>VZRN01006632.1:987752-998767 GCA_013397935.1 Dasyornis broadbenti | reverse complement strand
AAGGAAGGAAGGAAGGAAGGAAGGAAGGAAGGAAGGAAGGATAAGATTTGTGGTTATTTTCCAGGAAATGAGGAACATGTCCTAAAAAATGAGAATGAAAATTAAATTTCTATTCTAGAAGAAACTAATACTGATTGCTTCTGTTGGAGACTCAACATCGAAAACTTGAACTGTTTTCCAGAAATGACATTTCCCAAGTATTTAATTCCAAGTCATCCATAAATACCCACTCAAGCAAAGTTCTCTTTTTGAAACACTAATTTTGCTGATGTCAGTTAATCCTTTACTGATAAAACACCACATTAAATGATGCCAGGACACTGGAATTTATCACCGTACCAAATGCAATCTAACATGTTCTCAAAAGGAAAAAAGAAAGATAAACCAAAATTCCCACATTTTATTTTGATTTCTGTGTACTGGACATGCTTTGCGAAAGCACTGAGTTCCCTATGGAATTTTTTGGTCCTGTTTTGTGGTATTAAATTTGCCATCAGTTGGTTTTCACGTGCTGTGGGAAGGCAGGTGTCAGGTAAGGTAGGTCTGGGGTTTATTAGAGCTCACTGATAATTCAAAGAGCTCACTAGCATGGGCATCTCATAGCCAGACAAAAGAGGATTTTTTTCCCTCATATGCCTGATGTTTTTACCCGGAGTAAAAGGAGCTGTAGTGGTGAAAACATCTTGTAGAAAAGCCCCTTTTTTTTTTCAGAACTCAGGGTGAGTTTGAGATCAAATTTTCACTGCAGAAGTCACAAAAACCTCAGTGAAAACATGACCCCCTCCTTCCATATCTGCCTAGAGCAGGAGATTTCAAAATTTTTTTTCTATGACTCAAAAAGCATCAGCAGGAAACTTCCCAGAGCAAAGCTGGCACAACACCACTGAAAACCTGCCCAGGTAAGATTTAATTTGTAAAGGCCAGCTTCAATTCCCACTTATTTTGTTAAAAATGAGGGCCTGGGATTCTCCCAGAAGCACATGGAAGATTTTTTTAACCCTATCTCGTAGCTCTGCCGTAGATCCAACCAAGAGCAAGGTGTTACCAGGCTGTTTTCACAGCAGGAGAGAAGGAGCCTGTTCCTATCACAGGTGAAAAACCTGGAAGGAGAGAAAAATCCAGTTTTGGAGAGGAAAACCCAGGCAGGGAAGCAAAAGCTGCCAGGAAGCCTCAGCTTCCTCTGGAAGATCCAGAGCTGCATTCCAATTTCCACTCTCTGCTCGTATCAGGCGCTGCTTGTCCCTCTTAAAGGAGGTTTTTGTGGCTCAGCGAGTCTCTAAGTCCTTTAATTTCCCTGAGTGGCTCTGTAAATGCCAGAGCTGGTACAGACACAGGGAGATCTGTGCTGGAGGGGGTGTGGGTGCCCCTACAAGTGTGAGCACGTGTCTTGTTCCTCCTCTTCCCCACACGGATCCAGCCCTGGCTCCTCTCCAGGCTCTGGATGCTCCCACCCCACAGCTCCAGACCTCCCATTAGCTGCAATATATATCCAGTCACTTGAGATTACTTCCGTGCTAATGGCTCAGGAAAAGGCCTTCCAAGAGCTACTGAGGATTGCAGCAGGCAGCTGGAATATTTCATGAGCGAGCGTTGCAATGATCTGCGCGAGCTCTGGGAGTTGTTGGAGGAAATGCCAGCAGAATTTGAAGCATGGCCCCTCTGGAGCTGTAGGGTGGAGAACGAGGGGTTTGCTCTACAAAAAGAGGCTGGAGATGAAGGGTTGGGGGTCAAAGTGTGGTGGGGAAATGTGGGTGGACCTTCAGAAGCTCTGCATGGTCAGATCCTTGTGTTTTGGATTTCTGCTTTAGCTGATCATCCACCAGCTTCCCCACACCAAGTTCTATCAATGTTTTGAAAGGTCTGAGAATCTGAAAAGATTTTTAAAATGTTTCCCCCATCTCCAAGTGATTTCCAAGGCCTCACAGTTGAATTTTCAGGTATGGCTGTGCTTTCTGGCTGTCTGGCTTTGGCTTCTCAGCTTCAGGTGCTTCGGGAGGGGTCAGAATTACCAGTCTCAGATAAATCCAAGTGAAGTGGAGACCTTCACCTTGGAAACACCAGCATAAGCCATAAACATCAGAATAAGCTGAACTCCAAGAGTTCAACTGAAAGAACACTTTGAGAACTGGTGAATGATAGGGAGATGGATCAAAATACAGTGAAAAGGGGTTATTTCCAGTAACATCTGGGAAAAACAGATTCAACCCAGCCTTTGCTCTCCCAAAATGTTCAAGCACAGACATTGGTTTAGGGCTGGTGAATAACACTCACAGTTTTTGAATCTTAATCATATACAACTTAAAAAAAAGCCTTTCTTGCTTTTTAGGATAATAACCCACGTAATTATTCCTATTAAACCACCACTGTGGAGGCTGGATTTTCTCCTTTTGCATTTCCCCTTATCTTCCCTGTTCCATTTCCCTCCTGACTTTTCCCATTTCCAAAACGAGGCCCTGGCCACGTTGAAAGGCTGCTCATGTAGAGCAAAGCCTGGCGACTGAGAGGTGCTCGAGGCAGGAGGCAGCTGGAAAGGATGGAGCTCTCATTTTCAAGGCTCAGGTCTGTCCTGCTGCTTTGATTTACCCTCACACCAACCATTAGAGATGTCCCAGAGCATCTTGTCTCACATTCAGCGGCTCCTCGAGAAGGCCAAGGTCTCTCTCAAGGCTTGATGTCACATCTGCCAGCCCTTTTGGGGCAGGCCAGGTGCTCTGGGGTTGCTCAGGCTGCAGCAGCAGCCTCTGTTTGGGGATTATTGAGGGAATATTGACACCCTTGGGTGTTAACACAAGGTGACCCCGGGTTGTAGACACAGGAAATTGTGTTCCCACCTTTGAAGCCACCACGGCTTTGCATCCCCAAGAGTCCTTTGGGCTTTTCCTGACCCAGCAGAACCCATCTCTGACCTTCCCATCACCAACCCAACCCCACACCAAGGAAAGGGAACACCCCAGCTTCTCGCAGTGACTTACGTCCGTGATCTTGGGGTTGGTGCACTTGCCCTTGGTGCTGGACAGCTCCAGCCACTGGCTGTCCTGGGCTGGGCAGTGCTGCCTCAGCGTGCACTGGTTCTGTCCCTGGCACCAGCCGCACTCGAAATCGGGGTCGGCTTTCAGGCAGAGTCCGCAGCTGTCCCGCATGGCCCCGCACTTGTACAGGTGAACTGCAGGGACAGCAAAAACACACAGAGGGATGTGTGAAAAACACCCAGAGGGAGCTGAGGGAGGCAGACAGCGCGGGAGAGGGGTGGGATGGCAGAGGGAGCAAGAGAGGAAGGTGTTCTGGGCTGCTGGTGCCAGAGGGAGGATGGAACCTCTCCAGGAGGGTGAGTGATGGGGTTGAATTTTCAGGTATGGCTGTGCTTTCTGGCTGTCTGGCTTTGGCTTCTCAGCTTCAGGTGCTTCGGGAGGGGTCAGAATTACCAGTCTCAGATAAATCCAAGTGAAGTGGAGACCTTCACCTTGGAAACACCAGCATAAGCCATAAACATCAGAATAAGCTGAACTCCAAGAGTTCAACTGAAAGAACACTTTGAGAACTAGTGAATGATAGGGAGATGGATCAAAATACAGTAAAAAGGGGTTATTTTCAGTAACATCTGGGACAAACAGATTCAACCCAGCCTTTGCTCTCCCAAAATGTTCAAGCACAGACATTGGTTTAGGGCTTGTGAATAACACTCACACTTTTTGAATCTTAATCAAATACAACTTTAAAAAAGCCTTTCTTGCTTTTTAGGATAACAACCCACATAAACGTGCACACCCTTCTTGAAATCAAGTGCACTTGTCTGCTCTTCATGAAAGGTGTTTGTATCAGCTGAGAGCAGAAGGGAGGATGCTGCTCTCAGTCTGGTGAGGGGCTACAAGCAGGAGGTTGGAGGAAATGCTGCTCAGGCAGTGATTTGGCCTCAGACCCTTCCTTTCTGACAGACTGAATGTCATAAAATATCACCAATAACCACCCTCTGACTCAGCACTTCATCCTAAAGTGATTTTCTAGACCTGGCCAACTCACAGCCCAAAGCTGGGTGTGAAACTGCCCAGAATTGTGTGTTAAGGCGATGCCACTCAGGTTTCCCACTTGACAGAAATCCCAAGAGATAACAGCAAATACACAGTGGTTCATTATGAGGCTGAATCCAGGGATTCACAACCAGCCTTTACCCCTTCCTCTGCTCCAGAAATTCAGTCTGCTTCCCACTTTGAGGCACTGAGTTGATCCCACTCTAATACAGACAGCAGTGATTAATGCTGAGCTCCATTTTGGGCTGTTAAGTGATTAGAAGCACTCAGAGCTTTTTCAAAAAAAGCCTAAAAATATTGAAGCCCTCCTACGAAATGAGATCATGTTATTTATCCTTATTTTACACATGTAGAAACCAAGGCCTGGCTCGCACAGGGGACTGATAGCAGAATTCTCCTCCCAGAAGATGAAGATGACAGAACCAAGGCTCTCAGACTTCCTTTTTTTTTTTTTTTTTCCCCTGCATTTGTGGGCATGTTGGGAAATTTTCCCTCTCTGCTTCTGTTTTGCTGTGTCCATAGGTGACTACAGTGGTTGTTATTATTACGCACAATCCCAAAGCTCGAACTTCTGGATGTGTTTGTGCTGAAATGCTCTGTCTCTCCACACCTTCCTCCTAGAAGACAGCCAGCATCGGCCAATGCAAGGAAAACTCAGAAACTCTTTTTTTCTCCAGTCTGGGTGCAAGAAAAGTACCCCAAAATACCTCAAAAAACTTTGCAAAATATCTGTCAGACACAGTGTTTTCCAGACCTTGTGGGATACAGCCTTTTCCTTAATTTTCTGTTGGATTCTCTCAAATTTACTGACTCCTTCTGCCTGAGATGCCACCAGGGAGTATCTCTGTAGGTAATTCAGCAGGTTTGGTTTAGTTCAGCACCCCAGCCTCCCAGCCCAGCCCATGTGAATCTGGCTGTGAAAGCAGTGGCATCTTGGTCACCTCTGTGTCCCCAGGAGCGTGGCATTGCCTCCAGGTGGCACCTCCATGGGCACGTGGAGAACTCTCTTCCTGACCAAAACCATGATGATAATATCCAGACTTTTCATCTGGGATAGCCAGTGCTGCCTCCCAGATTTTTCCTGGTCATTACTTACAACCTTTTGCCTTGGGATAACCCAAGAAGGGCCCGTGCCAAGACTAAGAAGCAGGGATGACTCTTGAGTTCATCCCCTGATCTGGTTTATGTCACTGGCACAAATAAGCCTAAAACATGATCAGCATGATCATGAGCTGGATTTTACTGCAGCGTTCCCTGGGATAGCTCAATCCAGCCCAAAAAAAGGGTTTACGCTCTTGGTGAGGACCACGTTGTGTCAGTGGTGCTCATTTTGTAATGGCAGCACAAAACTAAGCAGGACTGGGGCAAGCGTCCAAATTCTGACCTCCAACCCACACCTTTAAAGGTTCTCACAGCCCAAGGCACTGCTTGGGCCCAGGAAAATTAATATTGTCCTTGGCACAGCTGGGAGAGCAGGAGACAATTCCAGCACGGAGGGAGGGCGGGAATTTCAACACGGGCTGTGCCCGGATGCCAGCGCTGGGCAGGAATTTCCAGCCTGTGTTGTTTGCTGCGTGAATTTATCCCTCAACAGCCACAGTTTTGGGTTTTTGGTGCAGGATCTCCGCCGTTCAGAGGGGGAGAAGGGCAGGATGTGGATGTGGAGAGAAGAGTTGCCTTTTGTTTTGCACTGCACCATCAAGGTGGTGTTGGTGGGAACCTCACCCGCCCCACCTCAGCACGAGGGTGGGTGTGGAATGGTGTGACGGGAATATGGCGGTACCTAGCGGGGACAGATGGCGTGGGAGAGGATGTGGGAAGTGTCCAAGGCAAGGTAAAGAGAGGGAGGGAGAAATTTCTGAGAGGTGGTGATGTGAGAAAAAGAGAATCTGCCGGTGTGAGCTGCAAATGCAGAGCAGCCAAGGGGAGGGCTTGTCCGGGGGAAAAGATTCCAGGGTGGAAGGACAGCCAGGAAGGAGATGTGAATGGACCAGGAACAGCCAGCCTGCCTCAGGCTCACGGCTGGATGTGCAGCATCCCTCTGTGAGGGGCACATCCAACCATCAGCGGCGGTTAAACACAGGTGCTTTGCAGACCTTTTCTTCGTTCTCATTTTATTTTGCTCAGAATTCTCCCACTGGCGAGCTGCAGCCTTCCTGCTCGCCCTCTCCCTTCCCCTGTTCATTACTAAATTGCCTCTGAGCAGAGAGCCCGCTCTCCTGGCATGTTAACTTGAAGAGCATCACTGCAGGAGAAATAAAGAGGGGGGAGAAAAAGCTGGAGAAGGCGGGGCGTGAAAACCAGACACGAAAATGTGGGGAGAAGCGGGAGGCAGAGACGATGAAGGGAGAGGGAGAGCAACACAAGTGGGAGGGAGAGTCGCGTTTCTCAGGTGGAATGAGAGAATTGGAGGGCTGGGGGGAGGCACACAAAGCACTCAAAAATTGGTAATTTGCAGAGTGCAGAGAACAAGTGTGTACCAGGCAGCACGGGGAGATGGTGGCGGCTTTGTTAAGTGTAGGGAGCGAGGGCCCGTTGCTAAGGTTACCGCTTCCAAGGACAAGTTGAAATAACTCTTTACCTTTGTTCTGTGCTGGGTTGTCAATGTTGAAATTCCCGTTCCACACGACTGTCAGCTCCACTGGCAGGCTGTTAATCTCCATCCCTTCATACGAGTACTAGAAGTGGGAGAGGAAAAACAAAAAAAGAAAAAAACAAAACCAAAACCCAGACTTACAGAGTGCCTGGAGGTGGGGAGGGGATGGGACGAGGCAAGAGGTGGTGCTGCACATTGGGAACAAGAGAAATGGAGCTGTCACACATCTCCTCAACCAGCAGCACCTCCTGGAATGCCATGGGATGCTCCCAAAGCTGTGGATCCAAACCATGCCCCTCTCGGCAGCGCACTGAGGTGAATATTCATGGCACCACAGAATCACAAATTGAGGGTGAAAAGGACCTTAAAGATCACCCAGTCCCACCCCTTGTCATGGGCAGGGACATCTTCCACTATCCCAGGCTGCTCCAAGCCCTGTCCAACCTGGCCTTGGACATTTCCAGGGATGAGGCAGCCACAGCTTCTCTGGGCAACCTGTGCCAGGGCCTCATCATCCTCCCAGCCAATAATTTATTCCTAATATCTGATCTAAACCTTTCTTCAACTTAAAGCCTTTCCCTCTTGTCCTATCGCTCAGAAAAATACTCCATGATGTAGGTGCATTTGCATGTGACGGGCCTTAAGCCGGAAATCCAGCTGGGTGTTGAGCACAGCTCTGAAAAGTATTTTGCCAAGCTGCGTGAACTTTTAAGGTGTAAATTACACATTCTGGGCCTTCCATCCAGCTGTGCCTCTGCTTATATTCCATAGGTGTTGAGTGTAAATGTGACGTTATCTACATTAGGGATGGTTTGTAGAACTCTTGGAAGCTGAGTGAGGTCTCAAAATCAGGGAAACCCCTCGAAAAAGGGGAAAATGGAGCAACTGTGTAATTATAGACCAGTCAGCCTAACTTGGCTTCCCAGAAAGAAAGTGCATCAAATTATTAAACAATCAATTTAAAAGCACCTGTGAGATGATAAGGTGATAAAAATCAGCCAGCACAGATTTGTCAAGAACAAATTGTGTCAACCCAATCTAATTTCCTTTTTGACAGGCTTAATGACTTTGTGGATAAAGGGGAAGCAGCAGATGTGATTTATCCTGATTTCAGGAGAGTATTTGCCACTATCCTACAGGAGATCCCCATAAACAAACCAGGAAAACATGACCTAAGAAAGGCCACCATAAGGTTTATAAAAATTATATATGTATATTAAAAAAAAATCAGATAATTCTGCGTCAGGCTGGGAGGATATTTCAAAAGAAATTTTATCCTGAGTCTGGCATTACACAATATTTTTCCTACCGGCTTGGATGATTTCATGAATTCTGGAAGAGAGTGTAAGAAACTCCAACAGCAGGGTTAAGAATTCAAAACAAACTCGAAAAACTGTAGATCTGGGCCAAAATCAACCCAATGAAATTCAATGCCGGCAAATGGGGACTATTTTTTCCAGTAGGAGGAATCAATGCAAACAACTCTGAAATTGGAGTGACTGGGCAATGCTGCAGGAGATGGTCTGGGGACTACTGCAGATCATGAACGGACTGTGAATCAACAATGCCACATTGCTGCCAAAAACCAAACCACTCTCATTTGGGGATGGAGCAGATAGAGTTGGTTACAGATGTAAACCCCAGGAGGCAAACGCTTTTCCCTACGCAGAACCAGAAAGGCTTCAGATGGAGGAAGGAGCATCCAGTTTCCAGTAAATATGTCTTTAAAAGCTGCAAAAACCTTCTGAGAGAGTTGGACAGGTTTAAATAAACGCTTGTCAGGGACAGTCAAGGTGCACAGAGGTGACCCGAAGGAAGGAAATGGAAGCTGGTCTCTGGAGGCCTCTCCTCATGGTGCTGAGTGCTTTTTTCCACCTGGATTTTGATTTATCCCAAGCCGGTTCACCCAGGGTTCATCCCACTGCCCGTCAGGTCCCACTGCCCACCTCCACCCAACGCTTCAGCAAAAGGCAAAAAGCCCCATGGTGAGAGAGGAGGTGGTTGATTAAAGGACAGAAGGCAATGAGAAAGAAGGGGAGGAACATTCCATGTCTGCTACTATTACTGATCACAGTGCACACAAGTTTTTACCCTCCTGAGAGCAGGAATCTCCCAACTACACTGGGATCTACAGAGGGACAAAGTTCCACTTCAAAAGGAAAATATTTTCCCCGCTACAAGGTTAAATAGAACTCAGCAAGCTGGTTTGGATGGGCACACCTCAGAGGCCACTAAAGGGTTCCCCATCATTACTGTGGTTATCCACAGTGAGGCCAAAGCTCTGATCTTTACAGGCAGGTTTTCCTGTATCCATTAATTGCCGTATAATTGCGGAGTGAACGGTAACTGGTGATTTCTGTCCATTACAGCAGAGTGGGAGCTGCTTGCACGGTAATTTCTCTTTGCACAAACCAAACCCAATTAGCCATTAATCTGCAGAACGCTGTGATTATGATCCAGTTGTGGGGTATTTATGGGTATTTGTGGTTTCCATGGAGGTAAAGGGCAGCTCAGGTGAGCCGGGTCCTTTGCAGTAGGGCTGTACCCGCCAGTGTCATTCAGGATTTGCAATTTTGTGAAATTTTTTGTGTCACTCCCAGTCAGATTCAAGATGATGCAAGAGCTCTTTGGACTCACACCACGGGCTGTTGCCAGCTCTTTGGAGCTGGGAGCAAGAATGGGGAGGCAGGAGGGGGAAGGAGAGCACCTGAAGAGTGGTGAATAATGAAACTTCTGCCATTCGGGAATGCTGCTTTGAACAGCGCTTTGAAAACACTGACTGGGGATGGGAAACGGGATATATACGGAATAACTGGTCAGACTGAAGTCAGAAGACGAGTCTTAGAAAGGGCTTTGCCTCACCAGAGCCTCGTGTGTGTTTTGGGATTTGGCTGGAAGCGGAGCCTGGGCAGGGCTGCCCAGGGAGTGGCAGCTGGAGGAGCCTTTCTTCCCACAGAGGATCCCAGCTGGGATTTTAGATCTCATCCGTCTGCAGCACCAGGGGCAAACACAGATTAGATTTTGTAACTCAGTAGGCTTGATCCAGAACTGGAAAGGGATGTGAGGGGATGAATCCCAGGGAAGAGCTCCAAGGATGAAGCCAGCTGGGATGAGGATGCTCACGCTGCCCGTGCCCAACCCCATCCGATGCTTCGTGGGCTGCACGGCAGCGAAACGGAACAATTTGCAGAGGAGCAGCGAGGAAATGCTCCGTCCTCCTCAGACCACAGGAGCTGCTCACTCATTGTGGCCCCTCTTCAAAGCCCACTGAACTCAACAGGGGTTTTTGAAAAGGACTCATTCAGCCGTGACAATAAGATGGGAACGCGTTTCAGGGGAGAAAAAAGGGATGGAGCATCGATCTCCAGGAGAGCAGAGCTTCCCGGACACTCCTGAGAAGTGTTCATACCATTGGGGTTTGTCTGTCCACCTGTCCTTGCACAACTGCCTCCAACACAGGCAAAACATCCCACAAGATGCAAGTCTGACCCCCACGCCTGACCAATCCGGATTCTAATCACAATAATCAAATCAAAGCAGAAAGTTATGGGCAATCTGGGAACCCAGCTGAGGAGGGAAGTCTGTGCTGCCTGGAACACAGACTGGCTCTCCTCAGGAAATGCCACAAAGCTGCTAGAAGGAGCTGTTGTAACTCACAGGAGCAATGTTCTGAACTCCCAAATGTCCTTTTTCTGGCCTCTTAAACTTTCAGTCGTATCAGATACTCCTGCAGTTTGTGCAAAGCCATATCCACACCTGACCACTTGCAGCATCCTGCCCTTCATTAATTCAGCTTGAGCACACTTAGAATGATAAATCCAGAGTGGTTTCATGGTGTTTCCCCTTTGTACCTCAAACATGTCCAATAGTGGAAAACTTTTGCAGAATTTTAGCAGAATTTAGCAGAAGTTTAGTGTCTGTTTTCCCTGACACCACTTTTGTGATTAGAGCTCAGATCTGGGGATTGATTCCTGTACCTGGCTCTGCCACCAAACTCCTCACATGATCCTTTGCATAGCATTTAATCCTTCCTTGCATCCATTTTCCAGCCATAAAAAGGCAGAACACTTCTTGCTCTCAGTCATTCCGTTTCCTTGGATTCTTTGCTTCCCAGAGCTGGGACTGAATTTTTATGTCTGGGTATAACCCAGGCTAACAGAGTCCACATGAATATTGGGGTTTCTCTTTAATTTAAATGTGGATAAATAACAATAACTGAGAAGCGGATGCACAGGGGTGACATTCCTGGTGGGAGGTTTGGAACTGGATGATTTTTAAGATCCCTTCCAACCCAAACCATTCCCTGATTCTGTAACTCACAGCCCTGTGCTTGTCTTTTGGCCACCCATAACTGTGTTTCCCCATGGTTTCTGTGAACAGCTCCTCATTTTTTT
>VZRN01006632.1:970490-987703 GCA_013397935.1 Dasyornis broadbenti | reverse complement strand
TTTTTTTTTTTTTTTAGCACTTCCCTTCACTGTGAGCCACACCATGGAGTCAAATGCCACTAAGATCTCTCGCTAGAGTGCAATGATGTGACAAACAGAACAGCCGTGCTCTCCTGTCCCCAAGTCACACAGAGCTTTCAGCTGCACCACCTCGGCTCTCACAGCACACAGACCTGTGAAGGCTTTGAGACAAAATTATCAGCAGGGATTTTGCTGCTGGGAATAAGGGTGGGTAGGAACCGAGCAAGGCCGTGGGATCAGCCCCTTGAAGCAGGAAATGGCACAGATCACGGCATGCTCGGGTGGGTCATCCCTCACCATCTCCCTCTCCCTCACGCTGATCGTTTCGGGCTGATTGCAAGTGCTGGGGCTCCCACTGTTTCCCACTGGGAAGATTGCTCCCTGCCCTGACACATCCAGCAATTCCAGCCATTCCTGCTGACATTCTTACTTACTCATTTATAGGTCTCCTTAGCTCCCCTGCTTTTCATTCCCTCCCATCGCTCGGTGGCTGGGCTGCTGGCAGAGCTATCACAAGCGCAATAAGGGATGGCAGGAAGGGTCTCTCTGAGCGATAATTGTGTGCCTTGGGTGGTGTGGCAGAGGACAAAGCCCAGAGCTGAGAGTCTCAAACCACTTGACAAGAACAATAATTGTCCCGGATGGTGCTGCCTGCAGTGACTTATTGCTGTTATCAAATGAAATATCTCCGGGAATGACAGGGAGAGAGGCAGATCCGGCTCCTGCCTGGGCTGAGCAGGCAGGGACCATCGGTGCAGGGTGTGACATTACTGACAGACAGACTGCTCCCACCCGGGTGTCCTTAGAGCATCTTTAACTGGAGTTGGAGCCACTTAGAAAAGGTGTTTAAGCTGGTTCTGATCCCTGGTGTGAATCTTGAGGGATCAGGAAATGCAGAGAAAGAGCTCAGGCTCTTTTCCTGATTCTATGCTGTGAGAAAGCAGGAGAAATCCGGCGTTTTGTAGAAGTTTTCCTGTGAGAGGCAAATTTGAGCTCCCGGCTGCTTCGTGTGTGACGAGATGGGGTAAATCTTGAGGCTCGTGATGGAAATCAAGCCAGGACTGCTTGCTTAGTCCAGCATGCAGCACCAACAGAAAGATCAGCTGGCAGGACAGCATCCCTTCAGGGACACAGCATCACAGCACATCCTCCCACCCTCCCTTGGACCTTCTCCAAGCCTGCAATGCAGGTGCTACATTCCGTGCCTCCTCCAACAACTCTGCTGAGCACAAAAGCTCTGTCAGAGGGGGTTGGTTCAATTTGCAAACAGGCTCAGACAGCTCTTTCCAAAGCCAGGTGACCCTCGGAGCAGAGGCTCATTGTATCGCAGTGGCTCCAGCCTGAATGCTAATTCTGGCAGGGAAGGAAATAATCATGATGGAGACAGATCTCCAGCACTCCTTCCCCATTGTCTGTGTCCTCTGCCACCTGCTCCAACAGCCAGGGCTTCTCTGCTGCCTTTTTGTATCTCTGCGAGTGTTGCTATCTTTTGTCTGGCTCTTCTTTCCACATCTCTTTCTCTCAGTGTCTGGCAAATTCCAAGCAACAATGAGATAACATTTCTCAGGGAAAAAAAAAAAGAAGAAGAAAGAACTCAAATCAGAGAGTCAAAGCACCTTCAAAAGGAAAGGGAAGAAAAAGGGAGGAAAGGAAAGACAAGGAAAGCAAAGAGAAGGAAAGGGGAGGGCAGAGGGAGAGAAGAGGTAGAAAACAGGATTGAAAAGAGTTGATTTTATTCCCAAATGAGCCTCTCTCACTGGAGAAGAAAGAGATCCACTTGAGCCACCACCAAACACAGCACAAGCGTCCTGCAGACAACACTCAGCAGCGAGGCCATGGAGAGCCTTGGCACGAGCCTGAGGCTCAGCCCCGTCACCCTCTGCAGCTCTGGCAGAGCCTCAAGTGCTCTGGCTTAGGAAAACAGGCATTAAAATCAAAATGGTGCTGTCACAGCACTCAGGCATCCTATGAGCAGATCCATCTGGGGACTCATCAAACTCCGTTTCTCTGGTCCCAGGCACTGGTAAACTCTTGGAGCATGCAGGTAGCGTGGGAATAATCACCACAGCCTTCAAAACCAGTCTTTTATTGGGTACTGCAAAATCAGAGGCTGAGGCTGGCTGAAGTTACTCTCCTGCTCAACCCAACCAGGCTTAAAACCATCCTGAGATAATTCATGCTAATGCTCACGTGTGCCGGAGAATTTGTGACTCTAAAGGGTCATTAGAGGTCTCACTTCCCTGCTAAGATTCTTTGGACAGACAGAATCTCTGCCCACGTCCATGTAATTCCCCTTTAGCTTCCACCATTGTAAAAGAAAATGCTGCTTTTTTAAAAAAAAAAAAAAAGTGCAATACCTCCTTAACTTCCCAGTCCATCCATTTTTAACTTGAAACCTGAATGCTCACCGGTCATTAACCAGTAATGAAAATCAGGGGGAGAGGGGAGGGAGGGAGACAAAAGAAACAAATAAAAGAGCATCATTGGGAAGTTGCTTGTTTTGCAACAGATGTAAAATGTGTGAACTGCCTGTAATCTTCAGCTCTGCTTAATGCAGCAGAATATGTTGTGACAAGCACTGCCCAGCGTGGAGTGGCAGAGCTGCAGTGAAGTGGCTAAAGCCTGTAATTAGCTCTTTGACTAATAAATCATCTCGTAGCAGCAGCCATGAAAATGACCCAGTGCATATCCTGGAGACATGAATCTCGTGGAGAAAGCTCCGGAGAAGCAGAGACTTCCACCGCATGTGGGCACAGCTCCTGGCTGCTGGCAGGCGACCGGGTTTGTCCCCAAAAGTGACACTGCTGTGGTGGCAGCACCGTTGTGTCTCACACAGGCTCCTGGCAAGGAGGCTTCCAGGTCCTGCACTGCAGCTGGGGGAGTGGAGGTGGGCAGAGATGGAGAGATTCCTCAGAGGGCGTGTGAGGGCTGGAGGAAGGTTTGGCTCAGCCTCAGGCCAGGCTGGATGGGATTTGGAGCAACCTGGTCCAGTGGAAGGTGTCCCTGCCCATGAAGGGTGGTGGAACTGGGTGATCTTTAAGGTCCCTTCCAACCCAAACCATCCTGGGATTCTGTGATCTCACCCTTTCTGCTGACCCATTCATGCTGGCTCATTTCAGACTGTTTATATGGGGTTTTATCTGTCCCATCATCAAAGTGCCCCTAAATAACCTTAGATCAACTCATGTTGATCTAAACATCTGTCCCTTTGAAGCCCTTTTAGTGGCCCTGTGGGGATCTGAGCAGCTTAGGCTGATGTTAATGCCTGTGGGTCACGAGGGACCCCAAATGCTGGGGTCCAGGGATAGGACCAACAACTGGGAGGTGACACCAGCCAGTCCAAGGAGAAAAAGAGCAGTTTCAAGCCACCAGCCAACCTTTTCCTGACTGTGGTTGGAACCAGACAATCATTGAGGCTGGAAAAGACCTCCAAGATCATCAGCCTTCAGCTGAATCCCCTGTGCCCACTAAACCACACTGTGACGTGCCATTTCTAAACCTCCCCGAACGCTTCCAGGGATGGTGACTCCACCACTGCCCTCAGCCTGTTCCGCTGCTTAACCACTCTTCCAAGTGAAGAAATTTTTCCTAATATCCAACCTGAACCTCCCCTGGTATAACTTGAGGCCATTTCCCTTTGTCCTATCTCTGGTTGCCTGGGAGAAGAGCCCGACCCCAACCCCCACCACAACCTCCAGGTGTTTCTAGAGAGCAACAAGGTCTCCCTTGAGCCTTCTTTTCTCCAGATCAACAACTCCAGCACCCTCAGACAGGTAAGAAAGATGGTGACCCAACCCTAGATCCCTCGGGGACAGTGCTGTGGGTGTCTGTCCCTCTGCGGCCCCTGGCTCACCGAGGTGTTCTGGCACTGCACGCTGGAGCTGTTGAACCTCAAGGCTGGCACCCTCTGCTCACTGCCCTGGATGTTCAGGACGCACTCGTAGCCCCGCTGGCCCGACTGCGGCTGGGGCAGGTTCTTGGCCTTCAGCGTGATGGGTTTGATCACCTCCACGGGCACGAGGATCTTTTCGGCCTGCAGCAGCTGGGGACAGTCCTGGGGAGAGAGCAGACAACGCACCGAGTCAGCACAGGGGTTTCCCCGCCTCAGGAAGAGTCCTCTGGTGCCTCCCAACCTTCTCACTGTGCCTGATTACGAAGCCTTTGCAACTGCCTGGGCCTGGGTTTATTACAGGGCTATTCAAGGAGCATTCCTGGGAAGGCTCAGATAAACAGGTGAGGAAGGGTTTTTTTCCCAGACTGTCCTTTCCTATCTCCCTGGCTTACACCGCTTTATTTCAGCCTCCAGGACCCAGGGAAGCCACCTCTGGTGCTTTGTAATACCTGCTCCGTTTATTCAGGTAATGGAAAAGCAATCATGTTCCTTCCACAGGTTTAACCCAGCCACAAAGCCACGATAAAAGTGAATAAAGCAAAAATCTGAGCCTTATTCCTCCCTTCCCAAGAGCCAACACACCATTTTAGGAAAGGCACAGCTCCAGCAAGACCTGTTGGAATCTACAGAGTCAGGGATGTTAAAAAGAGAGTTTGTTTTAGCTAAGAACAGGACAGAATATTTATTACAGATCTCTGGACCCAGCTCCCAAGAAACAACTGTCACACAAAGCATGGAGATCCCTTGGAAAAGCTTTCCACTGGCTCACGAAAGGAGCAGTGACAAATGGATGTTGATAATGTGGTACCTCTCCATGGGTCCCTTGCACAGGTGAGTTCTGGGTACCCAAAGTCTCATTAATCAACACAACTTAATTAGTTCGAGAGGCCATGCTCTGCTTCTTCACAGCACAGTCAGACAACTGCAAGATGTCCCTTTCATGGATTCTAGGGAGATACCAGCTCTTCAGGCAATTACTGCAGCCTCTGCCTCTCCTGCCCAGTGCTGGTGCCAGCAGAGACAGGGAACTCACTTAAAGGGGAGTAACCTAAATCTGTAGGTATGGGCAAGAGGAAAATGGTTGGTTCGGGGCAGAAGAGTAGGGAAAGGGACTGAAGGGTTCAAAAATGGAATTTTGTAGCTCATTGAGAGCCTGGGATCTTGTCAGAGAGGATGGTGGGAGCATTTTCCTGAAACAAATAGCTTAGAGAGATAAAGAAATGGATTAGATGTGTAACATCTGTAGTTACGCCAACCAGGGATAGAATTACAAGAGCCAAAAGTCATCACATGGAGGATGTGAGCTCATCCCTGGCCAGGGGCAGGGAAAACATCCAGTAACCACCCAATGCACCCCTGCAGTGAAGTCCAGGAGCCTTCCCCAGTCCCAAAGAGAGTCTGAGGGTCTGTCCTAAAGCGCTGCCAGACTGAGGAGTCTGAGAGAAGATTTTTCATCTGCCCTTTCAGGATGGTACTCATGGTGGAAGTAACTGAGAGCTACTGATGGGCTACGATTGGCCTTCCCCAGGCTGGCACCAGAACCAGAACAGCCAAGCACAGCCACTGGAGCTGCGTGGAGCTGAACCACCATGGATCCAGGGGCTCTTTGCCTGAGCTAATCTGGCACAAGGCCTGGCTAGATCCGTGCTGCCAAGGCTTAACAGGCCATCCCATTAACCTGGAAGGTGGAGCGGTTGGAGGTGGGAAGCCCACAGGGTGCAGCAATGCAGAGATGAACTCCATCCCTGTCACTCTCTGCACTCCTAGGGTTTGAGGATCGAGGAGCTACACCCTGTTCCAGCACTGCCTGCCCTCGCTGCTGTTCTGTCCTGGGATGAAACATCCCCAGGGAGCTCCCAATGCTCAAACACAATGGGTACAGTGTCACAGAGGTGTTTTTCTTGACAAAAGAGCAAGGCTTGACCATCTGGAAAGTCTTCCCACCCTTGGGTTCAATGGTTCTCCCTCACCACAGCATAGCAGCGTAAAGGCTCGCTGCAGCTACTCAGCATGAGAAAGTGAGACATAATTTATACTCTGGTTGATTTAAGACCTATAAAAACCCCAAACGGCAGGGGAAGGAGGTGGCTTAGGCCATATTAAAGTAAAAGCATTCCCAGTGCTGATCACACCAGCAGGTACCCGGTGCAAACACCATTTGTGACCATAGAGCTTCAACACCCCTGACCCTTCCCCATCACCTGCCCAACATGACCTGGGGCCTCTGCCTCAGCTCCCTCTCCTTCTCCTGGCACAAGAAAAGACCCTGGCAACAGCCTCTCCATGGCTTTTTTCTCCCCAGCTCCAGGAGCCGGGAGAGAGATGCACGGGCAGAGCAAATCCGTGGGGCAGGAGGATGGGAAAGCCCTATCTGCTGCCGAGCAGCCGTTTCCCAGGAGTGGGCATTTTACTTGATGTCTGTCAAAGAGAAAAGCCTCTGATGGGGGCTGCAGGATGGAGGCTGGAGATAGTCCACTCTGTTACCTGCAGGCCAATCCCAGCTCTTCAGCCTGGTCTTTCTTGTGTGGCTTTATCCCGTCCCCCTCCACCACTGGTGCTGTAACCTTTCCGATAACACTTGTTTCAAGTTCATTAACAAGCCGTGATTGAGGCAGCCCCAAAACAGGATTCGTTTGCATATAAAAAGCTTTGCAGTGCTGTGAGGAAGTTCATTATAGATAATTGAAGAGGCAAGCGCCATAAAGAGGAAATCCTCCCAATGTGGCTTTATCTGATTGACCTAATGTTCTTTCTAATTGAAACGGGGAGGGGAAAAGGCAATTTCATTGGGTGGTGTACTGCATAAAACCTCAGAGCTTGGACCAGGCTCTGGGTTCAGATTCAAACACAGAACGCATTTTGCAGCCTGTGTCAAGTTTTGGGTTCCTGGCCAGGTTTGTATTTTTGAGGTGAAAACATCAGCCTGCCCAGAGCAGACCCAAGCAGAAGGCTCTGTAAAAAAGAGTTATCTTGGGCATTTTACGGCGAAGGCACTCTCTCTTCACCCTTCTCATTTGCTGTGGACATCACCTAGGTTGGAAAAATACAGTTTTCACATTATGCAGGGGAAATAAAATCACAGACTGCCAACAACTGCACCAAGGAAGGGCACAGTCCCATCCCTTTTGCCTTTGCTATATAATAAATCAAACCTTTTGCCTGACTCTAAGGGGAGCTGGTTCCCCAATCCAGAGAATCTTTGTTGATTCATTTTGTGCCTGTAGCTTTATTCTGTCTCTTGAATGCTTTCAAATGAGTCAGTCCATTTAAAATAATATCCTCCACCCTTGCCAATTACTGGTATCAGCAGTGATGCACACCTCACATCACCAAAATTTTGCCAATTACCAAGTCAGGGAGCTTTTGCAGTGAAAACACTGCGTGAAATGGGCTGTACTCATTGGGTCGATGGTAGTTTAATTTTCTTTATTTATAACTCCTCATAGAGCGCCTGCAAATGTGTTTTGTTGTAGCTTGCAAGAATAATAAAGCCCCAGAAATATGAGGACCTTTTCTCTCTCATGTGTGTTATGGCCTTCATCAGAACCGAGCCCGAGCCAGACTCCAGTGAGAGCCATCGTGAGGATGCTGCTGAAGAGAACGAGGAGACCTCTCTGAGGCCGTGCGATCTTAGCCCTGAACTAATTAGTTTGGTTTCTTTACGGTGCTTCAGACACCCAGAGTTATGATTTCATGGAGGTTTCACCGTGCTGTTTCCCGGGATAAGCTGCAGACTGATCAAACCCTCCAAGTTCCTCTCCTCGGAAGAGGCATGTCGGGTTATCTCACAGCCTTGTGATACTGCACAGGTTTTCTTCCCACCTTATTTTGCACAGTTTCACTCTCCGTTACTGTTTTTTGCCCAGGATTATGAGCCAAAGGGTCAACAAAATGTTTTCCACTTTCCAATAGAGAATGGGTTTTACCTGCTTTGGATAGTAGGCATTCCGCATGGGAACAGGTAAAACATCCATGAAGGTTTAATACAATGAATCCCTCACCTGTCAACAGCCTCCACCTTACACTGGTGTCCCACTTCACTCATCCCCACTTGTGCATCTCTTGTCACCCAGAGCATCCAGGGCAGGGAACATTTCCAGCTTTTCCTTCACACTCCTCCCTCATGATCCCTGGTAGAACTGGCTGGATCTCCACTTTCTACAGAAGGAAACTAAAGCTCACCTAAAGCTGAGGGCATTGGAGGCACCGCTGACGAGATAAACTCAACCCTTGGCAATGGATTTCCACCCTTCCTTTCCCAGAAGAGTAGGAGTCACCTCCACTCAGGAACAGACCACTAATTCCTTCATTACTCCTTCATTACTTCATTCCACCATTAATTCCTTCATTACTCAAAGCCCCCAGTTCCCCTTTCCTTCTGCCATTAAAATCCTTTTCTTCAACCTCAACTTTAGGGGTTTTTTATAAGACTTTCCTTTCAATAGCCCTCATCCAGCCACCATCTTTGTTCCTTATCCAAGCCATCTTGCCTGAAAAAAAAATGACCATAAAGTGAATCTAAGTGGGGACCAAGATTTTCTCACCAAGATTTACTCACTCTGGCCCTTTGGGAGCCCATAAGAAATGAAACTCAGAATGTTATTTACTCAGATATTACGTAAATAAATACATCTTTTGTTCATCTGCTCTGCTGAGCCTCAGTGTTCTGTTTTCTCTGTGTTCCCTCTGGCTTTGTCACCCGCCCACTCTGCTGTAATCAAGTCAAGAGGGTAAGAGCTGGGAGACAGGGATTGAATCTTTATCTAGACCACAGCATCTGGATGCTCTGTAAATTAAACTAGATTAAAAAAAACCATCAAAACAAAAACAGACCAAGGAAAGAGAAACAAAAGGAGGAGAAGGAATGAGAGAAATGAGAGGGAAAACAGGCAAAAAAGTGGCAACCCCCCCCCAACCTTTCATTGACTTTGGGGAAATCAGATTTCACCTGGATAAAAAGCAGGAAAAAAGCAAGTTCTCTAGCGAGAGGCAGCAGGGGCTGCCTGGAATTTGTTGCCTGAAGTTGTCTCTCGCACCTCTGCACGCTCACATGGGGTCACCACCCGAGGTTTGTTCAGCAGCCACCCTGTACTGCTGCAAACCCAGGGCTCCAGGGCTGACAAGCTGGTTCCTTTTAAACTCCTGCACAGCTTCCCAGACCCGGGATAATCTGGAGAAGGAAGCAGCAAGGAGCTCTCCATGCCCAGTGAGGGAGGGGAAAGGGTGAGTTACAGTCCACGTTGTGTTTACATTATTATACCACTAATTCTTAGCGTCGTAAAAATTATATTTAAAATTTACACAAACGGTGCTGGGGAACGTTATTATGTTATAAAGTGGAATCAGGTCAATGCCTTGTAGGCAGGAATCCAAGCTCCATAAATTTCTGGATATACTTCCCCCAAATTTACATCGGCACCAGCAGCAATCAAACCACCTCCGAAAAAAGCTCACCCGGTCAAAGAATTTTTTAATGCACCATATATTTTATCTGCACTTCCTAAGTTTACAGTGTTGTTAGTTTGATTGATGGTGTGCTTATTTATTGGCACAGCAAAAGTAATAATACACGAGGAAAATGCTCCAAACTTTAAAGGCAGCTGATGAGGAGAAAGCAACAGGATTTATGGGAAGTGTAAACATCTGCAGAGACAACAAAGGAATAATTGAGTCCTTGCATCTCTGTCACTCCTGGTGGCTCCTTTCTAGTTAAGAGTCTTCCACGCACTGAGGAGCAAATTCCAGCTCTCTTTTGTCAGGCACTGCAAGGGGCTCTGGTGCCTGGCAAAAGGAGGTTGGTTGGCCTGGAGGCTGGTGACCAGGATAGGGAAGAGGTTTGGTCATGTTTTAGCTCTGTGCACTCTGGCAGCTGCACATTTCAGTGGTGGCTTGCACAAAGTAGGGTACAGATACCACAGCTGGAGGGAGATCAGCAGATCATAAAATGGGTTGGGTTGGAAGGAATCTTAAAAATCGTTTTGTTCCACCCCCTGCCATGGGCAGGGACACCTTCCACTAGACCAGGTTGCTTCAACCTGGCCTTGAGCATTTCCAGGGATGGGCCAGCCAAAATTTCTCTGGACAGTTTGTGCTGTGGCCTCACCACTCATGGACAGGAGATCATCAGCTCAGCTACCCTGGGTCCCTGGTCTCATGTTGGGAAGGCTGGGGAGTGATGAGCGATGCTGATCATCAGAGAGTGGCTGCTCAGAAAGCAGGATCTAAATGAAGACACCCAACCTCCCCTGCCGTGGCTCACTGCCCACTCCTGCTGGTTGGGAGCAAAGTGATTCCCCCAAGGCCACGCAGGCAGTGCTGGGAAATGACCCAGGTCTGCTGAGAGCTTGATCCTAACCCAGGACTGCTCTGCCTCTGAAGTCAGTCCACACATCACTGCTGATGAACATTAATGATTTTACCCTCCTTTAAATCTTTATTAATAGAGTCTTTCTTAGCTGGTCCATTATTTCACGAGGATCAAGGTCAGGCTGCCATAATTATCCAAGTGCCACATTTATCCTTTTTAAATAGAGACACAACATTAGCTCCCTTTCAGTCCTTTGCTGCTTTGACACACTCTCTGAAGGAGAAGTAATGATCCAGAGAGCAGGAGCCTTCTGGTCACCGGATTCGGGGAGTGGGCAAGTGACCAAAATGGTCAATGGTTTTGCCATGAGGTCCATCTGCTCACTGGAAAGAGGCTACTGGGAACATGTGAGCAGCCTCAGTTCTGGTGTTCCCTGGGTGTGGAAATGATTGGAAATATGAATATGTGTGCTGAGGAAGGTGATTATGTATTTACTTGGACCATGTCTATCATTTGTTGAAGAAAAACCCTGGATAAATAAGAGAGCTCTTCCGAATAACTCACACAGGAAAACGGGATTGTGCAAAGCTGGAGAAGGCACGGAGCAGAGCACAGGCAGCTGATAAAACACTAATTAATTCCTTCTCTAATTATGACTGTATAAATCTGCACCCTTCCCAGCCAGCCTTCTGTCCTTCTCTAAGGACTTCCATCCGAAGTTCTCAAGAACTTCCATGTATGTCCCTGCCCATGGCAGAGGGGTTGGAATTAGATGATTTTTAAGGTCCCTTCCAACCCAAATCATTCCGATTCTATGATAATGACATTGACCTGTCACTCCTCAACAAAGTTCACTATTAACCAGTGCCAAGAAATGGGTTTTGCACATGTAAGGGACATCGTCCAACTAAGAATTCCTCAGAAGTGGGAGGCATTCCCATGAACAGCCTCACACGGGGATTTCTCGGGTCTGTCAAGGGTTGAGCCAGAGCTGCGGTGTTTTTGTCCTAAGAGAGGAGTGAAAGTTTATTTCTTTTCTAAAGCTGTCCATTCCTACAAATTCAGTAGGAGCCTGGCACCTTGAGAACTCCAGACTCTGGCCCAACAAGGCCAAGGATGGTCAGTGAGTTTAAAAATGGATGGAGGAGACGGAGGGACAGATGGGAACAGAGGAGGCTGCACGGAGGCTACGTTGATGCAAACCCACTTCCTTCAGAAACCAGAACAGAAGCCCAGGGAATCATCACAGTTTGGCTTCCACGGTGGGAAGGTCAGGACGGCGATATCGTGGCTCTTATCACCCTCCCCCTCGCCGAGATCCATGACAGCAGGAGATAACACCCAGGCCAGAGGAAATGGACTCATGCTCAAAGACAAGGCAGGGAAGGAGGATCTGGGCTCAGCCTCCTGGAGATGCCCCAAGCAGGGCAGGAGACACATTCCAGCCTCACCTCTTATCTGCAGCCTCAACATCCTGGGAATGTTTCTCCTTGGCCAGGCCCCAAAGCAGTGAGCGCAGCTGCTGCTACAATGGAGAAAAGCAAAACCCTTTGGCTTCCGAGCCAAGACATCACCCCGGAGTGTCCGAATGTGGAATTGTCCTTCCTCCCTCGGACTGCAGGGTGCCACATGGATCCCAGAAGTCCTGAGAGATGCCCAGAGAGCCAGAAAACCCTGCAGCCACTTGAGGCATTACAATGGCACTGCACTGAGCCAGGCTTTCAAAACAACATAAGCTCCTCCCGATGTTTTTTTCACAGATGCTGTGCTGGCGGGGACAGATGAACATTGCCCTGCTGCATTCTGAGATCACTCTGACCTGTGGGATAGATAATCCTGCATGACAAAGATGAGCCATCCGTTATGAAAAACACTTAACAGGGACACAGTACTGGCAGATATTTCTCGTATCTCTCATTCCAACAAATCTCCCTGAGCTGCTCCTAGAAATCACACAAGCAGGTCCTTGGTTAGTCACTCACAAGGTGAGGCTGAGCTCTAAGAAAACAGGATGTGTATTAAGGTAGGATGTATTAAGGTAGGCCCAGAAGGGCCTTTTTCCATAATTTCACCGTTCCTGTGGTGGCTTGGTTGGAGGTGTCCATGAGGACAGACAGGACAGAGCTGTCGTGCACCAGGAAAGATTTCCTGCAGATCCACCACCATAATAATCAGAAATTAATTAGATATTAGATAGATGAGATAGAAAGATTGTATCTTAGGAAGAAATTATTTACTGTGAGGGTGGTGAGGTTCTGAAACAGGCTGCCCACTGAAGCTGTGGCTGCCCCTGGATCCCTGGAAGTGTCCCAGGCCAGGCTGGACAGGGCTTGGAGCAGCCTGGGATAATGGAAGGTGTCCCTGCCCATGGCAAGGAGTAGAATGAGATTATCTTTAAGGTCCTTTCTGACCCAAACCAGCCTGTGATCTGTGAATCAATAAACCTATGAAATCCTGCTAAAAGTTGCTGCAGAAATAGAATGAGTTTCCAGCCTTTTCCCCGCACCAGCTGGATGACTGCAGGGCAGAAGGGCTCAGCGACGGCAAGAGATACCCGAAAAAAACCGAAGCAGCCACTTCACACGCATCTTCTTCTTCACCTCAGTGCAAGTCACTGTGCCTTGCAAGCAACAGCAAATTATCCAGTTTGTTTGCACATGCTCAGAGACTTCTCATGAGCAGTCCCCACTGCGGGATCACAGTTCCAGGAACTAAGGATTGTACAAGCACCCATTAACTGGAAGTGCTCACCCAAATCAGAAGGTGGGAGGGAATCAGGGGCACAGAGAGGTGAATGTGTCCAAGCCAATTCAGAGTCAGAAACACAACTCTCATCTGCTGAAATAAAACCTGTGGCTCATGCCCTGCCTGGCACTGGCTCTGAGCAGTATTTTCATGCTCTAACAAGACTCCCTGAACAAGGGGCAAGCTTTTTGTCCAGCCTCCAGTTTCTGTGTCTAATTTCCTCTCCTTATTATCTGAAGCGCCCCCTCTGAAGAGGATGTACCCACCACAGGACACATCTCCTTTTCTGGGAAAGGGCTGTAATGACTGACGGGGGCTGAACTGCCACAGCCTGGAATGCCAAACCACCAGGAGTCCCAAGGCACAGCTGGATCCAAGCCACGAGCTGCAGCCTCCTCCCGGATTACCCCTGGACAGGATGCAGAACAGACTGAGCTCCTTCACACATGCTTGGAAATCCTCCTAGGAGTGAAATCGATGGTAAACACCAACCCCCTGTGCTGCTTAAAAGCGGGTGCCACGAAATCTGTGCAGATCCCACCTGCATGGGGCGGCTGCCTGTCCCCTGCCTGCTCTCAGCACTCGAAGGCAGCAAGCTGCCTGCAGTTGCCATAGAAACTCCACCCCACACCCTCCCGGTAATGATAGACAGGTGCCAGGATTAATGAGGGGATAATTGATCAGCCAGGAAGGGTTTGGAGCTCTGGTATTGGCCTCGCTGGAGCTGTCACTGCAGAAGGGAGAAAGGAGAGGTGCATTCATCTGAGCAGAGACGGGTTTTCTGCTCTCCCCGTGCTGGTGCTCCCAGCAGTCGCCTCTCTTGATGGGTTAAGTGAAGCTGGAAACAGGAGAGGGATGGAAATCGAGCAGTTGCCACAGCAACAGCTGAAGATGCATCACCAGAAGGGTTTTTGATGCAAGGGAACAAGGAGCTGGCCACACTCGATGGCCCAGCAGGTCCTGTCCCCTCCCAGTGCAGCCACCCAGTTCACTGGGGTGCCTTTTGGGAGGAGGTGGGTGCTGGGACTTCCTTCTGCACCTTGAAAAGAGGACAAAACAGGACATTTGGAGGGCCTGGAAACCTGTCTGGGTTTTGGAGGCCTTGGGGCAAGGTCCTCCCTGAGTCACGCTGGGATGTTGCAGCAGGATGGGGAAGGCACTGCTGAGCTTACTACAGGCAAAGTCCATGACGAGGAGACACGGGCATTAACACAAATAAATTAGGATGGAATGGGATGGGATGGAATGGAATGGATTAGACTAGACTAGGCTAGACTAGACTAGAATATTTTTTCAGTTCGAAGCGACCTAATAGAGTAGAATAGAATTAAATATTAAATTCTCAGTTCAAAGGCACCTACAACCACCATCCTGCCGAACTGCCTGACCACTCCAGGGCAGACCAAAACGTAAAGCCTGTTAAGGACATAATCCAGATGCTTCTTAGATGCCTGACAGTTCAGATTGAGCTGCCATCATCCCTCCCCACCTTCTTTTTTTTCCCCTTCTTTCTACCCCATTTCCCAAAAAAACAGTTTCCCAAGAAGGACCAGCAGCCGGGCAGAGCTGAATCAGAGCCTTGGTGGTGGAGGCCACCAGTGCAGCTCTTGGTTTGGCACGAGGCAGGAGCAAACCCTGGCAAAGCCGTGCTCTGCTCCTCGGCAGCTGCTCGCCAGCGAGCGGCTCACATGGCTCCCTATCGCTCCTGACAAATGAATATTTGAAGCAGTTGTTCCTTTTATGTGGGCTTTGCTGTCATTAGCACGTACAACTCGACATAAAACACCTCAGCGCGAGATCTTTTCTTCTCTTCCCTTTTTAGGCAGCAGATGAAAATCCTTTTAATGAAAGGCTTGTTTGGGGGAGGTAGAAAAACACACGCACGCACATGTCGGCTGAGCAGGGAAAGATGAAAACCTCCTTCAAGGTAATTAAATTATTATGTACCTGTTAAACCTGGTGAATAATAGATTTGTTATCTAGGCTTGCTTTTGGCTTTTGCCATTTTCCCCCCTCTTTTTCCCCTACACAAAGCTAAAATCCTTGCAAGGCCTGGAACAAGATAATGTTCATCTCATAGAAAAAGGCACAAATAAAAGATTTATTCCTTTATCCCATCAGCTCGAGCAGGCTACCCCAGCATCCCATCCTCGTGCAGAAACATTGACATTGAAACTACTCCCTGGATCAGAGCAGATCTGCATGGAGACAAGACAGATGACGCAATCAGCATTGGGTAATTGATATCAGGAGACAGGTGCTGTTTCTACAGATCCTCAGATCTGGTTTTACCCCTCTTGCCTCAGTCTCCCCCCAGTTCTTGTTGACTGCCCAGCCCATTAAGAGAAGAAAGTGGCTGAGCTCTCTTGCTTGGTGGTTGTGTCACCAAGCACACAGACTCTGAGTCTGCAGTCTGACTTTAACTCTGGTCAGCAGCAAATGTCAAAAGCAGAGTCAGGATGGCAAAGAAAAAATCCAAAAAGTCCACTCCTTTCTATCTCTGAGACTCAGTCTCTCTCCTTTTGCCATCAGCCCTTCGGGAAAAACAAGAGCAGCAACAACAACAACCCACTTCAGTATTAAAATGTCCTTTTTTCCCCTCATGTTTTCCCTTCCTGCCCAGTAATAATAACACCAGCTCCCCTTTCTACAGCAAGAAGTCACTCAATGTATTTCAAGCAAGTGGACGTGGCTTTCAAAAACCTGCTGTAAAGGGAAATTACACACCAAGGTGAAGCATTTCTTCCACAAATCATCCAGGGACATCACGAGCCCTCTGTGATTAAGATCAGTGCCATAATCATAATACTCCTGCTCTATGCCTGTGCTGGAGCTCTTCACTGGAGTAAACACGGGCTTTCCCAAAGCACCCAGAGTGGTTGGTCCTGATCTGTTACAGGAAGAACTGATTCACCTGACAAGCGGCAGGTAAGAGAGTCCTGTCTCGGTGTTGATAGCGAGGGAAACAAGCATTTTCTGTCCTTTCTCCATCTCTGGTTGTTTTGGTTCCTGGTTTCTCTGGTTGCTCCATTCTCAGCCTGGAGCTGGCTGATCCCAGCTACCCATGAGGAAATCCAAAGGCTCCCCTTGGATGGCAGGTAACAGCATTTTCTGGACAGCGTGGGTCCCAGCCGAAGCCTTTCTGCTGTCCCTCTGGATCAGTCCCAAATTCATCCAGCCCCCTGCACTAGTCAGCAACGCATACTACAAGCAAATACAAGCAAAAACCCCACAATCCTCTCAGAGAACATGAATAAAACCTAAACGAAAGGCTGAGCCTGTGGGAGTGCAGAAACTTGTGGGATATCCCAAGGAAAGGATGGAATCAGGAGGACACAAGGGCACAAGCCTCCCTTCAGAGCACTCCAGACTGGCCCAGGGTGAGGGGTGCCAGCCCTGTGAGCTCATTTGCAGCCCAGGCCATCGCGAGAGGGGGAAGCCTCTTCCCACAGGATGGCAAGATGTTGTACAGGCAAACAGAGAAGAAAAAAAACACCTGAGGGTGGGAATAGCAAGAGAAGGTGAAGGCTATGGTGAGGGGGAGGCTGAAGGCTTGGCAGTGATGACTCCAGAGGGAAGGAGTTTCTGGCACGGGCCCATGTGACAGAGTAACACCAGGATTTGTTTTCTTGTCATGGAGAAATCAGAGCATACAATGCTGGAAGATGCCCAAGTTAATCTGCGCAGCAAACTCCTGGGGAGACAAACAGGATGGACCAAGCACCCCCGCTTCCCCTCAGCACCTCCTCAAGAGCTACCAACTTAGCAGCTACTCATGCCTGGGCGAGTAGAGCAAACCCTTCCCTCTCCTCATCCTCCAGGGCTCTAAATGCTGGTAGAGGAAAGGTTTGAAAGGAGAATGGAGATGAGATAAATGGCTTTATTCCTGTAAAAATAGAGCCACTCGAGGTCAGGGTGCATTCTGAGCTCTGCTGAAGATGGGAACAGACCTGGGTCCTGCCAGCCTTGTGAGTCACATTGCATCACCAGGAACTGGGTGAAGGTCTGGGTCTCAATGAGGAGCCAGGCTTGGCTTCTTCAAGGTGCTGAATGGTTCCTATTGTTCAGAGAGCCCACTCAACAAATAGGCAAGTGTACAGGACGGCAAATGATAGAATTATAGGTGAAAGTGAAAAATAGGCAGTGGAAGTTTCAGTGAGAGCGGTGAGTCAGTGAGAAGATGTCTTTTCAAGAGAAGCGTGGGAGACAGACGTTTGTTCAAAGTGCCATTTGACAAAAAAAAAAAAA
>VZRN01006632.1:859479-970460 GCA_013397935.1 Dasyornis broadbenti | reverse complement strand
AAAAAAAAAAAAGAAAGAAAGCTTTTCTGGCCACACAGTGATTGTAAATCAGAGTTTGTCAGAGTGCACTTGTGATGCCATCCTTCCCCAGCCCCTGAGAGCCACGAACACACCGGCAGAATGAGAAGGACCCTGGAGCTGCAGGACATTTCTCACACTGCCAGGCACAAAGCAGGCTCTGAAACTTTTGGGGTTTGCAAGGCTTTTATCCTTCCAGGTTTTGTCGTTCCATTTCTTCCTCTGTGCAGCAAACAGCAAAACCAACTCCTGAGCTTAGCAGCTGATTCCAAATGTTGTGTCCCAGGGTAAAGAGATCCCATTTGTGCCCAGAGATGGCAAAAAGATGCTGCAGCCCCCGTTAGCAATAACCGGAACAACATCCATGTGTTGCATGATGCTGTCATTGCCTCGGAGATCAGTTGTGGTGTTCCAAGGTCAGGTTTGTGCCTCTTCCTGCTGCCAGGCAAATCTCACAGGGAGCTTTTGCAAGATCAGAAAGGGAGCACACAAAGCTGAGCAGGAAGTTCTCTGTTAAATGGAAAAGCAAACTCTACTGACAGACAAAGCCCCCCAGAATGGAACCGTCTCCTGAAGAGGACATCTTTCACAAACAGAAGAGAAGAGAGGTGATAAAGCCAAAACATGCAGAGTTTGATGAGTCCCTGTCCCTCCCCAGTTCTGCAGAGCAACACCTTGGAGGGGATAAAGTAAGTACCGGTGGCTGTGCCATCCCCTGTAAGAAACTGGGATAATTCTCATGATTTCCTTTCTGATGGATCACGAGATCCACTGAGGTTTGTAGGCATCTCACTTTGGGCAGGAGACTGGAGGAGGGAAGAGGTGGAGACTGGGAGGGTGAATCCTGTGCTTGGTACACGAGACACACCGGAGGAGAGCCGTGGTGGTGGGGATGACATTGCACAGTGGAAAACCAGACAAAATGTCCCAGGGGATTCCACTCAGCAAGAAAATGAGGCTCCTACAGTCCCTGGAGTGGAAGGGACAGAAACCTGTGGCCAGCAGGACTGGCCAAATGTGCCAAGGCTCCATGAGAAGGAGTAGGGCCTCTCTGGTTGGGATAACTGCCAGAAGGGTGAAGCCTGAGCTGCCTTTCCTCACCCCTTCACCAGCAGGCACAGGGCATCAAATCCTCCAGCTCCCCAGCCCATTTTCCAGTAGTTTCACAGAAAATTCTGAATCCTGGTAGATGGAGAACTCACGGGTATTTATGGCTTGTCCCAGTGGCACAGCAAGTCAGGACATCTGATGAGGACACCTCCACCAGCACAAAGGTGACACCTCAACCAGCACTTACGGACGGGGTGGGAAGGAACGGGGATGTCACAGGGGTAATAAAGACACGGCATGTGGGATCAGGGAGGAACTAAGAGGCTTCCTATTTGTATTCTCCTGAGCTCCACTTGCCTGCAAGTGCTCCTCGGTTACACCACCAGCCAGGCAGTATTTGCAGCTCTGAGTTAAGCCCCGAGCTCCAGTTCAGCTCAGTCAGGGGCACTGAGGCCTCCCCTGGCCTCATCTGGAGGCAGTTTGATGCATTTGCCATCAGGCACCAAACCCACAAAGTCGTAAAGGTGTTGAAAACATAGCTGGAATCTGCTGACCCCGTGGCCAAAGCCCTACATCCTCCCCAGATCTCAGCAGCCTGGGGTAGATAACCTTGTCTCCTGGAGGAGATGCGTGAACAGTGCTTTCCATCCCTCCCAGACCTTTGGCACCAAGAGTTTGTCACAACTTGCCAAGGTCACACATTCCCTGTGGTGTGCGGGAGGGAAGGAAGAGGTTCCTGGGGCTCTGGCAGAGCACAGGGGAGAGGAGATCCCTGCAGAGAGAGCGGGGAGGGAGAGCAGAGGAGGGAAAATGTGGGACTGGAGGTGGAGAAGGCTTCCTGGACTGACAAAGTGACACCAGCCCTGAGCATCCCAGACATGAGGCACATTCCCTGTGCCTCTGCCTACCTCGGGCATCTTGACTCGTCCCTCCTGGAAGGAGCAGGAGCTGGGGTCGTGGGTGCAGACGTGGCGGTACTTGCACCAGTGGCACCGGTACGGGCTCTCCACACATGACAGACACCTGCAAACACAGACAGACAGCAGTCACTCGGCCAGCTGGGTCCTGGCAGCCTTTCCCAGAGGGAAATACAGCCTGGAAAACATCGCTTTTGCAGGAGGAGACAGGCGTTGCACTGACCCCACACCAGCAGGGTGGGGCTGGACTTGCCCCGGTCTGAGCTGGTTGTCTCTGGCATCTCAAATGTCTCATATGATTAAATAATTTAGGTTGCATTCATATCATTGCAACTGGAGGAATAATACATATTTATTGTATTCTGGTTGCCCTGGGCACCAGCAGTTCCATCTGGTTAATTCTCCCGCACATGACGCAGAGGCCAGAGACAAAGTGGGACGCACCAAAACCAGAAAACCAAAGATGAAGCAGGGAATTTTCTCACCCTGTGTCCCACAGCTTTATTAGTGTGAGCTCTGACCAGGATGATAAGCCTCCTGCAAATATTTTAACTCTATCCTCATTTTTTTCATCTCAGCAGAGAAGTAAAGATTACTGGAGCAGCTACCTGGCAAGCAGAGGGCATATTTGAGTTATCACCTGCTCTGGGTGTAGGAAAGAGCCATCACCTCCATCTTACAAGGTTCTGCTCTCCTGTGCCCCAGGGGCTGTGCAGAGTCAGAGCTGCAAACACCTCCCCTGGCTGTGTTATTGCACTGCCTCAGACCTACAGAACACTTCCTTTTAAATTTAACATGATGTCTGCTCAGCAGCAACCAAACCCAGCTGCACAATCCTGGTCATCCACGATCTGGAGCCTTTCATGTCAAAGACACTGAGGGGCTGGAGCCCCGTGTCCAGGCAAGGGAACAGAGCTGGGAATGGTCTGGAGCCCCAGGAGCGGCTGAGGGAGCTGGGAGAGGGCTCAGGCTGGAGCAAAGGGGGATCAGGGGGAACCTTGTGGCTCTGCACAGCTCCTGACAGGAGGGGGCAGCCGGGGGGGTCGGGCTCTGCTGCCAGGGAACAGGGACAGGAGGAGAGGGAACGGCCTCAGGCTGGGCCAGGGGAGGTTTAGATTAGATATTAGGATTTTTTTTTTTTTTTCATGGAAAGGGCTGGAAAGCAGTGGAACAGGCTGCCCAGGGCACGGGTGGAGTCACTATCCCTGGAAGTGTTAAAAAAGCACCTGGGGAAAAAAAGGTTTAATGGTGACCATGGTGGTGGTGCTGGTTGGCTTCGACTTGGTGATCTTAGAGGGCTTTTCCAACCTTAACAATTCCATGGTTCTGTGGACCTGCAGTACCTGAAAGGCACCTGGAATACCTGGAGGTGACTTCAGGGAAGTAAATTTTCCTTACGTGCCACGGGGTTTTTAACGGGCAGGAGAGAAAAACACATCGCCAGAGCACCTGTGTGAGCCCAACAGGCAGGCACACCCCTCTCCCCTGCCTCTGTGAAATCTTGCTCAACTCCAAGCCACTCTCAGCTCTGGTAACAGCAACTTATTCTTCAAATTGGCAACAAGTGCTCGCTCTGATCCATCGAATTAAAAATGGATGGCGTATTATAGTTTGTCAAGTCAGAAACCAAAACATGCCATAAATATTTAACAGCGCCATCTCTCCTGCCCCCACCCCCCCCAACACTTGCTTTCTGACACTGTTTGTCAAAGCAGCAGGAACATGGAAATAGGATTTGCCTTTCCTTGTGAGTTGCTGAGCCGCAGTGATTATCTGCTTTTGGGACTTCTGATGGCTCAGTGGTGGGGACAGAGCTGCTCAGCCTCGCTCTGGGTGGATCCACCTGCTGCAAGGGCACCTTCCTGCAGGGATTTGTGGATCTGCTCCACTGGGGCAGCTCCTGAGCAGCTCTGGGTGGCAGCTAAACCCCAGGAAAATGGGGTGTGGGGCAGGGAAGGAGCTCACATCATGGAAAAGGTGGTCTTGAGGGAATCAGATGGGTTCACATCATGTCCTGCAGGAACTGTAGGCTTTATTTTTCCAGACTGGAGGGTCCAAGTCCATATGAACCACCTGGGGCAGGCCACCGGTGGGACTGGCAGCATGGATGAGAGTTGGAGGTGCACAAGAGGATCCACACAGCCACAAAAATATAATTAAAAGGAAGATAAGGGAAGATGTGCTGAGGTCACAGCTTGGTTTTGAATCAATCCTGTGGCAAACTGCCCCTAAACTTGAGGCTCTGCCTGCAGAACGAGTGCTCCCCACACTCTGAGTCATCTCAGGAGGGACCCCACCATTCTGGCCACCACACAGGTGACCCCAGCCCCTGGTCACCTCCACACTTGAACACCTTCCCGAGGGACACGTATCCATGAAAAAACTGGTACCAAAGGAAATGAACATACGAGTTGTGGACGCTGCAGTTGTAGAAGACGAAGCTGGTGCTGGCAAAGGTCATCCCCGTTTCCTTGGACTTGAGCTGAAGCTGGACAATGTGATGGTCACCTGGGGGACAAACAGACTCATCAGTGTGGGACTGCTTTGTTGGCCCAGTTAAGCCCTGCTGGCCACGCCACCAGCCTGAACGTGGAGCTGTCCCACAGCACCTCGGCTTGTTTGCCCTCAATTGATGTAAAAAATATTATAAAATCCTTCTAGAGCCCAGTTCTCCCAGAGGTACAGCTCCACCTCTTCTGGTGGGATGGAGTAAAATCTTCAGAACTGGAAATTGTTGTACCTGGGAGCAGAATCTGCGCTGGAGGACGACAACAGGTCTAGACCACACCTTACTAATTTGGAAAATGTGGTGAAATTCATCAAGTAGGAAAGCTAAGCTCAAAGGATGAGCGCAGATGTCAGGAATTTGGAGGCCATCAAAATATGATATTGCCCTGAAAGTTCCTCCATGCTGCCGGTTCATTCCATGATCCCAGAAAAAAGGGGCCTGTGGACATTCTTTCCATGTTCACTCACCCCATCCACCCTCAATGTCCATCCCCTCAGCCTGTGGCTGCAAAGAGCCCATCTCAGTGTGAGAAATGCGCAATCCATTGCCCTTCCTGAAGGATCCATCCATTTCTGCAGCAGACCCATCTGCACCTCAGCTCCTCCACACCATTTCCTCATCCCTTTTCCTGCCACTCCCAAACTGGGAAGTCAGCTGCTGCCTCCTCCCACATCAAATCTACAATTCAGGGAGGGCGATCAGTGGGTGCAGCAACTGCAGTAACCTGTTGGGGAAGTGACCCAGGTTTAATTCAAGATTTGCCTGGGTCACCCTTTCCCTGCAAAAGGGCATGGAGCTGTAGGACAAGGGGGAATGGCCTTAAGATGAAGGATGACAGGTTTAGATTGGATATTAGGAAGAAATTCTTCCCTGTGAGGGTGGGGAGGCCCTGGCACAGGTTCCCAGAGAAGCTGGGGTTGCCCCTGGATCCCTGGAAGTGTCCAAGGCCAGGGTGGACAGGGCTTGGAGCAGCCTGGGACAGTGGAAGTTGTCCCCGCCCATGGCAAGGGGGTAGAATGACATCATTTTTCAGCTCCCTTCCAACCCAAACCATCTATAACTATTATTTTCCTCCTCACCTGAACGATTCATTAATCACTCAGGCCAAAGCAAACTTGGCAATGGGTCACAGCGAGCACCTTGTGCACCCTCACCCACCTTGGGGCACACACACACCCCACACACTCCGCTGAACACATTCTGCTGCCAGAGCTCGGCTCTGCTGCCCATCTGCTCTGCCACGTTTCACAACTTTGCCAGCATCTTGCAGGTATTTTAAACCAGGATGTGAGGGCTGGATGGGCCCCAGGGATCAGACGTGTGATAGTCACACATCCCTTGGTTCAAATCCAGCCTCTGGCACTGCAGGGAGGGCTCGGTCTTTGCAGAGGTGCAGACAAGAGCTGCAGGTGCCCTGAAAGTCACACTGCAGATAAATCTCTCTCTTTCTTGTCCTGTCTCCAGCTTCCGCTGCTGTTTTTGTTTGCTGGTTGATGATAGCCTGGCCTGGGACAGATGTCCAACCAAGGAAAGAGTTTCTGGCACCTGTCTCGGTAAGCAAACACGACTGATAACTCAGTGGGACTTGAAACTGTGGAAACAACCTCCTGGGAGCTTGTTTTGGGATTGCAGTGCAAGCACAGGCAGCTGTGTGCAGCTCAGGGAGAGCACAGATGATGGCGACAGCTCATGTCACCTCTTTTTCTGCGGTCTGAGCATCCCCAGAGGCGAATTTTACAGTCAATTTTCACAGGAAGCCAAGGACAAAAATTGGCAGCATCCTCTCCGTGTGTCTCATGGGGTGAGAGCAGGGTCAAGGTTTTCACAGTAAGTCCCTGCAAAGAGCCACAGGTGTGCTTGAAATTACCTAGAAAGTTTGTTAGAAAAGTGAAAGAAAAAAGTGCAGGAAGTTGGGGTTGTGGGGAGCATCCTTGGATACAAGGTAATTTTCTCAGCTGGATCACTTCAGGAGAAGGAGGCAGAAGCAAACCTGGAACAGCTGAAGGCGGTAAAGGCCAGGAATTGAGACAAGGAACTGAGAATTCAGACCTAAATGTGGGAGGAGCAGGGTGAAATTACAGGAAATAGAGGATTGTCCAGATCTGCAGGAATTCCTGGCTGCTCCATGGGATTGGATGTGTTGGGAGCGTGTGCCCTTGGCCTGTGACACCAACCTGGGCAAAAGGCTTGGGAATATCCCACATGCACATCTTGTCCTTGCTGGATTTGTGCAACTGCCACTCGGTGGCAGCCTGCAAACACCTCGTGTCACCCAGATGAGCCCCTCAGCGCAGGCGCTGGGCTTGCAGCTCAATCCTGTCCATGTGTGCCCCCCGAAACACTCCCACATTCACACAGTTTGTGCTGCTGTGCACTTCCAGCACCCCTCCTGCTCCCAGGGCTTCCCAGACCCTGTCCTCAGGCTCCCAGGAGCTAAATCCTGCTTTGTGAGGAAGCAGGAGAGACACAGGGGTGAGGAGTGAGGATGGGAGGGAGAGGTGCAGGCGGAGGAGCTGGGGGGATGCTCACCATTCTCTGTGATGATCTGAGGTACCTCCTTGGCAGCTGGAGAGATGCACTGGATCTGGCTGCCCACCACCAACCCATCCATCTCCGACAGGTCCTCGAAGGTGCAGTTGACTCCTGCTGACAGCTCGGGGACGTTGTAGGTCTCCAAGACCAGCTGCAAGCAAAGACGGAGGGAGAGAAGGAAAAACAGGAGAAAGAGAAAAGAGAGAACGCTCAGCCAAACACCAGAGCTGGGCCAGCAGGAGAGAATTACACTGGAGAGGTCAGACAAAGAGCCTCTTGCTAGAGAGAGCATCCTCCTTCAGCAGAAAGCAGCGACTCGGGAGAGGGAGGTGCGAGGAGGGGAGGGGACGAGATGCTGGCGCTGACACAGGTGGTGGTGGCTGTGCAGGGACACCTGCACCGCTGCCAGTGCTGGCTGGGTCAGTGAGGGCAGGGAGTGCTCGCTGTCTCTCATGCAGGTGTCGGGTTAGGCAGGGAGTTTCTGGAGCTGTGGCGGCCCCCGAGGCCCGCGGTTTCTGAGGAAGGTGACTGCTACTCACAAGAGGCACTCTGCGGACTCCAGAGAAACTGGAGCGCTCCAGTCTAACTCTCTACGGCCTGCTCTGCCAGCACCAGCAGGGGGGAGCACTCTGGCCCCAAGTTCCTGTGTGAGGAGAGTCTAGTTACAGCCTTCAGTCCACCACAAAAAAAAAAAAATCCCTGTCACTACAGGCACTGAAACTGCTCCTGCCCATCCCAATGAAGAACCAGTTGGTTCCTCGTGCTATCCTGGGGCTCAATAGGTGAAAAAAAAGCCACGAAGGAGGAACTGCCCTTGTATTTAGAGTTCACAGCACCCTCTGGCATTGCTCATGGTCATGGGAAAGGAATCTCAGGGCTGGTTTCCACCATGTCCGTGTTTTTGGAGAAGCACAGCCATGCCGCCAGCTTTCCAAACAAACAAAGGTCCTGCCCCACGGCTCTCCATCACTGAGGGCCCTGCTCAACTCCTCAGGTCATGCCTGGACACAGAGGGGCACCCCAGGGTACCTGGGAATTGGTGTAAATTTAGCATTTCTGTGACCAAACACTGGAGCCAAGCACTCGGCACAGGCACAAATGCTCTCCACACTTGCCTCCTCCAGAGCTGGCTGAGGCCCCCTCGGAGGTGACAGCCACTGAAAAGAGGCACAGACGCATGCTGAGGGGTTGTTTGTACCAGCACAAAGAGCAGAGGGCAGTCCAGGTGACAAAGCAGGACAGGATGAGAACATGACAGCGCTCAGTGCTCTCACACTCTGTGCTTTCCTCACTCAGGGAAAGGTTGGAGCTGTTTCTCCACCATCAGGGAGAAAGGCTGAGCAGACAGGCCTCAGCCCTGGCTGACACTGAGCCTTTGTGAGAGTAGGATCATTTTTGGGCCACAGGAATGGCAATGGGAAAGGTGATTTTTTTCTGTCTTGGGTGGCAGCAGGAAAAAGCTTTGGTTATTTGGATGGATTTAGCACTCAGGCTGAATCCATTCTCCCTGCTAGCAATGGAGAAGGGGAATCTGTTCTCCTGACCAAATCTCCCTGTGGGCAGGGATGAAGCAGGAGGAAGGTGTGCCATGCAGATGACACCAGTGGGCAGAGCTGTGCTCGGCCACAAACACCACGAGCCAGTGCACACCCTGAACAGACGAGAATTCCTACATCCCGCATGCCTGGGAAAGCATGGGAAGCATGGAGCCTTCCCCCAGCAAGCAGCTCTTCTCAGAGAGCCCAGAGCAGCAGCCCTGGCCTGAAACAGACTCAGGTAAGATTTTCTAAGACCCTCTTAGTGCCCCAAATTTAAAAGCATGGCTGATCACACAAACACCTTCTTGGCCTCCATGGAGTTTCATGGGCAAGAACTCACTATCACTGACCCTTTGCAGGAACTCAAGTGAGATTTTCTAAGGACACCATCAACCCCTCTGTCTGTTCCCCTCCTGGTTTGACTCTGTGGTGGCTGCATGAGCTGGGTCACCACTTTTCCTGAGACTCCCATCAAAATGCCCATGCAGATCCTTGGGTAACAGATGATGGAACTTCTGATCCCAGCAGCTCTGGGCTGACTCAGCCCAGGAGTAACCCTGAGGTAAAGGTCTCTTCTTCTGTTATCATTTTCAGTCGCCCCGAGCCAGCCATTCCCCCAGGATTTATTCCAACATGAAAGAATTCAACAGCTACTGAGAGAATACGAAAAAGAAACCTTGAACTCCCAGAAGAACAAAGAACTTAAGATGTCTCAGATCAGTTTTGTTTGAAGCCTGGGAAAGTAAAGTCACAGCAAAGTTAAGAGGCTGAAACAAAGCAGCGATGATTGGACACGCAGGCTTTGAACGGCTGATTTCATTGTCCCTTGAGAAATGCTGGCACTCCAAAACCTGTCACCTGCAAGGTGTCTGGCAGCTGCACCCTGAGCAATTCCATCCAGGCCTTTCAGGGTGTGGGGCTAATGACCAATTTGTCTGGAGATGGAGCTTTTAGGGCCTGGGTTACCAAGTTAATTGCAGCCCAAATTAGCATGGGCAAAACCGCAGAGCGGTGGTAGTCTGAAAGAAATGAGTGGCTGCCTCCTTCCTGGAGCAGGTTGGGATCTCACCACATCAGGTGCTGCTGCCACGAGTCAGGAGAGAAACCACAAACGGGTCAGATCTTCAGCAGAGATTTCCTGCCTCCAGCCCAGGAATGATCAGGATCATCCGCTGCTCTGCCAGCACTCACTGTGAGGTTTCCTTGGCTACTGACTGAGTAGCTTGAGGCCATAAAGGTTAAAGCTTGTGCTGTGGAAGGTCGCAAGAGACAGCAGGAACCCTGGAAGCCTTGGGTTCCTCTGCACAGCATCCCTGCCTCTCTACTCTGCATGCCTCATGCTGGAGCTGGGGCACTGTGGAGCTGCTGGGGGCTCAGAAGGAGATATTTCCATCCAAGGTGATGGGAACTTGGAGAGCACTGAAATAATTCATATTATCCTTCACTTGGCTTCCTTCTAGAATGAACTTTCTAACCACAAGAATGTCCCTTGGCTGAAGTTATTAACGGATTCCTCTCCCAGGGCAGCACACAACACTCGCAGGGCACAGAGCCCCTTCAGACCTGCCCTCACAGACAACAAGGAAGACTCTTCCCAGTCCATTTCTAGACTCCTAACCAGGGAATGACCAATGCCAAAGTGTCGTCCTGTGGCAAATCTTTCCCTGTGCCAGGAAAGCTGCTGGGGGGAATTTAATGGAGTCTGGAGAACCTTTTGCTGCCACTCCTTCCCTCTAGTGCTGAATCCCTGGATCTGTCACCCTGCACGGGCAGGCTAAACCCAAGGAGAGGGGCAGGGACTGGCATTCCTCACCAGAACGTTGTACTGGGAGACGGAGATGTTGTTGGGATGCACGGTGAGGCGGACGCACTGCTTCATCTCCGAGGCGAATCTCCGCGGCTCGCTGGAGCGCTCGCACCGCTCCTTCCTTGTGCAGCTGGGGAAACAGGAACAGACAGGGACAGAGTGAACACAGAGCCAGGCTGGCACCGTGGGGACAGCTCTGGGCTGTGGGAGCAGCAATTGTTGTGGAGAGAAAGTCAGCTCTGTGCTCCTTGGGACGGCACAAGTGGAAATCCACGCTCGTGCCCTGGCGCGCTCCGGCTCACGGGATCAGAGGGAATATCCCGAGCTGGGAGGGACCCACAAGGATCATCGAGTCCAGCTCCTGGCCCTGCACAGGATATTCCCAAGAGTCCCACCTTGTGCCTGAGAGCATTAACTCTGGTGCTGGCAGCCGTGGCACTGCTGAGACAGGCTGGGGAGGTGCAAGGACACCATGAGAGGAGGGAAATGGGTGGATGTGTGACAACCCCACCCCAGCTGCGGAGATTCTCTGTCTCTCCACCCACGCAGCAGCTCCAGCACAACCTTCCCTTGGCCAAGCCCCCAGCCCTTAAAACTCTCCTGTCCAAGGGCTGTGGGTCACCTCAAGCAGGGCTGTCCTTGCAGAGAAGCTGTGCACAGCCCATGGTTCTTGTCCCTGCTGAGAGCGCAGCACATCCGTGGAGCCTCCGGGCTGCTGGTGCCTCTCCACTGGGACGGGGCCACCCCCTCAAGCAGCTGTCCCTGCAGGCCAAGGAGATTTTGCATCTCCAGGTTTGAGAATGCCTGGCTAGAAGTGCTGAGGGTTGAATCTCAAAAATTCAGGTGTTCCAAATAAGTGGCAGATCAGTGACAGCGGTGGGTGCACACACGTGGGCTGCACGAATGCACAAAGTTCACACCACCCACTGACGGCTGATGCTTTCAGTCCTGCCACGACCCCTCACCTCACCTGTGTGGTGCAAACACAACCCAGAAACGTGGATTGGTGGCTGTTTGCCCCGCTTCCCCCCAGATTTGCGCTTGTTTAACGTGAACCACATCTGTGCTTCACTCCACAAGGCCACTGCTTCGAGGAAGGCGTGTGCCTGGAAATCCACAGGGTTAATCCAAAAGGACAGCTCCAGCTGCATGCCAATTACCTTTGGCCATTAAGTTAACGTTATGGACTTGCACAGGGTGTCTTCAATGGATTTTGTTATTAGCACCGCTATTACCCCCCATTAAAACCAGCTATAAAGACGAAGCGTGGATGTTAAATTATTCACCCGCTCCCAGACTTCAGAGTCTCCCTTGTGAGAGCACAGGGGGGTGCTGCTGGAGCTCCAAGATCACCCCTCAGTGTCCCCACTCCTCAGAGCAGAGATTGCACCCACGTGCACAGGGATTTGCAGATGAGGATCCACGGAAACACAGGCCCAAAACTCAATATCTGGTTCATCCTAAGGTTACAAAGCTGGGAGAGGCCTAAAACTTCAGGGCTTGCCTTCTCTCTGGTGACTGACACAGGATAAAGTGAAAACCCCAACTTCAAACTCCAATTTCTCCATCTTTTTGTCAGAGGAAAGTTTTGTCTTTCCAGAGGCACCATCTGTAAAGGGAGATCTCAGCCATTCTCAACTCACTCTTGGTTTGCATTGCAGGTTTGAGAGAGCAAAAGCAGCATTGCAGCTCCTGCTCGCCGTTCCCCAGGAGCCTTCATCGCATTAAGACTCCTCTGGTGCTGCCACATGGTGGATCAGGAATTTTAAATGGGCATTCTCCAGAGGATTGGACCAATAGCCCATTAAATACCCCCAAAACTGTAAGTCCCCTAAGGTGGCACGAAAGCCAAAAGGCAAAATGTTGACCTGAGATTTTTCCAAGCACTTCCATAAAATAAACAGCCACAGCAATCCCATTAAAGCTCTGCAGGGTGTGGGAACCCCTCTCCTGGGAAAAGGCTGGAATGGAAACCTTTCGGCCTCAGAATCAAAACACAAGCGCCCAAATTCTTCAAGATGTTCTGTTACCTTCCTTTCATTTCCTTCTGCTGCAGCACAACAGAAATATCTGGATTTTCCAAAATTAAACAGGCAGATATCCAGGCTCAGCTCAAATCCGTGGATATGGATTAAACATCCAGGAATGTGGTTTGTATTCCCAATCCCACGACTGAGCAGGAACATAATAATCCACATTTTACCTTGCTGTTTAAAGGTCATACACATTTAAAACATGCAACTTCTCAGACCAAAACCTCACTCTGCATTAGGCTAGCATTAATGCCTAGCAGCATTAATATCTGCCATGAGGTGAAAATAACATCATCCAAATAACGATTTTATGAAAAATCAAACCAAACTAAGCCTGGGTTTAATATAATGTTAAGGCTGCTGTGTCAGGGTCTCAGGAATTAGGGACTGCCAGACTGAAAGCAGCTTCTGCACTTCCAAATCTGCTCCCTGCACTCACACGCTGCCAGCTGAACTTTAATTACAGGATCACAGGTTATTATTCCCTTTTTCCACGGTGACCTCAATTCTGCTACTTCCTAACTTTTGGCTTTGACTGTCTGACTTGCTCAATGCAATTCCTCAGTTGGAAAAGCCCCACATACCTGAGCCCGGTGCTTGAGTCTGATGATGAGGGAGTTCTGCTGAGCTGGGCCGAACCAGGCTGGGCTCTGGGTTGGGGTTCAGGGTTCAGGCTCTCAAATCAACATCACAGCAGTGAAATTCACCCCAGCTGAGTGATCACAGCTGCTTCAGGGATCAGGTCTGAAGGCCCTGGCCCAGGCTGCCCAGAGAAGCTGTGGCTGCCCCTGGATCCCTGGAAGTGTCCAAGGCCAGACTGGACAGGGCTTGGAGCAGACTGGGATAGTGGAAGGGGTCCCTGCCCATGGCAGGGAGTGGCACGGGGTGATCTTTTATGTCCCTTCCAACCCAAATCCTTCTGTGATCCTACAATTCAGGTAGGAGCAGAAAAAGACACCTGCCATAAAGAAACCTTTTCCCTCCAGCCTTCCTCTGCACCGCCAAAAGTGTTCTGCCCTCTCCAAGGAGAGGGAGAAACAGCAAAGAAAATTGTGCCAACATGTGCAGGGGAAAGTGCTTCCCTCCAGCACCAGTCTCAAAGCCCTGGGTGGTGGAGGCTGAGACGCAGAAACGAAAGTGACAAAGGATGTGGCCACAGAAGGCCTCTGCCTGGAGGGGACATTGCAGCCCCAGAAGTTCAGCAAACTGTAAATAAAGGCAAATGGGACTTTCAATAAATAACTACTTCCAGACACAAGCGCCTGCCTCATAAAAGTGGTCTCTGGGAAGGCAGCTGCTGGACTGAGGGAAGGATAACAAAATGTCCCGACCTCAACTCATCATTCCTGTTATCTCTGGTGACAGTCAGTGTCGACTTTGGGCCCTAGGAGGTTCTCTCCTGTGGCTCTCATCTGGTGTGTCCATTGCGCTTTATATAGAAAAACAAATCCTTTTATTGCCAATCCTGCTTTACTAAAATATCTGTACCTCCAACCTTCTGAGTGTGTCAATGTGCCGAGATCACTTTCCACTGCCGCATTCCCCACTTCCCCGCTATCCATGCCATAACCAGCTGATGTGTAGCTCCCACCCAGTGGCACCACATCGCGCTTCAGGCACCTAAAAGAGCATCTCCCACCCCTGAACTCGTTTTGATTCTGGTGCAGACACGGCACTTCTCCTCCTGTCTTACCAGCAGCTGCTATTTCGTTCTCAGCAGCGGGATATTTTGTGGGATATTTTCTTTCACAATTCCAAGTGTCCTGCTTTGTCCAAAACCATCAGCACAAACACTGAGGAGCTGCTCCTACCACTGAACCACGAGGAAAGTTATTTCCTCCTCATGTCCCATTAGCAATAAATACCACTGCTGCTCACCCTCTGCTCACCAGCCACCAACCAATTATTTTAACAACATTAAATTAATACTTCCCGCTTCTCTTGCATCTGTCTCCTCCAAGAATCTCAGAGGGCTTTGCCTGGAGCTAATTAAACTTCAGGATACCTCCGTGAGGCTGGAATCAGCAGGCAGAGACACGGAAGTGAGGCACAGAGAGCAGAGTAAAAGCCCTGAGGTCTCCTGAGGCTGAGATGGAGGTCCTGGTTTGGGACACAGGAGATCACGGTTGAAACCCGAAATCAGGGACTCAAATCCTACCAACCCAGGCTGCAGAGAGGCCAGGCTGTTCCACCCCTGGAGGAATGGGAAAGGCTCTTCCGCCTTGCTGGGGCCTGGTCAAACCAAGCCCAGACTCTCAGTGAAGACACATCTCCATCCTCCTGTTGCAGGCCAAAAACCCCAGAACAACATCCCACACACAACCCCCTCCCCAGCCCCCCAAAAATGACCTTTATTTTTCACCTGACTGAGCCTTGCTTGCTCATAACCATAACTGTTGAAAAAGGAGAAGATTTGGATTCTGTATTATTTTTTTTCCATAATTTTCCAAGAAGCAGACTAAAATATCCAACTTTTTTAATGTGAAACCCAAAAAAAAGTCAGTTTTCTGGCAATGGAAAAGGTCTTATCTGCAATTCTGTTAATTAATAACAAATTCCAAGACAAAAGAGTGGTGATTGGATCAGATCAGAAATTGCTACTCAGAACAGAGCATTTGGGGGCTTTTTACAAGTGGCAATTAGCACACTATGCAATTTTTTTTATTCAGGGAAGAAAAAGTACCATTAAAATTTTTTAATTCCCAGAAATAAATTATAAATAAATGAATAGTTTTTGGAGAAGCCTCAGCCTTTGATGCACAGCAATTATTTTGTTCAGGGGAAAAAATACCATTAAAAATTTTTAATTCCCAGAAAAAAAATCCCAAATAAATGAATCCTTTTTGGAGAAGCCCCACCATTTGATGCACAGCAGTTTTCTTTTGACTCTGGGTTTTCAGGGAAGGAGAGGGACAAAAAAAAAAAATCTGTGTTTGATGTCAAAGCTCAGCGACAGCTCAACGGTTTGGGTCATCTCAACAACCCCAAATGACACCTTTCCACCACCTCCAAACAGGTAATTTTCTGGAATCACTGTTTTGCAAAAGGTTTCGACATTTCAGCTTTCCTTTCGGATTCCAAACGGTGACATTTCCCGCGGGGGATGAATTCTTTCACCCTCCCTCCGACGGAATCATTGCAGCCTCCCTCTCCTCACACCTTCCCTGCAGCGCTAGGAGTGGCAGGTGGGAATTAGGGCACCCCAGTCATGCCAGAAAGGAGAGGTCACCACGGCAGAGTGGGACATTTTGTGAGATATTTTGTGGGAATTTTGTGGGATATTTGGTTGGCACCCCCATTTTTATTCCCAACCTGCTCATTCCTGCGTATTTTGTGGTGTAGGGTCACTCACACTGGGGTCCTCCACTCGTGCAAGATGAAGATGTTTCCCCATCCCACCCCTCACCTCTTCCCAGTTGTGTGTTTTCAGCTTAGGCACAGTTCCCATTCTTTTTTTTCACCTCTCTTTAGTTCTTCCCCTTAAAATTCAACCTGCTCCCTTCTCTTTTCCTCAGATTATCCATCTGCCTCCTTGGCTCTCATCACCTCATCCAGGGGTCTCCTTTCCAGGTATGTTGGACAGATACATCCAAGCAGAAAATTCAGGAGGAGGCTAGAGAGGATGTAGGGAAACTTTCAGGGAAATCTGATTTAGGTATCAGTTTGAAAGCCCTGAGTAGCCCAGATGGTCCCATCTGTCCTGGGCAAGAGACAATAATTTCCCATTTCTCCCACCTCTTCATCTCCAAGGGGCAATCTGAGAATTCCCAGCCCAGCCAGAGCCCACAGCAAGGCAAAAGTCAAAATGAAGAAACTGAACAGGTCAACAAATTGGGAAGCTGAAATCTAACAGTTGTTCTGCCATGGCCCAGGAGCAGCTCTCCTTGTCCCTGCGGGGAAGGGTGATTTAGGGATGTCTCATTCCTGGAATTGTTCGAGGCCAAGTTGGGTGGGGCTGGGGTATCCCATCCTGGGATAGTGGGAGGTTGGAACCGTGGCAGGGGATGGAACTGGATGGGCTTCAAGGTCCCTTCCAACCCAAACCATTCTTTGATTCTGTGATTCCTACAAAATGAAACAACAGAAATGGTGCCTGTTTGTCAAATTTTTGTTCTTGTAACACACCAGCATGTCTGTCCTGGGCAAGGCTGGAGCAGGCACAGAGCCTGGGTGGTGACAGGGAGATTTCTGGCATCGCTGCAGCCCTTGGGTTCTCCTCTGTCTCCACAAAGCTTCGGGCAGAGGGTCAGGCTCCCCAAAGGAGCACGAGCTGATATCCCACAGGATCCCCAGAGCACCTTCCTGGCATCACCTAGGGATCGCTGTTCTTGCTCCGTGGCAAGAGGGGCTGTGTTCCCTCCAAGAACAGGCAGCTCGGCGATGCCTTTTGGAAGGCGATCAGCAGAGGGAGCTCGGCGGAAGCCAAGTGCAAACCCTCGGAATGGCATTTTCAGCCAGGACTGGGGACAGGAATCTGGGAAAAGGACTGCAGGAAGGAGATGCCTGGCTCTGGGAGGCTCTGGAGATCCGAGCTCTCTGGCTCAGTCTCATCAGTCTCTGGTCCCTCTTCCAGGACATGATGCAATGTGACAGCTTCGTTCCTTACTGAGGAAAAGTTTTTTGATTTCCCACTTGGAAAGAAGGGTGAGATGAGAACAGAGCAACTTAAGGCATCTGGGGATGGATTAAGAGGTTTGTTTGAGCCAAAGTCTGACCAACGAGCGGAGCCAGCTTTGTGTCTCCCGAGGCGGCTTTATCACCAGGGGGAAGCAAGGCTGGGGAAGGAGGGAGCAGCTGAAATTTGCCTTTCCCTCTGCCGAGCCAAAGCAATTTTCTGGCTGGAGCCAGGAAAAGGGAGAAGATTCAGTCCCACTCGCATGTAAAGTTTAAGGTCAGTTTTAGCAGTGTTTTGACATTTCCAGGTTCCCTTGGGGTCTTAAGAACAGGAATGCCATAAATGTCGAGACGCAGACATAACTGACCTTAAACTTCACATGGCTGTGTGGTGAATACCCCACTCCCTCCCTGCCCTCTCCTTTTGGCCTCCAGGCTGCCCAGGGCATGGCTGAAATTTAGTTCTCCCTGGCATCAAGGAGTTAAATTTGACCCACTGCCCAGGATACTCCATTCTGGAGAGAAAGGCAGGAGATGCTACAGGAAAAGTGATGAATTTGAGCTGGGATAATGCACAGGATTATTCCCGGGAAACCTGTCCTGGAAGTGAGGAGTTTTCTCAGCAAATTCACGTGTATCTGGGGAGAGAGCTGGATCCTTGTTTTCATCTTTGGCTCTAAGCACAAACAGGCTCAACTCCCCAAAAAAGTGCTTTGGGCATCAAAGATGAGCTGGACAAAGGGAGGAAAAGCCACTGGGGGAAATAAAAGCAGTGGGGTCTTTAATGGGTGGTGTTTGGGGACCAAGAGCTCTGCAGATTCTCCCAGAGACACGGAAGAAGGAACTCGAGAAGGCTGAAATTCACTCTTCAGAGCTTTGCCTCTCCCCATGGCAATTTTTAAGGGCCCGCAAGCCACAAAAAGTTTCAGAGCACCACGGAAAGCTTGCCCCCACCGCTGCTCTTCTCAGTGCCCCAGCGGGGAAGTCCTGGGGTCAAAGACCAGCGCTCCATCCTTGTCCTCGGGCTGCGGTTTGGGGAGGGAAACGCTGCCCTGCCGAAGCAGCCTCTTCCCACCGCCCCTGTCACTTCGCCAAACAGAGTGAGGCTGCTAATTGCTCTGCCTGCTAATCTATTCTAATGCATGGTAATAGAAGCCGAGTTTCTGCCCTGATAACTCCGCCGGCTCATGCTGCAGAACGGCAATCCCCCCGCCCGGCCTTATCTCTGTCCCCAGGTGGGCTCCTCCCTCCATCCCTGCGATTGTGTGAGCTCACCCCCGGAGCCCCACGGGGCGTTGGGTGCAAGGGATTTACTCCTCCGTCTCCCGCCCTACAAAGCCAAGCACTCCATAAACAGCATCCCTCCCCTCCGCTTTGGGGGATTTCATGCCCCTTCTCCTTTCCTTTCCCCTCACCCCCCTCCCCGAGTTTCCAGAGCTGCGGATTGTCTTGGCCCTGCTAATCTTGCCTGGGGGAGGCTGGGTTGGGCCATCGAATGCAACCTGCTCCCGAGCCCCAGCCGCTGAACAAAGGTTCGGAGGTGGCCCCAAGGCCCACCCCAGCTCACGCATGGCTGGGGTGCAGCCAGGGAGGAGCAATTTGTGTGTACACACATGTGTGTGTGCCTCTGCAGGCGCATCCCTGAGGAGCACTCGCGTGCCTCATTCAAGCCTGAGATGAACAGGAGCATTTCACATGCAAATCCCTGGAAACTTGGAGCCTTTGTCCAATGAAGAATTGAAAATCGTTTGCTGGCACGGGGGGAGGAGGGTGTGGAAATGCGGGAGGGGGTCTGTGGAAGGTGATGCTGAAATCCACTCCTCGGTTGTTACAGGAAGGCCGAGTTCCTCCACGAATCACAGGATCATGGACTCTGGAAAGGCTCGGGTTGGAAAGGACATTAAAGATCATCCAGTTCCACTCCCTGCCATGGGCAGGGACACCTTCCACTATCCCAGGCTACTCCGAGCCTCTTCCACCCTTGGACACTTCCAGGAATCCAAGGGCATCCACAGCTCCTCTGGGCAACCTGTGCCAGGACCACCCCACCCTCACAGCCAAGAATTCCTTCCCAATATCCCATCCTAAATCATTCCCTGCTTTAGAAGCAGCCTGAAAACAGCCAGCACCTGTGTTTGACATTTGGGAGGATGGGGATCTCCTGCCTCCACCCACTGACCCTTTCCAGCCTCCTGCAAGGGTCAGAGACACGAGGAAAGGACATCTCTGAAGCTGCAGGGTCTCTGCTTTGCTGCCCCTTCAATCACAACCCTCCAGGTGCTTTTGCTGCTGAACTTACCAGGCACAAGACGAGCCCGGTAGCTCAAAGCAGGAGGAGAATCTTAGAGCACAAAAATCACAGGCAGGAGGCAGAACTCGAGCCAAAGGCGTGAGAACTGCAGCCTGTCCACGGCACTGAGGTGGTCCACAAGAAAGGAATCACAGGAATCTGCCTGGAATCTGCCTTTTGCCATCTGCCCATGAAAGACTGAGCTTCAAATGAAGATGGAAAAACCCCTGAAGGCTCAGCTGAAGGCTACTGAGTAATACAAGCTCCTGTCTCTGAGGAGGCAGGAAAATAACTTTCCCCACACTGAATTCACTTAGAGTCGTTCTAAAGAAAATGGAAAAAAAAAAAAAAAAAGAAGAAGAAGAAGAAAGCGAGACAAAGTGAACAAGGTAGCTAGATAAGGCAAGTAATTAATGAGCAAAATTACTTTTCCCAGAGAGCATCCTATCATGGTGCTTCCTATTCATGCTAATAATATTTGTGAGTGTCTTCCCCAGAACCTGGGTAGATAACACCTACACTCTCCCATGCTCCTACATGCTCTCCTCTGCAAGGGCTGATGCACATAATTTGTTCAAAGGGGCTGAAGTTCTTTGTTCATGGCCTAATTCAGAACTTCATCCCTGAGTTCTTCGTGGGAGCTTCTCTTGAGTAACTCCAAGGGAATTGATTTGGTGCTTTCCCTGTCACCGGGGTCTAAACGCCAAATATCTATTGGTGAAGATGATGGGAGGTGCCCATGCCTTCAGAAAGGTACAGTTTGGAGTGTGCTGCTCAGAGACTGGGGCTAATCCAATCCTGGTCCTGGAAGTCCTAGGAAAAGGATGGGAGGGTTTGGTGCCACTTCAGCCTCGTCTCTTAAAAGGCGAATGAGGATCTGTGTTCAAGGAGGTTTTCCAGGAGCTCAGGGAGCCATGGGGGGTGCACTGTAAGGAGTCCCCACTCACACAAACACTGAATTCCTGCCAGCTCAGCCAGCACATCCTTTGACCGCTTTTTGCTGTCAGCATCTGCTGTCCTGACTTGGGGGAGCATAGCAAGAAGAGAGAAAACATCCCCACAGGACAGACGGATCAGGCCTGATAATTTTTATCCACATCCCTCATCCCGGAAACCCCTTGCCCTGAGCAGTTTTACCCAGAAAGGTTCAGGGCAGTTCAGGGGATCCCGCAGAGTTTCTCAAAACAGACTCTCCCAACCCCACTGCTCTTTTTGACCTTCATCAATATCTCTATTTTCACATCACTGATAAGCTCCTTTTCCCCTCCTCATCCATCCATCCATCCATCCATCCATCCATCCATCCATCCATCCATCCATCCACCCATCCATGTCCCCCAGCAGCAGAGCCAACAGCGATGTGTTCTGTAACTCTGGAATTTTCTCCTGGCAGAGACAATTCCTCCCTCCAGGCCCAGACTTTTCTGCAGGAGCACAGTTAGCAGCCAGAAAAACCACAGGATAACATCAAGTCCCCATCACCACGCAGACCTGGAAAGGGAGTCTCCAGCAGCTCCATGGCTCCAGTGGGACAGGAGACTGCAGGGAATTGAGCCTCACTAGGAAAAAATAAGCCAAGGAACCTCTCAGCCCAGGCTTGGCTTTCCCTGTGAGGGGTGAAATCAGCGGGATGGGATTTGCTGCCTGGAGAAGGCACCCATGCATCTCCAGCAACCCCACTCAGACCATGCCTGAAGCTCCCAATCCAGCCCTAAGCTGTCTGTTTCCTTGCAGCAAGGAAAAATCATGGGCTGAGCTGGATGCACAGCCTTCAACAGGTGAACGGTCGCAGAGATCAGAAATAAAGGAGGAGCTGTGTTTCCATGGCAGTTTTCAGACCTCCACATGACCGAAACACAGGCTCTGGATCAGATCCCAGCTCGTTAAATCAGCATTTCACCCCAACTCTGACAAAAACAACAATAAAAATTCTGACTTTCATAGCTCAGCTCCTTCTAGGAAAGGGAATTTGGGGGGCAGAATAACAAGAGGAAAAATAGAGCAAGAAGGATTTTAATTTTAGTCTCACTCCCTTTCTCTGCCCAAGCCTGCTCCAGCCAAAAAGTCAGGGAACAAGCTGAGTTTCTCTGTTCCTAAGCCTCCTCTCAAGCTCTGCAGAGAGGTTTGGAGTGGAGGGAGGATCCATCCAGAGCTAACCCATAAGAAACAGGAGGATCGAGACTTCAGAGCACCCTAAAAGCGATCCTTGCTTCATCTCTCTGGTAGTTTAAATGTACAGCCAAAGGATGATATTATTATTATTATTATTATTATTAGTATTAGTATTAGTATTAGTATTAGTATTAGTATTATTATTATTATTAGAGTTATTCTCCTAAAACAATCAGGTCTGGCCCACCCCACCTCCAACCGTGAGGCTCTGGGAAGCACTCCCTGACCCGAGGCTACCCCAGGAATCCCAGCTAATGCTCCAGCTGCAAGGAAAACGCTGTCAGCAGGTGATGTATGGATTTCCCCTCATCCGTGCACGGCTGGAAGGGGTGGGTTAAACACTGAGGAACGGCCGTGGTGCTGTGGGTGGCCTCCAGCAGGCTGGGCTGTCGGATGCACGGCAATAGAGCCATCCATTACACATTCCAGGTGTCCATCTCCCGGGCTCATTTCCTCATTCCCTACCCTTTAAAAGCACATAATTTCTGGAGACAACTCGCACAGTGCTGCTCTCTGGGCACGTCTGGGAATGCCGGGCGAGCTGGACAGCCAGGATTCGCTGGGGGATGTGATGGGAGTGACCAAGGGAAGATGTTATTCCTTCTGGCAGAGCTAAAACACAGGATAGCAGGGATCCAGTGTGGGTAGGTGGTTGGAAAAGGCTAGGAATGGTGAAGGAGGTAGGAATTCAAGTGCAGTTTCATGATGTTGCCTCTCATCCACATATACAAGACATCTCCCAACATGGTAATTTATGGTGGACAGGAGTCCAGCCATGCACTGGAAGGGCAAAAATGTCCAGCTTGAAGTTCTTCAGGATCAACATCCAATCCAGAATCCTGGATTCAAACCATCCATCTTATGGGTTGGTGATGGAACTCAAGTTTTTAGTTACATCTCCCACGTAATAAGTGATAGGATAGGAAGAAATGGCCTCAAGATGCACCACGGGAGGTTCAGGTTGGATATTAGGAAAAATTTCATGGAAAGAGTGGTTAAGCATTGGAACAGGCTTCCCGGGAACGTGGTGGAGTCACCATCCTTGGAAGCGTTCAGAACACGAGTGGATGTGTCGCTTGGATTTATGGTTTAGTGGGCAGCGGGGTATTTGGTAAAAGTTTGAGTCTGATGATCTCGGAGGTCTTCCCAACATCCTGATTCTGTGATTCTGTGATGTCCCAGCGCCGGAGAAGGCTTTTCCTTCATCCTGCAGCAGTGTCCTCAGTCGACTGGCCGATCCAGGAGACAGGGTGCTCAGTGCAGGCTCTGCCCCACCCCTGCCCCTTCCCTTCTCCCGTGCATCCATCCCTCCAGCCCGGGGTGTTCAGTGTCATTGGAGTCAGGTGCTGTGCATGAGGTGAAGGTGTTATTATTCAAGCCACTGGTTCCAATGAGATTATCCAGCCTAATGGAGCAGCTTGCATGGACCTCCTCTAAGCCTGAATTTTCACTGTCAGAGAATCCCCAGTCAAGTGGAAAATTAGAAGGAGAAGGGAAGAGGGGGTTGTGGAGGGGAATAGGGAGGGGATGATTAAGTTCTCCAGAAATTAATTCATAACTAGAGAAATGGAAATAATAACTCCCCAAGCTGATGGACAATCCCCAGCAAACACATTTCAATTTGGAAGCCGGCTCTGCTGCCGTTGCATCGTTTGCTTTCTGGCTCCTGCTGCTTCATTGATTTAATTTTCCACCCAAGGTGTTGACTTTGTCCTGGGATTGTGGCTCCTGCCAAGGCTCCAGTGGCTCAGAGCCCCCTCACTACCCCTGGCTGCCCAACCTGCAATGCCTGGTGTTGGGTGGGTCCAGTGGGAAGCACTGGCTCAAAGGGAAAAACTTCACTTTTTAGTTCTCCATGGGTTTGGTTGGTGTTTTTTTTTTTTTTTTCCCCACAGGAATGGATGTCAGTGTCCAACAGGTTTAGAAGCTCTTGTGGCACAGCACACGAGTGCTTGGTGGAGTTCACAGCCAACACCAGCCTGTTCCACCCTGGTAGCAAAATGCCCATGTCCTTTGGTGGACACATTGTCCAAGCGTGGGACAGGACTTGGTCAAAGCCTCTGGACTGTCAAAGCTGTTGGGTGAAGTTGGATATTCAGTTCAAAGTCAGCATGGCTTTATTTAATAGCAGTGATATAAACAGCAAATTTGTCCCCAGATGTCAGAGATGTCACAGCACAGGTTCATAAATGGTTTCTTATGGCCTGACTCTCCAGAAACCACATCCTCAGCCATCAAAATCCAGATCTCTTTCCCAAAAACTGTCTAGACCTTGGAATTGGCAAAACAACAATGCAGAGCTTTTGGTATCAACCTGGGATAGTGGGAGGTGTCCCTGCCCATGGCTCAGGGTAGGAACTGGATGATCTTTAAGGTCCCTTCTAACCCAAACGATTCTGAGATTCCATGATTCTGTGCCAGGACTGTGGGTTCAACTAAATACGCACAAAAAGTTGGGACTTCAGGCTGAGTCAGGGACGGAGGATCTCCAGCTGACCCTTCCATCTCAGGGGTTCCTGAGCTCACAGACCTTCTCAGCCTGGCTGGCTTTGCACAAGCAGCCGCCCCGAGATGGCCTCAAAATGGGGCTGGAGAGAGTTAACAATTGTTTACCTGATTCCCCAGTGTGGTTCTGTGAAATGTTACTGCTTCCCAGAGGCACCAAATATAATTTTGCCTTAAAGGTTAATAGTGTTCGAGTCACTGAGGGAAGAAAGGAGTGCTTAGGAAGCTCTTTCATTCGGATCCCAGCCTGCTGCACTTCAGGTGGTACCCAGGGCTCTGGCCATCGGGGGGAGTTGGCCTCTCCTGGCCCAGTCCTGCTCTCCCTCTCCTCCTGCTCTTTGGCAGGGAAGATCTCTTCCCAGGGAATCAGAAGTTTCTAGCACCGAGTTTAAATTAAAGGCACCACTCCTGACCTCAGGCAGGAGTCAGCCCCTTACTCATGAAATGCAAGAGGTATCTCTGTGCTTTGTGGGGATTTATCAATCTTATTAATGACAAATTCTCCCAAATAGAAGGGAAAAAAAAGCCCAGTCCTTAAGGCAGGGAGAAAGCTGAGTCTTCACATCCAGAGGCTGCCCAGGAAGAGCTGCCCTGAGCGAGCCCAGCCCTCCCCGGGTCACTGCCCCTCACCAAGAACAGCCCAAGCAGAATTTGGGGACACAGCTGCAGGTCAGAGGATGCTACACCCACAGCTGCTAGGAGACTGGGAGGATGCTTCCATGAGGAAGCTGTGACCTTCATGTGCTTTAATCCTCTCCCAGAAAACAAGGATGCTGGAAAACCGAGCTGCTCCCAGTTCATGTGTAACTATGCCAGGTGCTCTGGTCCACTTGCTGTCTGCAGCCACAGAGGCTTTAGCTCAGCTCTGGAGTGTCTGATCACAGAGTGTCTGGGTGTGAGGGGCATCTCACAGTGTTTGCTGTCCCTGAAGCCTGTTCCAGGGTGGTTGTTGTGGTCTCTGGCTGGATCAGACTGTGCCTGCTCTCATTCAACCCTCCCAGGCTGCCCCTGCCCTCAGATTGATGCCTGATGATTTTTTGTCTTTTATACCTTTTTTATACCCTTTTTATACATTTTATACCCTTTCCCTTTCCTTGTACCCTTTACACACACTCCTTGTACCTCACCCCACATCCCTGTAATTCTTGCAGTCTGATATTCAGCTCAGTCTGGGGGTTTTGCAAAGCGGGAAGACCAAACACTCACAGTAGAAGGCCAAGAGCTCTGTGCGATCTCAGAACTGGAGGCTCCAACCTCGGATGGAGTCTCTCTCTCTCTAGAACACATTTTGCAAACTGGACTGTAATCTCATTTGGGGGGGTAATTAGAATAAAGGGACAATTACTTCATCTGTTAAGTTTCTTACTGAGGCATTTTAGATAAGCTAATTTGTGAGGTCCATAAAAATTGTATACATGTTATATACAGGGGGCTCAGGTGTTCATGTGCTCTCGCCGTGTTTCCACCTTTGACAAGCCGTGCACTCAGGATCCTATTAAAACTGAGGTAAATCCCCTTTTTCCCTTTACTGCTATGTCTGCCTCATATTTTTACCAGCCAAAAGGGCAACAAGATCCTGAGGGATGGCAGGCTCCTGGTGGGTGTCTCCTCATATTTCCTCCCACAGCTGTGGGAACACCAGGCTGGCTTGGTTGCATTCAGAATAATGTTTAGTTGCCAATGTGCGAGTCTGCAGCACACACGAGGCTCGGAGACCTTCTGCTCCAGCTTTGCTCCTGGTCTCTGCTTCCTGCTGCCTCCCCAAGCCCAGCTCTGGGCTCGGCATCGCTCACGGAACAGGCTGACAGCTGCCCTTTGCCCAGTTGGTAGCGACGGCCAGAAAGGCAGAATAATCACTGGGACAAATACAAACTGCAGGGCTCTCCCCGAGCTCTGCGAGCCTCCCAACAGATCCATCAGCTCCCCCAGCGGCGCGGGAGGGGACGTGAGCCACAAAAGGCAGCAGCAAGTTAATCCTCATGCTGTACAAACCAGCCAATAATATGCAGGACATTTCCTATTAACCACCACACATCCAGACAATTACTCTGATTGATTCCAATCAGGTTTTACACCGGGCTTTATCCATCAGCACAAAACTCCGCTGCCTGTTAATATCGCGGGAAAAACCATTCCTAATGGAGGCTGCCAAACTGTACAGCATCAGCATTAAGCAGCCACAAGAACTGATGAAGCAAGTGCAGCCTTGGGATGGCTGGGGGTTTGCAATCTCCATGGCAAGTGCAATAAAAAAATCTACTGGAGCATCCACACAACACCAATAACTCTCCCTGTGTTTGGAATGATTTTCTGTTCTGATGGGAAGGAATGGAGAGATACCTGCAGGTAGATGTCTCCTGCAATCAGGATTATTACACATGCGTGGTGCTAGCGGGATAGAGGGGAGGATGGATGGATGGATGGATGGATGGATGGATGGATGGATGGATGGATGGATGGATGGATGGATGGATGGATGGATGGATGGACGGACGGATGGACGGACTGACAGAAGATCTGGTTCATTCCCTGCCGTCTTTTAGCTGGGTCTGGAACTTTCCCATTTCTCCATTCCAGCAGAAATTCTCTTATCTTTGTGCTTTCTCTTTTTAAGATGTTTGCAGCAGGCACAGTGGTCAAAATGAAGCTGTTCAACGTAAGAAACAGAGATATCCATGAACTTTAGAGATTTTACTCAACTATGACTTTCTCAAGGTGGAGATGAGAATTATTTTTGTCCTCTATCCCCTGTCCTGATGCAAAAAAGTCACTGTAGCAGAGAACACAGTGCGTGAGGACGTTGCTCTGCCTTGAACTGTTCAACCTTGAACTGTTGCTGCCAGAAGCAGCTTAAAATAGTAAAATCATAGAATATGATGAGTTGGAAGGGATGCTTAAGGATCATTGAGTCCAAAAAGAAAGTCCCCACGGGAGACTCTCCAGGGTGAGAGCAATAGCACCTTCCTACAAAGGGAGGAGGTGGCCAAACCATTCCGAAAAACCCACATTGAACACACCAGAGCCTTCCAACCCCAATAAACACAGCCATCAAATCTCTCAATAAAATCAGGAAACCAGTGACACAGTAGGTCCAGCCCAACAGTTCTGCCTGTGGCAGCTCCATGGGCCCCTCTGAGTTATTCACCACCAAAATCTTAACCTGGGACCTGCATCCCAGGTCAATCCCTCTGCTCTGTGTTTTCTGGGCATCTCCTCCAGGATGTTTTCCAGTCCCCTCCTGGATGCCTTATTGATGTGTTGCTGCCTCTTCTATTAGGAGAAGTACTCCACAAGCAAAGGAATGCCCGTGTCAGGGATTTCCCTGGTGGCAGGCTCAGGTGACAGGTTGTTGCCAGTTCACTTCCAGTGAGCCACTCTGCACAAGCCCTGTCCCACACGGATATTCCCTCCCCTAACCTGGTAATTCCTTCACCTCCTGAGTGTGGATTTGGCTGTTTGGGCCATAATGATGAGATGTTCCTCAGCCTGCTGTTAAATAGGGCTTTATTCAGACTCCTGGATAAGAGCTGTCCTTGCTCATCCCAAGGCTGAATGGGTGCCAGTATGGATTAAAATCTTTCCAGCACTACACCTCCTTGTGTTTTCAGTTCACCTGAACCACAGGTTACCAGCACCAGGCCTCCAGCAGATGTTTGTGATCACCTTCACACACTGTCCTCCCCCAACATCAGCTTTCTGGCTATTTTTTTCCCTGACTTGATCAGTTTTCCCCCCTCTTTTTTACTTTCTTACCCAGCAGGAAAAATACCCAGCACTTCCAAAGTGCTATCAATATCCCAAAGTACTTTTGACCAAAGCCCTGGGTTATTTCATCAGATGTTGAGGAGAAAGAGGGATGGCAAACAGCCCAGAGCACTGATCAGAAAACCTGGTTCAGCTTATTAATTTAACACCTGGCATTGGCTGCCTCGTGCAGCAAGGTCCATAATATGGATTCCAAATAATTAGAGGAAGGTCAGGGGCAGGTACAGACCTTCTGCCTGCACAGGAGCAGCCAGCTCAGGCACAGCAGGTGGGAGATGCTGACCTCAGATATATGTGGGGGCCTCATTTCTGGTCAGTGATTCAATATCTCGTTAAAGCACGTGCAGCACCCATGGAGCGCTCTGAGGAAGCGTCAGCTGGAGCAGAACTTTGTGAGAAGCAAATCCCTGTTCCCACCCAGGAATATCCCACTCTCTGGTCTCAAACAGCCCCTGAAGCACAAATTTGATTTCTTGTGTTTCTGGAATAACCTTGAATTGTTCCCTCTGATTTCACGGGTGTGTAAAGGAAAGAGTTAGGGATTTCTACATAAACGCAAATGCTCAGTCAGGCCTAGACAGGCCCAATTCCTTCCCCAGGCCCAAGACACAAAATTCAGAGGAGAAATCCTCACATCTGGTGAGTGACGGTGCCAGTTTGCAGTGACACATACACAGACCTGGGTGGAGGCAGGAGAGACACTCAGCGGGCTCTCAAGGTATTTAATAACTGAATTCCTCTGGAGCAAGAATCGTGATCCATCTTGAGAAAATCACTCTTCTAAGATTGTAAGAGAGGAAGAAAGTCTTTGCTGCCACTTGGAGGGTCTGTGGGTGATTCAGGTGGTCCATGACTATTTCTACCCTGCTGCCAGGTTGGTATTTTTTTTTTCCTTGCAGCTTCCCTCCATCCCTTCAAACACAGCTCAGCCCCAGTTTGTGGTTTTTTTATAGATTCCTTTCCTTACTTTCCCCTCAGATCATTGGCAATTACCACATGCAAAGAAAGGGGATCCTCAGCACCGAGGAGTCCATGTCTGGAGGTAGCTGGGAAAGAGGAGCCAGCAGCAGCAGCGAGTCAGATCCCTCTTTGGCACAAGAAACTTATCCTGTCACAATAACTCCTCCCCTATTCCCAGTCTGACCAGAACAGATGCCCACCAACCCAACCCAGAGCTCGCAGTGGGCACAGCTCTCGCATGACATCCATAATCAGGATTTCTCAAATCTCTGAGGAATCTCAGGTCCAGAAAGATCCATACAGTAATTCCCTGAAGACTGCTTGCAGCTCAGCTCAGGGATTTCTCCACCCTCCTATCTCTCACGACCTTGTCACAGTGACTGGCAGGTTGAATTTTAGACCAGCTGGTGGCTGTGACATTGACACACCTCACGCTGGAATCGTTTAGATGAGCGGATAAAGTTGTCATTCAGAATCCATCCTTAAAGCATCCCCCATCACGAATCCAAAGGAAATCCATAAATCCAGCACATGTCCTCCCTGTAAGCCTGGGGGGAGCAAAACTTCTGAGTCACCTTTTTTGTTTTTCAGGATGCAGAACCTGAGATCCACAGGAGAAACATCACTTGCCCGTTGAGCCTTGAGTTTTAAATGGAAACCAGGAATCCTGACGCCTGGTCTGCAGGGAAAAGACCATTTCATAATAAACCCAGCGTGACAACACTGATCCAAACTTCATCAACTGCAATCAAAGGCAGGAAAACAAAGGAGGGGATGGAGGGAGACAGCAAAAATGAGTGAGTGGGGATGAGCTGAGCGCACATTTTAATGGGGATTTGGACTCCCCGCTGCTGCTGCTGAAAGGCTTCAGCAACAATCTTGGCTTCCCCTTCCCGGATTTACTGAGCTAATCAAACACAATTCAGTGTGGACTGCAATCCAACAAAATCCACAGCTGGTGAGAGGGAGTTTGGAGCAGGACCATGGGGCGGCTGAACGGGAGAGTAACCCCAGCTCCAGGCAGCGCAGGGAAAGGGCCAAACACCACCCCAAAGAGCCAGAGCAGCCAATCCTGCTAACATCCGAGCCAGAGCCACCTCCAGGGTGTGCTGGGCAGCGGGAAGAGCGGTTTGGTGGCTCCGTGTCTGCAAAGGGCTCGTTCTGGCTGGATGGGCCAGGCCGAGGTGCTCACCGCGCTCCACCCCAGCTGCACTGGAGCCGTGCTGGGGGCTGGATGAGCAAGGACACAGATCAGGCGGGTTTTGTGTGCAAACTGATGCTGGAGAGGCTCTTGAAAATGCAGAAACACAGAAATGGCTGCAACAGCTCAGCCCAAACATCCATAGAGCCATTCATTCATCTTCCGGCTCCAAGAGCAGAGAAAAATAACAAAACGAAGATAATAAAGTGAAAATTCTCCCTGTTTAAGCTCCCAGCTTCCAGCCAGCACTGGCAAGGGACTGCCTGCCCTGGAGCCTGCACTGATGTCATTGTATTGAGCAGCTCTCAACAGATCTTTCTTTCATTAATTTGTCTAATTGCTTTCCAGCCAGTTGTGTTCCTGGCCTCCATAATGTGCCTCTCAGTGCTGCTCAGATGAATGATACGCTACATGAAAATGTCCTTTCTTCTGTTTGTTTTAATATTCCCCTTGATAATGTCATATAAAGTTCCCCAGATCTTGTGTTATGAGAAATGGGCAGTAATCATCCCCCATCTTGGCTTTCTTCATTCCCCTCCCGGTTGCCCGGATCTATTGTGGCCCTCTCAGTCATCTCTCTTTTAAGAAGAAAATTGCCAAGTCACACAATCTCTCCTTGTATGCTTCTGACAATCCTGAAAAACTCTCCCCAGCACCAATTACCTTTTCTGCTTCATTCTTCACCCGTTTTTAGCTCATTTATAAATACCCCAAACACCCTCAGCAGACATTCCCATGGGACCCTCCCAGATATTCCCTCCCTCCATCAGAACCCTTTATTCATGGTCTTTATTTCCCACCTTTGAACTGGTTGCTAATCTATCAAAGGACTCATCTTCCTGTCCCATGACAGCATAGTTGAGATTCCTGGGTCTGGGAAAAGTATAAATTCCTTTGTATTAACCACATCATCCCTATCACATGGACTTTGATTTATTTAAAGAACAATAATTGACTCGTGACACCCACCGCCCTCCCCCAGCACGTCATGTGCTTTTTTTTTATTAATCTATTCTTAATCACGGCTCAGCCAAATTAACGGGGAAAAAAAAGAGTTCCATAGAATCATAGAATCCCACAATGGTGGCTTGGAAGGGATCTTAAAGATGATCTAATTCCAATCCCTCTGCCATGGGCACCTCCCGCTATCCCAGGTTGCTCCAAGCCCTGTCCAGCCTGGCCTTGGACACTTCCAGGGATCCAGGGGCAGCCACAACCTGAATTCAAATTCTGTGGTTCAAATCCCAGTTCTTGGACCTTACAGGAGTTTGATTAAAAAAAACAAAACAAAAAAAAAACGAATGTTTTCTACCTTTCATTCTTCCATCAAGGCCAGTAAAAGCAATGAGGTGTAGAGCAGATTTAATAACCAGGCAATTTCACACCAGAGTTTCCCAAGATCTTGCAGTGAACATCACTTTTATGCTGTAAAAGCACTTTTTGCTGAGCCCTCAGCAGCAGCCGCTTCTCACAGCTTGTGCCCTTTGGAAAGTAAACTTCCGGGGGAACCTCGTTACATTTCAGTCATTTATTTTTATGAGGTTAGCAATGTGTTTCCTATGTGGGCTGCCTGGTGATTGTTTTGCCATTCACACCCCAGAGTCAGTGATCTTTTGATTATTTTTTTTTTCTTCCATTGACTGCAACTTATAGTTTTAAATAGTGTCTCCTGACTTTGCTGTTTAAGTAGATATTTTAATTTTTTTTTTCCATTCACTTTTACTGTCTTTAGGTCTTTTTTTCATAGGTCATATAACTTCACAAGCCTCTTATATGATGTTTTTATGCAGGATACGGTGAGGCACTGTACCTTTTTTTTTTACTCTGTCTGTTTTTAACAAGATGCCTCCATTTTATGCTGTTTCCACTTTGAACTTCACCGTAATTTTTATTTATTTCTCTTATTCTGCTTCTCCAGGGCACTGAATTGAGCCCCACGTGATCACTCTTAGAAGGCAATGCACCGATATCTGTGTCCTGCAGCACAGCCTGGGAGTAAATCAAGAATAAATCCAGATTTGCGTCTCTTCTCCTGGGTTTACAGGTATGAGCTCCAAGCGTGGTGACATTTGCCCAGTGCGTACGAGGCCACTTGAAGTCTCTCATTACCGCATTCTCTGCCCTCCCAACCTTTCGTATTTCCCTCAGCCTGTCACTGTCACTGTCACTGCCTTCAAGTGGTCAATAAACCAGCCTTAACACCGCGCCCTTCCCTGGGGACACCTTGTCACTTGTGCACAGATTGACCTTATTTTCTTCCTTTGATTTTACATTTTCTTTAACACGAAAGCCCTTCCTTTATCATTCCGGCCTCCTCTATTGTTCCTGGGTGATTTATGCCATAAATGAGCTTCCCTTTATCGAGGTTTCGGGCTGTGTATCCCATTAGCATCTTCATTTCAAGCAGACTGTGCACAGGAGCAAGTATATCCTTAATTCTGTCTGATTGCCTATTTCCATGTGCCTTGATTAAAAGGGACGTTCATTGGGATTGATTTTTGATGCTTTAACCTGAATTTTATCAAGTTCCAATCCAATCTCCTTCCAAGGATAAAGGCATGTTATGGCTTCACCTTTACACAATGAGCTTCAACCTTTGAAACCTCTTCCTTGCCTAATTTTTATTTAACTGGCAACAAATATGTTCCTTCCTGTGTCGGCTCCCGCTCTTTGAAAAGGTTTCCTTGTTCCTTTCAAACCTTTCACACTCTGTTTTCTTAACTAATGCACTGAAACACTTTCTCTGTCCCTGGCTTTGCATTTGAGAAAATTTCTCCATAAAAATGTTGATTTTTTAGCCCGTTATCTTAACAGCGTGTGTCTTTCCTCCAGGATTTTCCTTCCACTGTCTCCCTGCAATTGGGAGCTGTGGCAACATCCCATTAGAGCACTGAACAATACCAGGAAATATTCTCTAATCCCGGGGCCAAATGACACGGTCTGGTCACAGCCTTGTCATTAAACTCTATTAACTTCCCAAACACCTTGTGGAAACCCTCCTTGACCTGTTGAATTCCCAAACGTGTCCAGGAATTGTTTGAAGGAGCAATAGCTGGCCCGAACTGAACTATATCCCAATAAATTTGCAGCATAAGTAGTTGTCTTCCAGTGCCTGATAACATTCCATGGAGCTGTTTTCATTCCTACTGTAAATATATGTTACACGGCCCAGGACCACAGGATTCCTCCCATTGGAGTCTCTCTAATTGTCCTCAGAAACGCACAGAGATGTTCACCTGCCACCAAATTTGGATATTAGGAAAAATTCTTCCCCGTGAGGGTGGGGAGGCCCCGGCACAGGGTACCCAGAGAAGCTGTGGCTGCCCTTGGATCCCTGGAAGTGTCCAAAGCCGGGCTGGACAGGGATTGGAGCACTCTGGGGATAGTGGAAGGTGTCCCTGCCCATGGCAGGGGCTGGGATGAGATGATCTTTAAAGTCCTTTCCAGCCCAAACAATTTTATTATTCTGGCAGACCCGTGCCAGTCTCTTCTTGCCCTTTCAGCCCTTCTGAAAGCCTCTCCTATCTCTGTTTATGTTTTGTTTTTCCCAACGTACACAGAAGAGTTGCAGTGTCCTAACCTGGCAACCCAGGGAAAAGAACCTCCACAGCACCAACACTGTGCAATGCAAATCAAATCAGCAGGAGAAGACACTTGGTCCACGTTCCCATCCTACAGAGATCTGTCCCTCTGTCCCTCTGGGCCCGCTCTGGAGTGTCTCCAGGGTTGTGCCACTGCAACCCTGATCAGACTTTCTGCTCCACGCTGCTTTTGTGTCCACGCTGTTGGAAAAAGCGAGATAACTTCATGCCAAGTATCCCAAAGGGGCAGCTGCAGGAGTGACACGCAGGCCAACAAATTCCCATCTACTTTGGGAGAGATGTTTCATCTGCAAATGGCTTGTACATGACAGAGACAAGTTGCTATTTCAGATATTTAAAGATATGCTATAACACTGCTTGGCCTTAATTTTGGGCTTCAGCAAGCTATTGATTTTTTGATACTTTATATTATGTTAATGATGTCATGATCATATCAGAGCAGCAATGTACTCCTGCAAAGCTCCAGAGTGCAATATTTAATAGATACTGTTAGTATTAATTGATTTTGCTATAATTCATTCTATGCATGTTTTCACGCTTAAGGGTTGGGTTTTTCCTTTTTTTTTTTTTTTTAATTTTATTAGAAGTAAATTCCTTAAACATCCAGGCAGAATGAAAAAGTCAAAGCATTTACTTCTCCTCTTATTTTTTAATTTGGCAAGGGAGGTAGTGGGGAATGCTATCCTCTCCAGTTCACCCCAATCAATAGCAGATTAAGTATAACACTCAATAACGGGGCTGACGTGCTCCTGAACAGCTCAAGAGGCCATCAAATGATATTTTGTCAATTGGACAGATGAGTTTATACTGTGGGTCCACTCTCCTTCCTTTCTCACCAACCCTTTCAGATCCTAATCCAGATTCCCCATTCCTGGCAGTGTCCAAGGCCAGGTTGGACAGGGCTTGGAGCAACCTGGGACAGTGGAAGGTGTCCCTGCCATGGCAAGAATGGGACTGGATGGGCTTTAAAGTCTCTTTCCACCCAAACCTTCCTAGGATTTTATGACTGTTTGATCTTCCATGAGATAAAGCCAGGACAGAATTCTTCAGGTCAGTTTTCTTTTCTTTGGTCCCTGAGAGCAGAGAAAGGAACAGAGAGCAGGCACTCACTGTTGCCCTATAATCCTGGTCAAAATTAAATTCCCAACACACAGAAAATCTCTTTCATATCCAGGTACCCTGAGACCCTGAAAAATTCAGAACCATTCCTGGAAATAAATTTTATGAGTCAATAGCTTCAAGACGGAAAGATCATTCTGCTTTCTGGGTTGCTTGTACACTGAAAGTTATTTGGGACCTTGTTTGCAGGGCTGGGGCTGGGTGAGGATGAGGAAGGGTTGATTTGCTTATATCCATGTTTGCATTTTCTCTTCTCCCAGAGAAAAGCACAGAGCTAAAGCTCTTGGCAACCGTCCCAACATCCTCCTCCTCCTGTTATTAACTGGCTGCCCCTTTCGGGGTGCCGGGTGGAAAAGGGCCAGGGCAACCTGCAGAAAAGCCACCTCTGGCCCTGCCACAGCTCAGAGATGCTCTGCTCTGATAACAGCTTATCAGGCCGGGCAAGCTCTCAGAGGCTGGGAGCAGACAAAGCAGGCAAGTGTTATCTGAACTGAAATCCTGCCCTCTTGCCCTGCGCTAAATCACCCCGTGCTCCCCGGCAGGGCTGGCTGGCAGCCCTTCCAGGCTGGTGCTGGGGGCAGGACGTGCCTGGCTGCCTGTTCCCAGCTCCCGGGGAGCCAAGGGGAAGCACAGGTCAGGGGGGCTCCCATCCCTCAGCTGCAGCTGAGAAAGTCTGAAAGCATAACATTTTTGGGGGGAAGGTTTGGGTCTGAAAGACAAACGGGGTTTGGTTTTGTTGTGGTCATCTCCTCACCTCAGCTCTGAGCCATGGGAGTGGGGTTTCATTAATACAGGGGACTCATTAATACTGGTTTTAAACTGAAGGAGGGTCAATTTAGATGAGATATACGAAATTTTTTTACAGTGAGGGTGGTAAAATACTGGCACAGGTTGCCCAGGGAAGCTGTGGCTGCCCCATCCCTGGAAACATCCAAGGTCAGGTTGGACCATGGATGTCTAACCCATCCTACAGAGAACAAACTCCTCACCCTAAAAACGTGCCCTTGGAATCTGCACCAAGCTAACAATGCCTTCCAGGCATGGGAAGTTAGATTGAGTTAGATTGAGATTATTTTCTTCACATGTCTCAATTAAAATGTAGATCTCCTACACTGCCTGGGGCAGAGGGGCAGGAGGCGTTGGGAATGAGATATGGGAGGAAGAATCAAGAAATGCGGGTGTTTCATTCCTGTCTGCCTTAACCCTTCTGGTGCCTCCCCTGCTCTAACAGAAGGGTGCTCATTGGGATCATCAAGGAATTACACGAGTGTTTGCACCTTGTCGTGTCTGCCAAGGCTCCTTCTGCTCTAATTAAACAAACCTAAAACCTACTCAGCCACTGGTGAGATGAAATTATGATTTTTGGGCTTTATAGATGCTTTATATATACATGTATTTCACTGTCTGGGGGCTTGCAGCCATCACATCCAGCTCCCTACAGGACTTCTGCAACCCACTCGTTGTCAAAAGTGCTGTAAGGCTTAGGGTCTCACACACACCCGCGAGGTGAGGAACTGTCCTACAAACAAAAGGGGCTAAAACACAGGGAAGTTAGGGATTGGAGTAATTTGAAGCTGGGCATTGTTTGATATGGCCATTTAAGGTTCCTCAATAGCTGCTGAAAGAAACTGAGGGCAATTCATTCCACTGCCTTAAACACCTCAGGGTTAGGAGGAATGTGCTCAGGAAAAGTCCTCGTCTTCACTGAGAAACCAAGGAGCAGATGAGATAAATCCCATCCTAAGTAATTTGTCCAAAATGATGCAAGGCTCTATGGCAGAGCGAGGAAATTAATTCTGCTCTCTCTTGCCTAAGGAAAACTCTGTAACCAGTGGATCATGCTGGCTTTGCTTTCTAAACGTACCAAGGGGTCCAGGACTTGTTTTCTCCAGCCAGAAACTGTGCCAGATCTTGTCTTACAACAGTGACTTAGTCCTTCAGCCCACACCAATTCCCACTGCCCCGACTTCTCAAATCCCTTTATCCAGGTTGGGCAGAATCACCCTCCAGCTCCTCCACTCTGTCCCAGCAGGGCCTTCAGCATTTCTCCTCCTCCTCAGAATATTTGTTTCAACTTTTCCACAACTTTCTCTTCATTTTTTGATGCAAGACAACCAAGAAAAGACCTGCTAATTGCTGGTGCAACTTCCCGGGCAGGGAAGCAAATGTTGGAGGGAAATAAAAAGAAACCCGCCCTTTCTTCCATTAGCAGGGGCTGGTGGATGCTTTATTGCATCCAAGCCTGTTTGCTGTGGGGCTGCCCCATGTCCCTACAAACAAGCCCATGGCCAGGGGCAGGAGAAATTCACAGCCAACATCTCTGTTCTTCAACTGGAATTTGGCCTCCCCTGCAGAGGATGGCAAGAAAACACGTTTTCTTTGAATATCCTGGTTTCTCGCACCCATATCTGAAGTGGAAAACGATGGAAGACAAGATGTTCAAGAAATCAGGACAAGGAGTAGCTCAGATCCACCCACCAAACAAAAGAAATGCAGATGTTTCTGGGGTTAGGGAGAAGAGACTCTGCTCAGAGCAAAGCAAGGAGGATCCCCCACAAAATAAAGCCCCACAGCAGGATGAGAGAATCAGCTTCAAGCTCAGAAGCTCCTGTGAACTCTCAGAATCTGCCTCCAGGACCACAGTTCTGCTGGGAAGGGAATCCTGAGTAGGAAGGGGCCCACAGGATCACTGAGTCCAACTCCCGGCCCTGAACAGGACACCCCAAAATCCTACCCTGTGCCTGAGACTGTTGCCCAAATACTTTTTGAGCTCTGGCAGGCTTCATGCTGCGACCACCTCCCTGTGGAAACTGCCCCAAAAAATACCCAATTCTTGTATCCAAAAGTATCCAAAAATTTCAAAAGAAGAGAGAAAATCTATGTGGTCCAGAAGCCAAAGGGGAAAGGATCTACCCCTGCTTTTCTGGGATGGAGTGCAGGGATGTGGGAGCACTAGGGAGAGATAGGGCTGGAGACAGATCTGCTGGTGGCACAAGGAGAGCTTTGGTGGCAGGACACTGAACGTGGCAATGTGCAACAGGAGATATTGGGAAGGAATTCCTGGCTGTGAGGGTGGGGACGCCCCGGCACAGGGTGCCCAGAGAAGCTGTGGCTGCCCCTGGAGCCCTGGAAGCGTCCAAGGCCAGGTTGGACAGGGCTTGGAGCAGCCTGGGATAGTGGAAGGTGTCCCTACCCCTGGTAGAGGTTGGCCCTGGCTGATCTTTGAAGGGTTCTTCCCACACAAATGATTCTCTGGCAGCCTGTATTCATGGGCAGGAGTGTGTGTGCAGATCCATGGAGAGTCTGAGTCTGGATAAAGACACACCTTAAACGTTTGCTGTGCTTTTCTTTAGGAGAAATTTTTCCCAGCTCCTCCCCTGCTCCGTTCCCTCCTGACGCTTGTCCCGGGTGGAGGATGATGAAATGCCGCAGCAGCAGCAGTGGCAGTGCAAGGCCGATGCTCCCCACCCAGGGGAGGGCTCGTTTGATGCGCCATTTTCCCCCACTGGCAGCTCATGGGCTGCAGAGGCACCGGGGAGCCCCTGACAGCAAGACAGATTCCATAAAAGAGAGCAAACGATTCCCTGCAAACAGCCCGGTGACCAAGACTGTTCCCTGCCCCATCCATACTCCCTGACACTCACTGCGTGGCACAACCTTGCAGCAAAGCAAGCCCTGCTTCATTCCAGATTAGGGCACTGGAAGACTTTAAAACTTGTGGCAGGAGTGACACTGGTCACGTTGCAAAACCCATGGAATTTTGGCCGTTCTGAGAATTTGTGAGGGGAGGACATCCCAAACTGGGGTTAGGCACTATTTTGTTGCCAACACACAGAGGTCTAAAGTCCCTCGAGATGTCCTCAGGCGCCCATTTTATCCTTTAGAGGAGAAGGTCTCCAGTGGGCTCTGTGTCATACTTGTCAGCCCCAGGTGAATATCTCTGAGGTGCCCCAATTGCAGCACACAGCAGGGATGGGCTGCTGAATCTAATTTCTTGTGTAAATAAAACCACTTATAATTCAAAATCTCCTTACATTCTTGATATATCTGTGTTTAGACACCCGAATCGAACTCCCTGTGTAAATAAACACTTCTATTTCAAAGTCTCTTTATATTCTCGATACGTCTGTGTTTAAGCACTTGAATTATTCCTTATTTTGCTCTTCTTGAGGTCTGAATCTCCCTGCTGGCTCTGTCAACATCCATGCTGCAATTCAAGACAGGGAATACTCCTTCCATGTGACAATCCCTGCAACTTTGCATCTCAGCTCCAGTGCACATCTGATTTTTAAGATTTTTTTTAAGGCTGCTCGGGGTGGCCATAGAGCTTTCCCCTGTCCCTGTTCCCTCCCTAGATACTTCCTATGGGATATGTCGATATTCCACCCCGAGGCCTTCCCCTGAAGAGGCTGAACTTTCTGCAACGCAAAACCTGAGCTGCCAATGTTCCTGCGGTGGAGACAAATCCCAAGTAGGACACCAAACTCACAGGGCTGCAGGAGGAGAAAGCTTCTGCTGGAACCCACTGCACAAAGTAATTATCTTCCCACCCCTCCCCGCTGCCCTCTAGCAAAATAAGCTAATCAAAGAACAAGGTTGTTATCAAAACACATTTACCACACGCCTGCGTCTTATGGCCCACAGTGCCCAGTGCTGTCCCCGAGTCGCCTCGGGCAGGTGCAGCCACCGAGATAATGAACCTGTGAAGGGCACAGCTCTGCCCTGCCCTGCTCGGCACAGCGGAGCAGGGAAAGTGCTCCCAAGAGGGACACGATGGCACTCAGGGGATGGATGCAGCGATGGGTCAGTTCTCCAGGACTAGGGATCGGCTGTTCTGCTCAGAGGGCTGGTTCGGAGGGGTTTATTCAGTGTTATCTGGAGCGAAACAGGATCCCCAGGAGCCTCTGATTCACTCAGGGCTTTATCACCATCAATAGCTGTGCTCCCAGTCCCAAGAATTTCTTCCTCTTCCCCGGGCTAAGAGCCCCGATCCCATTTCAAAAGGCCATTGCGCATTCGGGGCTATTTCCTCAGCTCCAAAGGTGTGAAAGGATGGGTACTTTAGCTGTACCTCATCAGGCACATTAGAGATTCCCTGGGCTTTGATGGGCCAATGTCACTCCACGGAGCTCCCCTGCTGCGCTTCCCTCTGAAACGCCGGCTCCGGTTTCCAGAAACTGCCTGGGAAGAAATGGGGATCGCTCTGTGCCAAGGCCAGTTGTGCGAAGATGACTCCCCTTGCCCTTGCCCTCAGGTGGGAAGGAGTCTCAGGCCAGCTGTGACCCAGCAGGAGTCAAACCAAGACATCCTGGCAGCTGCTTCACTCCTGCCTTTGCCACCCCTGCAAAACTGCCAAACGAATGATGGGAGACTTTCATACCAAATAAAAGAGTTCCGATTTCCTGGAATTACTTTCCCTCCCAGATGTTTTTCTGCCCATCAGGCAGCAGCGCGGAACTGGAAATCTCCTTTGCAGTGAGAAATGTCCACAAATACCTCGGACACACAGGGGTGTTGAACTTAACAACTGAAGTAGCTCTGAGCCTCCCTTCAGATGGGGAGACACAGCCCAGCCGACTACAGATTTCCAAGGAAAAACAGGATTTGAGCTGGAAACGTTTGTTTTCCTTGTGGCTGCTCCATCTTCAGGAAGATTGGGACAATTATCATGTACCTTGGACAAGTCTCCAGGTATCTGAAGGCTTCAAGAGCTGACCCATGGAAGGACAACGTTAAGACAGGAAACAATATAGAAAGGTTTTCCTATAAAAAGTGGTCCTAACCATGGTTGTGAGACCCAGAGGGTGGCCAGGCACTGGAACAGGCTCCCCAGGAATGTGGTGACAGCACCAACCCTGCCAGAGTTCAAGAGGAGTTTGGACAACACTCGCAGGCAGCTGGTGTGACTTTTGGGGCTGCTCTGTGCAGCCCCAGGAGCTGGACTTTGATGATCCATGTGGGTCCCTTCCTACTCAGAATATTCCCTGACTCTATGACTTTTCCATCATTCCAGGCAAATGCAAAACATCTGCAAATTGCTGCCTTATTGGAGGGACTCCAGTTTGCACCTTGGGACAAAACAGCACAGGGAGTACGAGGCAGGGACAGCTGAGGGTCCCTGCAGGAGTCAGGAAATCCCTTTTTCTCACTGTCTGGTAAAGCTCAGAGTGGCCCAGGACTGGGTGTGATCTTCCAACCTCCTGCCCTGCTGCGTCGCCAAAGCCTGACCCACACAGCCCTTCCCATCGCCTCTTCCAGAAGCAGCACTGGAGGAAGAGACTGGGAAGGAAAAGTGAAGAGGTGAAGGGGAAAAGAAAGATAAAAAAAAACCCCAAACTGAAAGACAGTCACAGGCTTTCAGACAGCAGAAAGTCAAGCAAGAAAGAGACCATTCAGAATAGGTCTGATTGCAGCGTGTGGAGGCAGCTTCGGTTACCCGAGACTCTCTGGTGGTTCAGAAGACTTTGACCAAGAAAGTTTAAGCCAGGGCTGATCAATGAGCTCTGCCAGAGGCGGCGCATCAGGTTACCTGCTGAGCCCAGACACTGCGAGCTGCGCTTTGGAACTTTTCCCTGTTTTTTTTTTTTTTTCTCCTGGTCTGGCAGTGAGTCTGAGGATGGATAACAAACCTGCCTCTCCCTCCACAGTAATCACTAGAAAACCGCTTGTTTAAATGCCTTTTTTCCTCCGTATGATGTTAGAAAGGAGAGTTGTAATTTTGGGGTGTATGACTTGTCCAGGCAAGAGGCTGTGGTAGACGGGAAGGGGCGGAGAGCAGGAGGATGGGGAGGGTCACTCCCCAGACATTGGGGTGGCTCTCTGCTGCCAGAGGATGGCATCAAACCCCTCTGAATGGGGCTGGCCTTTGGTGGGGAAACCAAAAACCTCTCCTAAGGCTTTTCATAACCACCATCCCCACTGCAGCAGGGATCCAGCGAATCCAGGCCAGCTCCACCTGAGGAACTGTGCGCTGGAGATTTTGGCCATCCCCTGACTAACCCAGAGCCACAGGCATCCGGGAAGGGACTGGTACGGCCCAGATCTGAGAGTCTTATGTCAATGCTTCCTCCATGGGATGAGGATGCCTACAGGAGGCCACTGCCTCTCATTCCCAAGGTTCAGGAGCAGTGGGATTGATGCCTGATGTTTTTTTGTCTTTTCTTTTTTATACCCTTTTTATACCCTTTAATGCATTTTATACCCTTTCCCTTTCCTTGTACCCTTTACACACGCTCCTTGTACCTTACCCCACATCCCTGTAATTCTTGCAGTCTGATATTCAGCTCACTTTGGGGGTCCAGCAAAAGCGGGAAGACCAAACATTCACAGCAGAAGGCCAAGAGCTCTGTGCTATCTCAGAACTGGAGGCTCCAACCTTGGATAGAGTCTCTCTCTCTCTGGAACACATTTTGTAAACTGGACTGTAATCTCATTTAGGGGGGGGTAATTAGAATAGGGGGACAGTTACTTCATCTGTTAAGTTTCTTATTGGGGGATTTCAGGTAGCTCTGCTAATTTGTGAGGCCCATAAAAATTGTATATGCGCTATACGAGGCGTGCTCTCGGCGTGTTTCCACTTTTAATGAACTGTGCACCTAAGATCCTATTAAAACCCAGGTAAACATCCTTTTCTCCTTCACTGCTGTGTCTGCTTTGTATTTTCACCAGCCCAAAGGCAACAGGATCTGCTGGCACGTGCTCTGCAAAGAGGGTGAAAGCCAGAAGAGCCAGCTCGGGTGCCTTGGGGAGGCTCTGGGTGCCAGAAGGACACGCAGAGGACACGAGCAGCTCCTCAGAGATGAGCAGAGGAGTGCACGGAGCAGAGCCAGCTCCTGGCTCCAAGATCTCCAAGCTGGACAGACTGGAGCTGCTTAAACAATCCCTCTTCCCTCCCCAGCAAATGTCAGCTCCTCTAAACCAACAGTGCTTGTTGACTGCTTTGCTCAGTCTCCAGAGCTGCTAAAGACTTCTGGGGAAGAAGGAAATCACAGATGCCCGCATGTTTCATTTTAATGGAAAAATAAAAATAAAAAATTAGTGCTTCCTCTCGGAATGACTTTTTATTTTGAAATCTCAAGCAATTTGCTAAAAACTGAAATCAAACCCCAAAACGAGAACTTCCGAAGTCTGAATGAATCATTCTCCAATTACTAAATGGAATCAGTCCCTTCCAGAACAGCTTTCAAGAACATTTCTTATTAAAAAAATAATTGACCACTGCAAGCTGGAGGAAAAAAAAAAAAAAAAGTTTTGAAATATCACAAGTTCTCCCAGAAAATGGGACTGTTTTCCTCTCTGATTGCAATTAATGACCTGCCAGCCAAGAAGTTCCCAGACCAGCAATGGCAGATTCCAGAGCAGAAGGAGGTTGGTGCCTGGGGGTGCATCCTCCCTTAAGGACCGCTCGTGTGTGTTCAGCTCTTCCTCTTGGAATGAGATGGATGTTGCGTGAGGATGAAATGAGGCGGCACGGCCGAAATTTAGGAGTGGCCCTAACAGAGCAGAGCCTGGGATGGTCCCTTTGCACCCAGCAGGGATTTCCCCGTAATGAAATGTTGCCTGTCTCTATAGGGACGCTGCTCTTCTGCCCTAAATTTCCATTCTTATGGCAACTGGCGGGTTAAACGCAACCCGGGAACACCGTGCAGGGTTGGAAACCTGCATGACCACAAGCACAGTGACCAGTGAATGTGCACAGAATCACGGAATGGTTTGATTGGAAGGGACCCTCAAAATCATCCAATTCCTGCCCCTGCCATGGGCAAGGACACCTTCCACTGTCCCAGGCTGCTCCAAGCCCTGTCCAGCCTGGCCTTGGACACTTCCAGGGATCCAGGGGCAGCCACAGCTTCTCTGGGCTCCCTGTGCCAGGGCCTCCCCACCCTCATAGGGAAGAATTCCTTATTAAGATCCAACCTAGAATTAGGGAGGGCTCTTTCAGTTGCTGAAGGGTTTATGCCTCCTCTGTGGGTAGAGAGCCTGAGCTATTTCTGCCCTTCTGCATGTAAGTGGGAGGAAGAGGAGGGTTACAGTTTGGATATGGATGAGACAGGAGGAACCTTTGGAGGGGATTAGAGGGGTGGTCAGATATCGGATGGAATCTTTGACCAGTGCTGCATCTGACACACAAGGAAGCTGCTGAACTCATTCCAGGGCTGCAGAAAACTGTGCTTTGCTCTCACTCCTCTCTGCAGCCCCTGTTTGGGCTGGTGACATTGCAGTGACCTTGCAGCAGCCCCGAGTGCCAGCTCCTGGCTTTGCAGCCCGGTCCCTCCCCGCTGCTCCCACCCCAGCCCCTCACCCTCCCCGGGAGACCCCCGAGAGCCACATTTTCAATTTACACCAAGTAAATGATTCATTGCCGCCTAAAGAGGCCTGGGCAGAGCCCGGGCGGGAGCAGAGCTGGGAAAGGGAGGGGGGACAAGATCGGGGTAAAGATACAGAGATGAAAAGCTCCGGTGACCTGCTCTGTATCAGCTCCTCTTCTCGGGGCAGAAGCCAATCAATCCTTCCCCCCTCTCTCCTGCAGCCGTCTGTGGGTCTGTCTGTCTCTCTCCCTCAGAGGACTCGAGTTTCTCAGTGTAAGGTTAGGACAGCAGAGCTGTGGAAATCGATTCCTGAGCCCTGGCACGCCGCCCTCAGTGCAGACAGCGCAGCTCCGCTGGGAAAAGATGGACGGGGAGCCATGGCCAGACCTCTGAGGTGGTGGGAGCTGAGGACAGTTGGAAATGGGGGTCTGGGGAAGAGGGGTTACATCAGCCCTTGGAGTGAAAATTCCAAAACAAGGGAGATGTGCCGGGAGAAACAAAAGATGCTGTAACCCATTGGGCAGTTTTCACCTGTCCCAGTCCACCACTGCTCCTCTTGATGGTTTACACTGGAGGAGGAGGAGGAGTGGACAGCATGGCTTTGTCCACAAATCTGATTCCCAGCCCCGCTCTACCCCAGCTGCTGCACAGCCCAGCTGCCCCCTCCATTCCTTCCACAAGCTCCCACATCACTGGATCCAGCCCCGCACTGGGAATCCTGACTGGGAGGGAAGAGGGAAGGGGTAGCAGCCAGGAGGGGGAATGTTTGTGGAATGTTTCCCCAGGGATCCTTGTGCAGGAGTTGTTGATGATGTATCTCACTTGAGGAAAAGTCTGTTAATGAATCTTAAGGGGTTCTGATGTGCAAAAATTTCTGATAAGAGACTCAGTACTGAATGAGTCAGTACTTGCACTGAATATCCTGTGCAGCCAAAACCTGAGTGGGGTGTAATTGGCTCCTTTGCTCTCAGGGCTGCCCAAAAGGATGAGGAAACTGAGACCCAGAAAGGAACACCTGAGGCTGCACTGAAAAGCCCTTCCAGAGTAGGACTGAAAATCAGATTTCCTAACTGCAAGGAAAACTAGAGGGAAGGAACAGATTTGAAGTGGGATTTGATAACATTTGCCTTCAAAGTGCTTCAGAAAAACCCCACAGGGAATTAATCTCAGTGACCCTGCTGCAAGGTACATAAATAAGAGGTGGGTTTTTTTTTTTCCAGATAAGAAAACAGAGGTGAAATGACCAGAGGGTGGAGGGCACGGGGATGCTGCCACCAGCCAGCTCCAGACTCCAACCAAACTTCTCCCTGAAGGGTCGAGCCTGCACGGGGATTTTTTTGTTTTAACCAAGTCAGTGCTGCCACCCCCCACCCATCACCGTCCATTTCATTTCCAATACTCCTCACGATGAGCTGCTGCGCACTCTGCAGTTGTCTCTGCCCCATCTCTCTCCTTTTGGGGATTTATTGCTGCATGTATTGATTGCTTGTTGCCACTGGCCCTGGATGGAGGGAGATGAAATATCCAGCATTGCCGTGGTGCAATCAATGAACAAATTCCTGCTTTCCTGTGCTGCTTGCACATATCTGTGCTGTCCCTTCACTGACAGCAAAACACACGGTGTCCTGTAGGGTGGATGCAGGGTAAGATGGGATGGGAACACACTCTAAAGCTCTGTATCAAATGGAAATACCCTCAGGTCAGCAGCATGAAAGTTTTCTGGGCTCTTACCCACCAGACCACAATTCAGGACTGGTTTGCCAAGGTTCTCTTGAACAATTCCAGAGCATGAGTCACACTTTTGGACGTGTTTTGGGATGGATCCCCCAGATCTGATTTGAAATTAAGCAGACTGTCGTGGTTTTGGATGAGGGTCACACAAGCTGACGGAAGCAGAGCATTCAGAGCATCAACAGAAGGTTGGAATGTGGTCCAGGTTCGTTCCCTTCTGTTCCAGCAAGGAGAGGTAGCAAAGTCTATCACTTCAACTGGATCCCTGTCTCCACCTGGAGAGTGTTCAACGCAACAAGAAGAATTCAGAGGTAAACCCGGAGAAGACCAACACACGGCAAGAGCAGGGCCCTCAGATAAACCCTCCAAGGCTGCCAAGGACACCACGAGGCCTGGAGTGACAACGCCCTGCAGAGCCACTCTCAGCTGGAGACCTGGGTCTGACACATCCCCTGCACTTCCCAGCCACTGTCTCTGCTGAGAAGTTCTTGGCAAGTGAGACCTCCCTGCCACTCACAGCCAGGAGCTCAGCCAAGCTGACACCTCCCTCTCCACGGCTTTGGCAGAGGGCTCTCTGCAGGAGGAGATCAGTCAGGGAAAGGCTGCAGAGAGGCAACTTCAAGATCAATGCCATCACTAAAAAGCCTGAGGAAAAACAAGCCAATGAACTGATATCCCAATCCTGAGGACACCCAGATCCAGTACTCCTTGTGAGGCAGTGGATAAACCAGCACAACAAAATAATGGAATGGTGAAATGAGGTCCCTTCTTGGCCTGTTAAACCATAAAGTCCCAATGAAAGCTGCCTTGGAGTGGATCCCATGTTGTTTACAGGGATCTGATTCCTCTCCAAGGGTGATGGAGATCATGACGGGTCCGAAAGAGGAGGGGTTCAGGTGAGCACTGCAAAGCTGGAGGTGCTGAGGCACGGGCTATTGGTCAGTCAAATTCCCTCAAGGAATGGAAACCACCAGGTAAATGTCAGTCAGAGAAGAGCTGCTGGAGGGTTGGCTTCAAAGCACCTCAGGCTGGACAGGTGCGTTCCTGGTGTAGTCACCAAACCAGATCCAGTGGTGGAGAAGCTGTGTCCAGCCTCTATCACCCTTCTTTCCCCTTGTCTTCCAAAAACTCCTTCTTAGTTAAACCAATTTCCCCCAGCAAGTCCCAGAGAGCTTTTTGGAGGTACCTGGCTCAGCCAGTGGCTGGGACAGCATTTTTCACCTCTGAGGGAAGGTTTTGGAGGGAAGGCAGGGCTGGCACAGTGACACGCCCAGCAGGTACTCACGTGTTGTGAAGGACACACCATCCGCAGTGGGGGTCTCCCGAGCCCAGGCACTCGCTGCAGGTCTCGTGCTGGCTGCACGACTCCACGGGCACCCTGGTGAGCTGTGGGAGGAAAGGGGACAACCTGTCAGGCTTCTCACAGGGCTCAGAACGGCTTGATGGAGGTGCCACCTTCCCTGTGCCCTTCCCCTGGCGCCTGTGCTCCCTCAGGGACATCCGTGCCTGGGGCAGGCAGAGGGATGAGGATGCAGTTTGCTCCAGAGCTCAGCCTGGTGCAACCCCTGTCCACATCCTGGTCCACGTCCCCTATGGCCCTTTCCCTCTTCCCCGTGGCCCTTCATCCATTCCCAAAAGAACTTCCCTTTCTGGATTTTCCAGGAATCAGCAAATCAGGCAGGCTGTGGGGATGCGGTGCCTTGAAATTCGATTAATTCATTTCAATTGCACAACAGGAGATCTTCTGCAGCAAGTTAAACTCCCAGGATCTCACTGATACCTCAGGTGGCCCATTGCTTTCTGGCTTCCTGTGAGAACCTAGGTCGTGTGAGGTCTTTGTCTCCCTCCCATGACCTCCTGGACCACCCCTAGGAAGTGTCAGCCCCACTCCCCATTGCCTCTGCACCTTTCCAACCATCACTTGTCCCACCCCTGGAGAGGCTGCTCCCAGCAGGAAAAGGACAAACGCTACCAGACTGGATATTTTCTTGCTCTTCCCCGCTCTTGCAGCTCACAAGGCATTAGAGCAGGACCTGAAACACCCATCTACTGCCAAAACACCGCATTTTATCATCTATTTTTCTTTTATTTTTCCTTTTTAATTAAAGTATTTCAGCGAGAGGTTTCAAAGGCAGAAGGGACTGCCCAGCCTGACCTCCTGTCTCGCAGACCAGCGCTTTTGATTCCTCTCAGGTTTTGTAAGCCCCTTACAGCTTTTGAAGCCAAACACACAATTTGGGCCCAATGACCTGATAGTCTCTTTTCCATTGAATAAGCTTCAGAGAGCCTCTGTAATATCCAGTCAATTGCTGGTGTCTTCACCCCAGTTGCTGTCAGCAGGGAGAGTTTATTCCCTCAGATGATGGAGTGTGGTATTATCCTGATGAAACACCTCTGAGAACTGCCAGCTCTAAACTGCACAACAGCTACTCCTGACAAATGATGAGGGAACACACCTGGATCCCTTGGACAATTTTTTACTTGGCACAACATTCAGGAGAGTTTGAGCTGTGAAGTGACAGATTAAGATCCATCTTGATTTCGTCTGTAAATGAACCAAAAGCTGGCTTCTTTTTTTTATTTATTTTATTTTAATATAAATATATATCAGGCAAAATTCCAGCTCTATACGAAGACCTTTTCTACTTGTATCAGAAATTGTTTTTCTCACCCCTATCCACAAATCCCACATGGTAGTTGATAGTCTAGGAGCAAAAGCTGAAAATGTGCAGTTTTGCCTCTGGCAAGTGGCGGAAGCTTTAGAAAACTTCAGGTAGGAACACGATGGGGTTTATTTACCATTGCACCCCTGCCTGTGCCAAGCCACCCAGAGAAACCAACTGTGTCTGCTGAAAGCCTTTAATGAAGAAGTGAAAATATGAGGAAAAATAAAAAAAAAAACCCAATACAAACTCACTTTTCTCAACTGAATCTTTTGCCATGAGCATAAAAACATAATGAGGACAAACCACAGAGCAATAAAAATTACAAGAACAAACCAGGAAGCGGGTCACTCAGACTTCTCTAATTATGGTGGCCTTGGCTGTGATGGGCTAATGGGTGGATCTGATGACCTTAAAGGTTTTTCCAACCAATGTGATCCTGTGATTCTCTCAAAAAGTTTCAAAATTCAGATGGTTTGGCCATGAATGAATGAGGCTGTTCCACCTTCTTTAAGCTTCTGATCAAGAAGGTGTCACCTGTTCATGAAGTATAAATTTTATGCCTCAGGGTTTCACCCAGTTTAGACTTGTTGAACCCAATAGTCTGTGTTGCACCCAAATTCCAAAAATGCAGAGATTTATTTTCAAAAAGATACCAAAAGATGGGAGACATTATAATTTATTATGTCAGCCATTCCCAACTCTTATTTCCACCTGAGAAAAATACATTGTGAGTTATTTCATCTCGAACACATCCAGCTTGGCCATGTCTGCACTGTGGCCACCGGAGGACTTGAAGAAGAGGCAGACAATTCAGTTTGGAAAGACTGCAACTCTGCCATTCCTCAATCCAGACACAATTCCCACCTGGCAATTAGAACTTTGTGAGCACAGTTGGGTTCGGCTCTGCAGCTCCCACCCAAACTACCCTCAGTTTGACATATGCTGCCGCTTGATTTATCCTCATTAGCTCTAGAGAGTTTCATCCAACCTCATTTCTGAGCCAGTTTACACCTGTCTGACAGAAGTGAGCCTTGCTTAGGAAGTTTGGATCAGAACATGAACTTTTCCAACACCTGGTGATCCCAGACTTGCATGTTCAGAGTCAAAATCCACTTGTGGCTCTGATATATGTACAAGAAAGAGGTCCTAGAGGACTGGAATTTGCTATTTCTTTGCAAATTGCTATAAAAAGAGTAGATAAAAGGTGGTCTCTGTAGGTTTTATTATTATTATTAGTTAATTAGCCATCAAAGGAAATCCAAGCTCATTCCAGTGGCAGGAGGAACCTGTGGGGAACCCAGATCTTCATCTTTGCAGAAATGTTTTCTTTCTAGTGTGATTGGGTATATTTTGTGGGACAGGTGTTGTTTTTAGGAGCACACCTGGCTTGGGCTGCTGTCCCAGAGACCACAGGGCTGTGCCATGAGCTCCCCACATCCCACACCCTGCCAAGCCCACCAGAGTGTGTCCCATGTCACCATGGGCATTATTCCTGCCCTGCAAGTCCTTTTACGAGTTCACCTCAAGCAGCTTTATTGTGTGATTAATTAAAACTGTACCACGCTGATAAATGTCTTGGGCTGGAAGTGTCAGACCTTCCAATTAATGCAGAAAGAAACCACAAAAAACACAAAGGAGCTGCGACTGAAAGAAAAGCCACCTATGGGTCGTCTGCTGAAAAGAGGAAGAACGTCAAGCAAATAAGGCACATCAGAAGTCTTATTTTCCTTTTTGGAGCATAAACTGCAATTAATTCAGCTCAGCTTTCCAAGTTGAAGGGTTTGAGAGCTGACTGTGTCCCTCCAGGGAACAGCCGGCTTTCTGTGCTGCCACTAAAATATCAGGAAAAGAGAAGTCCATGCAGCCTCTCAATTACGGAGCCTTGCCATTATTCTCTGGGATGAAGGGACCAGGCAGTGCTGAAGGTTGAAATCTCCACGGCAGACCGGGCTGGGATTGCTCCTCCCACCCCTTCTCCACCCTTGGAAAGTCTGACAAACTCTTCAAGGTTATTTCCCAACTTTGGTGAGGGTCCCTACCCCTGGTCCTTTGCGGGAATGGAACCTGGATTCAACATTTTGCAGCGCATATCAGAGAATCCTGGAAAATTCCGAGCTGGAAGGGACCCACAAGGATCACTGAAGTTTAATCCTCCGAGAATCCACCATGTGCCTGAAAGTGTTGTCCAGATATAACAGGGACTCAGAAGGATTAGAAAAGCAAAGTGTCCTTTATTTTGGAGCACTGGGAGCCAGTTTAGAGTAATTTATATTCCTGCAGTGGTCACAGCCTCACTGATATTTTGGCCTCACTGTGCCAGGGCAATTTATGGGTGTAAGAGGGGACTGCTGCTGTTCTCAGGGCTTATATCCCATATATTATGAAAATATGTGAATATTAGCAAAAGATTCTTCCCCCAGAGGGTGCTGGGGCACTGACCAGGCTCCCCAGGGAATCATCACAGTCCCGAGGCTGCCAGAGCTCCAGGAATGTTAGGACAACGCTCCCAGGGATGCACAGGGTGGGATTGTTGGGGTGCCCTGTGCAGGGCCAGGGGTTGGACTCAGCGACCCTGATCCAGCTCAGGATATTCTGTGACTCTATCCCCACATCTCCCCATTTTATCAAGGAGTGCTAAGGCTGAAAATGAGGCCTCATGCAGCGAGGGAGGAGCGATCTCAATGTCCTTGAAGGTGTGGGTTTATGGCATCTGAGCAAGTTCAAGGAGGAGGTTCAGGTAACACCTGGTCAGTGAGCACTGAGTTATTAAATACAATGTATTTAGGCTTTGGGTTCATCAAAATATTGAAGATATGAAGGTAAGGCCCCTATAAATGCCTGTCCACACACCTGGTGGACATCTAGGAGCTGCTCTGCTCCCGCGCTCTCTGTCCGTAGCAGAGCAGAGGGACAGATAATCTCTGACCCAGAGTGAGCTGCAATCCCAGAGCCAGGGGCGGACAAGGGTGAATCCCATGTCCATCTCAAGGGCAGAAAGGAAACCATGAGCAGGCCCAGGTGCCATGTCTGCAGCAGGATTTGGAGAGATAGTTCACTTCATCAACGCCTTCATTCACTGGTCCCCAAAGAAATCACTCACGAGTTCCTGGCTCACACGGACATCTTGAAAAATCTGGCAAAATCTGCCAGCTGCCGAAGGGTTCAGAGCTCAACTGCTCCTCCAGGGTGTTTCACCCAACACCTCGCCTCTGATTCTGCCTGAATTCCAGACTGCAGGTTCTCCAGCTCCCAGCCTCCCTTCCCCTCCCTGTTTCTGGTATGAATGAGTTACAAAAAGTCATTTAAAACAAAATGATTGAGTTTTTTGGATCTGATAGACAGTAACAGTTAATCCTGTTAGAAATTTGGCTCCTGCTTCTGCCATTCTATATTCACAAAAGCTCCTGCTATGTGCTCAGTCATAATTTTCTCGCTCCCATTTTTGACTTTTTTATTTCAATATACTTTACTTCTTTTTCCCCCTAAACTGCCAACATTCTGGTCAAAACCTGAATCGCTGCTCAATCTCTGCTGTTATAATTGGATGTTAATACAGCGGCAGGATTTATTCAGTCTGATGGACTAAGTTAATTTAAATGTACAAAAAGGCATCTTAAGTAGCCAATTTCCTTCCCAACAGTCAAAAGATACATTTCCAAAACACTGAACAGTGGCTCTGTCAAGCCATGTGGGTTCTGTGAATGCTGCTATCTTTCGAGGCTCAGCCAGCCCCGAAAAACTGCAGGAAGATTAAGAGTGGAGCTGATTTGATTTCAAAGCCCTGAATAAAGTGTTCATGATAATACAGTTTATTAAATAGAGGAAGGCAAAAAAGCCACCTGAAAGAAGCACAGGTTGAAGCATTTCTGCACCTTTAACAGAGTCAGTGAGGGGGTTCAGTCACAAGATGCTGATTTTATTTTGGCCCGAGTTATGGACAAAGGGATTTGGATTTCCTCTGTCATGTTTGATATCCTGTGCCTTATTATCTGACCTACAGACTCAGTAAAAAGCAGGAACAGGGAAAAGCAAAGCCCAGGGAGCTGAAGGACATTATTTACACCGGTGAGAAACAGCACTCACACACATGGAGATGTCAGACTGGTGGGAGAGGAGCTGCTCCTGTGGGGACAGAGGTGAGGATCTGGGTTTGAGTCCAGCCTGCCACTCCTGCATGATAAGCAAATAACTTGCCAGTCCCACTGGGACAGGGAATGTCATTTCTCATCAGACACCCCCAAGCTCTGCCTCTTCATCCTAGCCCTCTTCCCAGTAAATCCACGCTTACGTCCTTGGAAAACTGGGGGCTTTAATTAAGAGCGTTAATTGGAAGCAGCAGTAGCTGTCAGGGACAAATGACACAATAATTAAAGTGGGGGTCAATGTCCTGCTGCGTGGCAGGATAAATTACCTGGTCAAATATCCTTGTTCACCAAGGGCTCCCTACCTCCAGTTGTGTGTTTGCTGCTCCTCCTCCTCCTCCTCCTCCTCCCCTCCCCTCTCTGTTCTGAGCTGCTCTGGGCACCTTTGCTGGGCGATGTCTCCACTCCGGCATTGCCAGAGCAAATCCCCAGCCACAGCCACACGACACTCACACCAGCAGAGGTACAGCAAGAAGAGGAATAGAAAGATTTGATGCCCACAGCCTCAGTGGCAACAGCTCCAGGAAATTTTGGGGTGAGGCTGAGCAATGGCAGTTCGCATCAGATGCTCCCAGGATGAGACTGCTGCTCCTAGGGCAGTGAAATTTCCTTTGCACACCTTGCAGTGCATTCTTCTCTTCATGCAACCCTTGGCGGGACCCTGCCCTGCAGCTGGCTCAGAAACCACTCCCGAAAATCAGGGATTTTCTATGTAAACCATGCTGGGCTTCGTTTCTGATCCATCAGGACTTGCAGCTTGTAGGGAACAGCTCTGTAATGGCAGGTGTGAAAAGTGAGGGCTTTGCCTTCTCACTAAACTCTGTCTGCAACATCAGAGTCTAATTCTAAGCTAGAAAGCCGGGCTCTGTTGAAGGACAGACCTTTTGCAGGGCAGGATTTGTCTGCTCTCTGTTTTAGATGTCAACCAGGGATGAGATAAATCACACCCTGGATGTGCCTGTGTCTGTTCACTGGATATAAAGGCGTCTGGACAGCCAGGTCAGATGGAGACATTTACAATGAACACCGCAGTCACTGGGTGAGGTGACTCCCACATCAATGCCACACTTAATTTTCTGCTCTTCCTCAAATTTTGCCACTGGGAACAATCCTGAAATACGTTCAGGCCTCCCCTCTTCCTAATTGCAGCACTGGAATAACCAGTCACAATACAAAATACATTTTCTTTAATGTCTGGGAGAGTGGTGTAGGAAATCCTGTGTTCCATAGGTAGAAAACCATTCCAGAACTCCGAAGCCCTTGTGTGGTGTCAGGGCTGTGTTTGAACAAAAGCCTTTCCCCACCTGCTCTGTCACAGAGCCCTCACCCCAAGCTCATCCCTGCTCTCCATTCTGGCTGTATTTACAAAAGAGCACAGATAACAAAGATTATCTCAGTCTTTTTCTTGGAGGTTTGGCAGGTTCCCAGTCCTCCCTTCACAACTGCTCTGTGCTGTCCCTTCTTCAAAGAATTCCTCCACGCCTTAGTGACTCTCCTCCCAGAAACACCACTCCAGGAGGAGCAAGGGACACACTGTCCTGCTGGGAGCTTGGTTGGCAGCCTGGAGGTTGAAGAGTGTTTCACACACTCAGAGGTTCCAGTTCAGATTTCCTCTAAATTCACTCATTTTTCCCTTACCGAGATTGCCAAACCCTTCCTCAGCAGGGATAGCAGCGGTGCATCCCATCAGCACATGGCAGGAAAATTTTTAGGGATGCCTCATAAAAATCAGAGTTCCCCAGCTCGGAGGTGTGGAAGGAGAGACAAATGATTTTACCCAAACCTGATGGAACCAACCATCTTCTTCCCCACCCTGCCAGCCATCAGCCCTGGCTGACTTCCTCGACCTGCAGCATTCCATCCGTGTTCCTCCCTGCTGGACCCAGGTTGCTTCACTCCCCCCTGCCTCGTTTACACTAAATCCTGATCCCCTGGTCAAGTGTTTCAGTCTGTAAACTGTGAAACAAATGAGGTTTGGCTAAACATTTGTGTTCAAAAGCCTTCAAAAAAACAGCCTCGTGTCACAATTAATGCAGGGCCAGCCCAGGCTTAATGAGAGCCGCTGCCGGTGTGGGCACTGGAGCGTGGCTGCTGAGCAAGGGAGAGATCGTTAGCCAGGCTCTATAAATCTATATATAGATTTAATTGGGACCTGGGAAGGAATTCATGCCACTGCAATGGGCTTTCTCAAAGTCCAGCATCCCTTGAAGGCTCCTGGTGGAGGCTGGAACAGTTAAAACAGACAGGGAGACGTTAAGAGTTGTTTCTGCTGGTGGTGGTGCTTTACAGCTCATGTTGTTCCACTGTCTTTCCAGATGTTCCCATCCCAGAATCAGAGAAAGGCTTAGATTGGAACGGACCTTTGAAGATCATCTGATTCCAGCACCCCATCATGGAGGGGATCCTTCTCCTCAGTTACCAAGGAACATCTTTCTGCAGGTTAACTCTCCTCAGCAGCCCTCTCAGGTGTCCTACTGCTCCTCCTTGTCCGTTCCCATCAATTCAATCCTATCACCACTACAAACTCCATCTTTACACATTTAATATCTCCCTGGGCTGTGAAGTTTCATCCTCATCCTCATCCAATTTCCTGCAGGAACTCTGCCTCCTCTCTCCCCCCAGGCACCCTGACCCTCTCCCAGGTTTCTGGCTCCACCACTTCTGACCGAGGCAGTTCATGAAGGACTGTGTTGATCAAACTCCCTCGTGCAGGACACGATCCCTGCCAGCACTATCAGGCTACAGGAATTATGGCAGTTTGATAAATGCCCTTTTTTCAGTTGCAGTCAGACTTTTAATCCCCCACACCACGCAGGAACAGCTGTACTGGCTGGGACCAGCACTCCACATATCCCAGTTCCTGATCTTAAGCCATGTTTTCCATAAGGAAAACACAAGACCAGGGTGAGCACATAAATGTGTTCAGCCTTTGGATATTTTCATTCAGGGGAACTTCTGCATTTTCCCTGTCTCTCCATCATAACCCCGAAAGCTCTTCTTTCAGTTTTTTGGTTTATTCTTGAAATTGCATTGATTTTTGCATCCACAGCATGCTTTGCCAGGGATTTTCACAGATCCAGAGCCCACTGCTTGAAGGAATCACCTCCTTTCATTTGTTCAGGGCTTGATTTTTCAACAGTTTAATTTCATGCCCTGTAATTCTTGTATTTGCAGAGGTGTTGAACAGCCAGCTCCTATCCATCCCCTACGGCCATTCCTGTTGCCAATCCCTCCATATACCCCAGGTCACCTCCCTCAAGGCTGAGGAGTTCCTGCTTCTTCGGTCACTTCCCGCATGGAAACCACTCCACACCTCTGACCACAGAATCATTAAGGCTGGAAAAGCCTCCAAGATCATCGAGTCCAACCCAGCACTGCCAAGGCCACCCCTAAACCATGTCCCCTCATGTCACATCCACATGGCTTTTGAACACTTCCAGGGATGGTGGTTCCAGCCTGTTCCAATGCCTGACCACACTTTCCATGAAGGAATTTTTCCTGATATCCAATCTAAACCTCCCCTGGCCCAGCCTGAGGCCGTTCCCTCTCCTCCTGTCCCTGTTCCCTGGCAGCACAGCCCGACCCCCCCGGCTGCCCCCTCCTGTCAGGAGCTGTGCAGAGCCACAAGGTTCCCCCTGATCCCCCCTTCTCCAGGCTGAGCTCCCTCAGCCGCTCCTCATCAGACTTGTGCTCATCCTTTCTCTTTCAACCATTTATTTATCCTTTTTAGCCAAATGTTGGGCAAAAAGGAGAAGCTCAGTGATGGCCGAGGTCATCTTTTTGTAGCCTTCACCACTTTGTCCCCTCCCTGGGCTCTCAGGCACCGATCTCACCAAAAATTATCAAGGCACTGCCTTCAGCAGGGTGTCACCTCTCAGCTGGAGGCACAGGCCTGTGCACATCCCTCAGGTGACAAAGACAAGACCTTTGTGTTTGACCTGTGATTGAGATTGTTTTATCACAGGCTAACTCGTAAAACTTGATTGCTTTTAGTGGAGTGAGTGTGCAGTGGCACCAATCTTCACAGAGCTCCCCAGAGGCCACGCTTCTGGCCACAAAAAATGGCATTTGGGTTGCTCCCAGATACGCTCACCTGCACTCCACTCCAAATTGCCTCCTTTCCTCGCTGCCTCCTCTCCCTTTACACATCATTCTCCACACAGTGCTCTCAAATCTCTCTGACAGGAGCTCCACAGGCAGCATCAATCAGGGTGATAACATCAGCTGAAGAGTTCTGAGGTCACACTGGTTAATCTGCAGCCCAAAATCTTCACATCTGAGGCAGGGAGGGCCGTGATAACATTTGCTTGCAGCTGTTCCTGGGCAAACACACGCTAACCCAAGCCACAGCCCCAAAACTGGGGCTTTCAGGACTATCACAACCCCTCTGCCTCTCCAGAACGCTCACCAGCAGCCTTCCTGAGGGTTTCGGCAAGAGTTAAGCAAGATCCAGGGAGAAAATGTGAAGCAGGCTCTTCCCAAGCCCTTAAATTTATGTCTCAGTTTATTAAAGGAGAGAAAAGCCGACAGCACTCCCCGCTCAGCAGGCGCCTGTGGGAGCCCTCAAGGTTTGGGGGGTAATTAGTGCAGCCAGAAGAGACGAGCACCAGGCAGAGATGCAGGCCGCTATTTTGGGGCACATCTCTTTGTCTTTGGATATCTCTGCTGTTTGTTTCGGCGTGGAGTCAGAGGGGAGAAGTTCCCAGCAAAGCTCAGCTCCCTCCCTGCAGGGTTTTAACTCACAAAGAGGGATGGAAATGCAAAATTCCTACTGAATGCAGCGAGGGTTGCTCCATCCTAGTGCCCGTTTTTCAGTGGATGAAGTGCAGCAAGCACTACACGTGTTTTCCCAGCTTTCCCAGACATTAATCTCGCCATAAAATGAAAGTTCAAGGATATTTAATTCAGGGATCATATAAATGCATAACATTTCCGGTCCAAAGGGACCACTACATTATCTGTTCTCACCTCCTGTACATCACAGGCCACTACCCATCCACTCTTAAGAGTGAACCAGATAATCTGGGTTCAGATAAAGCATCTTGCCTAGAAAGAGCCCCCATTTTGATGTCAAGATACCAAGAAGGGGAGAATCCTCCAAACGGCAGTTTGTTCCAGCAGTTAATCACCCACACCCATAAAAACCTTGCACAATTTTTTTTTTTTTTTTTTTTTTTTTCCACGTGAATTATCAGGCCTTGGCTCCCAACCACTGATCTTTAGTTTGGTTTTGTTTTCTAGGTTGTAAAGCCCTTTAACCTGCTCTTTTCACCCCATGAAGATGCTCAGACATCCTAAACAAGTTATCCCTCAATCTTGGTAAATCAACACTGAGGTGCTTTCAAACTCTCTGAGGACCTTCCCACTCCCTGCAAATCATTTTTGTGGGACTTTATTCCTCTTTTTTTCCTATCTGGCCGCACAGCATGACTGCCACTAGTACCAGAGGAAAAACCCTTTGGAAGGATGTGAAGAAATGAGCCCCTCATCCATTTCAGTCGCTGCTTTCTAGGACACGTCTCCCACTTCCCAGCCTGACCCAAATTCCTTCCTGTGAGACAGCAAAGTTTGCATTTGTTTTGTCTGAGGGAGCCAAAGTCACCCAACCGCCGTGCCCTGGTCGCGGTTAATGCTGAGCTAATCATTGTTCCACTGAATATTCTATCTGTGGGATTTAATATCAACCTCCCGCTCATTCATGGAAGTTTTTAATAGATTTGGGCCCAATATTGATCCCTGGAGAATACTACGAGGAGAACCTTCAGGCTCTTTGAGAGCTGCCAAGTATTAAGCCATTTCAGAGATCTCTTCATGTTATTTTTAGGGTTTGGGACTTTTTAAAATAGGAACAGGTTGTGGTGTTGTCTCAAGCGCTGTGTGGAAAGGTAAAGACAGGGCATCCACACAAAAAAACTTCATTATTTCCCTCAAGAATGGATGACCTCTTTCCTCAAAGATTGAAAAATGTCCTATTTTTCATAAAAACATGCTGCCCAGGTGCCATTTGGCCCAGTTCAGGAGCTTCAGATTTTTTCAACATTCCTTTAATATTACCCCTTCTAACCCTCAGGAATTTCTAGAGCAGGGGGCTGGATGCTCCTAAATTATGGATATACTCCCCAGCATATCAGATGTAGGATAACTCAGGTCTCAGGCATGCAAAGTCCTGCTCAGAAGAGCCTTGCAATTAACCAGTGCCTGTTTATTGTACCTTTACACCCAAAAGTCCTTGCTGAAGAGCCCAATGTTAGACAGGATCGACCTGGGCACTGGAAAACCTGTGGAGTTGCTAGGATCTCCTGACTCCTGGTAATAACCCTAAATTCCAGCCTCTGCACGATCCCTTAGCTTGTGCAGCAGCACACAAGGTTCTTATTTCTCCAATTAGTTTCATTTGTACTCCGGTGAATTTTTTTTTCCACATTTCTCTCCAGCCAAAGCAGAAAGACGAGACTCCCACTGCACCTTTCTTTTTATGGAAAGACAGAGCCGGCGCCCAGATTTCTTGGGGAAAAACAGCTGGCATGAGGCTCTGGAGAGAAACAGAACTTTTGTCCCTGCAGAGAACTATTCAAATTTGATTTAAGGTGCGGCTTTGATGCCGTATGAAACAGGGAGATCCCATTTCAGCTCCTCGCTGCCAAGCCCTGCGTTCACAAAAGCCGCTGCGGAGCAGGAACGCTGTGCAGGGGGGCAGGGACAGGGCTGGGGATGATGTTCTTGGACGACCACAAGGTCAGCGCTGCCAGCTGGCCTGGGCACAAAGCACAGAGACCCAAGAGACCCCACAAAGCCCTTGCCAGCTCCATCCAGGTGGTTCCCAAACTGGCACCCTGAAAGAGAGCGGGATTAGGCCGCTAAGGCACCTTAGAGGAGCCCTCCACCTCAGAGATCAAAGGCACGCTGGCTCCAGGGCTCTGGTTACGCCTGCCTCCCTTGCGGGCAGCCCTTACAAAAGGATTTGGGCTGGAGGATTTGTTCAGGTGCATTTCACAGTGCTCACCAAAAAAAAAAAAAAAAACAACCAAATAATACAACCCCAAAATACCCTTTTGTGCCTGGCCACAAAGGAGGGAGCTGTGTTTGGCACGTATAGCAAGGGGACAGAAATGAGAGCAAGGAGCAGTGCCAGGTGCTCAGAGAGCACCTGGGAAACTCAAGACACCCTGAGCAGCTCAAAGGATTCTCTCCTGCTCTCCACCTCCAGCGGCTGGGAGAGCGAAGCTTCCTCCTCACTGCTGGGGCAGCCCCAGCAGCTCCCAGCAGGGCTGGCTCACATTTCTACCTCTTGGCAGGTGACATTTCTACCTCTTGGCAGGACACTGCTGACCCTCCTGAGCCCCTTTATCCACGTCTCGCCCTTATCCCAAAAAGCAGCCAGTGGCTTCAAAGAGTTTGGAGTCTCCTCGCAGAGCTCAGGGCACTCGACTTCCCCATCTCGGCAGCAGTGGTGACCTTCTCACTGCTGCTCTTTGCTTCTCCTTCTCTCCAGCATTTGCAAACACACCCACAGCGGGGCCAGCGCTTCTCACCCGCAGCCCTCGGACCCTTTCAGGAAGGGGACAGGGAATAAAAAGCAGCAGGGATGAGAAGAAAGTCAGGCCTAGCACTGACGGGGCTGCCTGAAGGTCGAACACGTTCATCCTTTTATTGGCATGAGAATCGACACTGGTTTTATTAAAGCAATCTGGCCACTAAATAGTGCTGTGGCCACACGTGGCTTGGGGAGGAAACCTCTGATGCACTGGTGGAAGTGCGGGGAAGCTGAGTGAGCTGATATCCCTTCTCCCGAGCTCTGGGCTCTGGGTCTGGCCTCGTTCCAGCCACAACAGGCTCGTGGCATCCATAGGATCAGCAGAGGTGCCGATGAGCCAGAATCCCACTCCTCCTCAGACGCTCCCGTGTGCGCGCACCCCCAGCTCACGGCATTTGCAAGCCCTGTCAGGTTTCTACAGCACAGCAAAGGGGCTGTGGGGAACATTTCTTTTATTTATCAGATTCCATTTTACACCGGTGAACCATAAAATTATAACCACAGCTTTCCCCAGATCTATGACATCTGTCTGTCTGTCTCTCTCCTACCCACACGTGTGCAGCCTGGTGGCAATAATGGATGTCCTGAAGGAGCAATTTCACCTCTGCTTCCCGAGGATTACAGGCTGCCTCTTCCCGAAGCAGCAATCCCTGCCCCTGCTTTATTAACCCAACAGCAGGCGTGGAGAAAAGCCCTCACCCGCACAATCAGGAGTGGTGCTCTCAGCATTTATGGAGAGCAGGAAATTAGGAATGTGCTGTCAAGCCAGCTGAGGAACAGGTTCAAACCTCACCAAAATAATAGGTGAGGAGGAGAGTTTCCTTCCAGTTTGTTGGGATTTTACCTAAGGAGAGCTGTAGATGTCCTGCTTTAATACCCTGAGTTACAGTATCACCTTTTTGGCTCATGTTTTAGGAAAACACAAGAGTTCACGCCCCTGTGCCTTCATCATCTCCAGAGGACACACAGATTTTACAGCTGTTTGTCCCAAAAAGAGGTGAAGGGGAAGCGAGGTTTTATACTTGTTTTATTTCTTGTTTCAGCCATCACTCTCTGAATCAGCAACTCCAAACATCCTTCCCTGTCTGAAGATCTTATTTATACCTTTGGAAACAGGAATAGTCCGGGAAGAAGGGAATACGAGCCAGGTAGGAGCCCAGCTCAAATCCATCCCTGGCCAGAGACTCCTATCTTCACCATTTATTTAATCCCCAATTCCCTCCCTGCAGCCAAAACATCTCTGAAAAGGACACAAACCCCACCCAGGACTACTCCTGCCCATTCCTTATGGAGAGGGCTGGGATAAACCTGGAGCAGGCTTTTTTTCCCCTGTGCACAGCAAGAGTTAGATCCTATTTGCAGCTCCCAAGGATGCTGTGAAGCTCCAGGACTGGTGGGATTGCCTGGCGCTAATGGGGGATGTTTAGAAAAGCATGTTCTGAATCCCTGGAAACATTTAGCTCAGCCAGTTTGTTTTCTTAAAAGATATGAAATATTGCTGAGCTGAGGGCTCAGAGCAGACATCTCCCCAAGGAGCTCTGTGACCCGAGTTATGCAGATCGCATTAGACAATCACGCTGGGCTCTTTTAGCTTTCAATTCCATGAATTTATAAGTAGTCACCAAATAGTTCCAACAATAATTGTCAGCCTGGGCTGAAAAGAGCTTAGCTAGGCACACAGGCCTTATGTGAAGTGAAAAGTTTTTATTATTATTATTATTATTATTTTTATTGCGGACGGGCTTCGTCTCGCTCAGCTTTAAACTCTGTTTTCTCCATCGGGATGCAGATTGCACAAGACAAGTTGCCTGACCCAGTGACCAGGCCTGTAATGGGACTGAGACAGTAATTGCCGTATTTGCCAGACAAGGATGAATTGCCTCTTCCAGATGAGCCACACAGACAGCGGAGATGAAGTTTATCATCGCCCTAAGTGTGTTTTGTTTTCTGCTGATGCATAAACATCCCAGCAATTAGGTTGCTGTGTTAGGGCTCCCTTTTCCGCATCATTTTCCTGAGGGTTTTTATAAGAGTTTTTGCGGGCTTTTAAGACAATTCACAGGGAAATAACGACTTAGAGGATGGCCAGGCTTTGGAAAAAGCTGCCCATGGGGGTGGAATCACATCTCCGGAAGAGTTCAAAAAACACCTGGATGTGGTACTTGCCTTAGTGTTGGCCTTGGCTTTGCTGGGTTAATGGTTGGGCTCAATGACCTTGGAGGGTTTGTTCCAACCTAAATGATTCTGTGATTCTGTGGAAATTCCAGCACCCTCAAACAGCAATGCATGAATCAGAATTCTTTGCTGTTTTGGAGTGTATTATGGCTTTAGAGCGTCTGTGGTGCTGGAGGTCCTGGGAAAGAGGAGGATGTTGGTTGGTGGTGTAAAAGGAATTTACCAAGTTGAGAGTAACTCAATTAATTCCCATCTAATTAGATCGGAAAGCAGGGCTGCAAAAAATCACCCAGTCCTCTCCTACTGATTTCATAGAATCACAGAATGGTTTGGGTTGGAAGGGACCTGAAAGCTCATCTCATTCCACGCCCCCTGCCATGGGCAGAGACAGCTTCCACTATCCCAGGCTGCTCCAAGCCCTGTCCAACCTGGCCTTGGACACTTCCAGGGATCCAGGGGCAACCACAGCTTCTCATTTCCTCCAAGATATTTGTCTCTAGCATCCGTGAGACCATCACTGGTAGTTCCCACAACTTGACCTCATCTGAATTCCTAACTTCAAATTCAGAGTAGCCCATTAAAAATCATCAAAATTGTTTTTTTGCATATAGACTGAACAGCTCCCCCCAGATCATGTCTGTTTTCTGCAGAAATCATAATCCTTTCATAAAAGAATCTAATGAATTAAATTTCCGATGACTTGCGACAGGTCAAATATCAGTAAAATTCATTTCACCAGAACATTCAGACACAGTTTAGTATTAACTCCTCCATTTCCTTGGCTCTGTTTGTGATTCTTTTTTTAATTTATTTTTTCATACAATTTGTCAAGCAGAAGTTGATGCACAGCTCTTTTTAAAAACGGATAGCTCAGAGACCAATTAGTCAAACCAGGGACTGGCAAACTCCTCCTACCAGAACTGCAGGACTGCCACAAAATGGCAGCTAAATAAAGATCTATCTAGCTTTTAAAATATTAACCTTTTTATTGACACTGCCATCTACCAGGAGGTTTATTCTCTGAATGGTGAGATGGGAGCAGCCAAAAAGCAGAGCGAAAGGCCACCAGCTCCCCCATGGTCACACAGATGGGGAGCAAATGCCCAGGGGTGCTTTTAGGCATAAAGACTCACTAAGAAACCATTTTGGCAAAATAACGGAGATTAAAGCGTGATTTAGAAGTTCAGTTTATATCGAACGCTCCCTTAATTACTTAGAAATTGACAGACTTAATAAAACCTCGTATCCAGCCCTCTCTATCTCCTATTTCTGCTGTCAGCTCCAGCCAGATGCCTCACAAAAGGTGGAAGTGTCCTACAAAAGCCAGGGCCTTTTATTAGGTATCTGTATTTTCTAACACCTAGAGAATGGTTTTATAATCTCAATAACTGCGCTTAAGACTTCTAAATGTCTAGGCAGTTATTATTTTTTTAAAATTAAAAATCACATTAAAGCATTAAGCTGCAAAATGTTTCATTTTTTAAAGGGTTTTTTTCCTGCCTTTGCTTGCAAATGCAACTCCAGGAGTGTTGTTTAGAAAGAAATCTTGAGGATTAAAAAGTAAATAACCACCTCAGTCGTTGTCCTGGAGAAATTCTCTCCAGAAATTGAGAGAATCATTGTCAGGAACCACTGTAAGGGCTGAAATTAAACTTCCACGGGGAGATGTTGGTTCACAGAATTCAGTCCATCAAGCCCTGACAGAAGTGCAAGGAGATGTTTTCAGGCTCAGCACATCAGAAAGGAGGTAAAAAACTCGTAATTTGCAAGTTGTGCACCTGAATTTAGAAATGCTGAGCTGGTTTCAGAGCAATAAGAATAATCTTTTTCCAAATAAACCTTTCCCCCAGAAAGGAATTAAAGGATCAGGTGTTGTGCTGGAAATACCTGTGGTAGCAGTTTATCTGGGGCAGTTGGAGGGATGGGAGGTGAGAAGGAACTCAGACCCAAAGCACGAAGGGTCTGAGGCAGAATAATCCTCAAGAGATCATAACTTGGATAAATAAATGTGGATCAACATTGATAAGCCATTAATGAGCAGAAGTGTGGGAGATCTCCCTGCAGAACCTGTCCCTGTTTGGGAAACCATTGTCGCTGTTACAAGAGACCACTGGAATCCCGGATTTCACATTTTGAGAGGCAGAAATGGTGAGTGAGGATGATTAATTTTCACCCTTCATGAGGGAAAAGGTGAGATCAAGGTTTGCTCTTCAGATTGTCCACCCAAGGGAAGGAAATTAAAGCATCCCCTGGTTGCTAGAGAAGCATTCCCGGGCTTGGTAAACAAAGCTGAGTTCCCAGAGCATCCTTGAGCTCCTCTCGCTGCCGGATGTTGATAAGCTCAGGACAAACCCCACGAATTATTGGGAAAGGAGAGGGGTCAGAGTGCAGCACCACCTTTATCAAACTCATTTTCAGTTTTTACCTTTTCTGCTTTGTTTTCTCCAGCTCCCTGCAACCACTACTTCTTCATCCAGCAGGACTGGAAACTTGAGCCTCCACAGCGGTGTTTGTGTGGCAGGACCTCGCCTGCCCGTGGGAGCTCAGCCTTGGGCAGTCGTTGTTTCGTCCTTTGTAGAGGTTAAAAACACGGGCCTCAAAACAGGGATTTGCTGCAGGAGCTGTTCTGCTCTTTTCTCCTTTTATTTTTTCCCAGTTAAACTTTAAGGAAAGGCTGAGGATTGCAAATGTGATATTTGGCTAGGAAGGATTCCAGCATGAGGAACCACCACTCTCTTCCTCTTGGTTTGAAAAGACCAGTCTATTTAAGGTTCAAAACCATATGTTGCTCCCCTACTGCAACTCCATCCCTTTTGTTGCCTGGCTGCCAGCGAGAGGATGCCACTTTTCCTTCATCTGGCTCAAACCCATGGTGTTGCTGATTGTACATCACGGATTATTCCCTAAATCTTGGTTGTGTGACGACGTGACATCTCAACAGAAGTCCCTGCCAATGCTGTGTATAAAACACTCCCAGCTGATGCCACCGTCACAGACAGAGAGACATTTGCCTGGGAAATCGCTGCTGCCTTTGAAAACAGAGAAAGGGCAAGCAAATAAACCTGCACAGCTCCCTGCTCTGATATCGCCTGTTCCCTGCTGGTGACCTCAAAATGCGAACCCACCTACCCTCATCAGGGGTTTTATGTCTTGGACCTGCTGAATCCAAAAGAATCCCAGATTTGAGTGGCAAAACCTTCAGACTCTGGGGTGTGGGAGACCCACTTCATTGACCCTTCCCATGGAATCATTCAGGTTGGAAAAGACCTCCAACACCATCAAGTCCAGCCTTCAATCAAAATACCCCTGTGTCCACTAAACCAGAGGGTGAAGTGCCAGATGTGCTCAGTTTTTGAACTCCTCCAGGCATGGTGATTCCACCACTGCCATGGGCAGCCTGTTCCAATGCTTAATCACTCTTAAAGTGAAGAAATTTTGTCTAATATTCAACATGAACCTCCCCTGGATTCAACAACTTGAAGCTGTTTCCTCTTGTGCTGTCACTTGCATGGGAGAAGAGCCTGACCCACTGATCCCCGCCTCACCACAACCTCCTTCCAGGTGTAATAAAGTCTCCCCTGAGCATCATTTTCTCCAGAAAAAAAAACCAGGAATTCTCCTTTCTGCCAGCAAGATCCTCAGCACAAAGCCCCACATCCTTTGCTGAAGGATCCTCACGCCTGAAGGTGGAGACTGAATTAAGTGCCACCAGAAGCAGAGCTACTGCTGCGAGTTGGACTTCTACTACTCCATTTCTCACCCATTCCTCATCAAAAAGAGGGTTCAGCTGGCAAGTGGACATCAATGGCAACCAAAGCCATCAGCACAGACATGGTTCAGACACATGAACTCCACCAGCTTTGGAGGAAACGAGCACACACACGTGAGCGAAGTCTTGAGTAATAACATTTCAGCAGCTCTCAGATGACACAGGAGAACCGCAGAAATGTCAAACCTAACCCCATTATTCAAAAATAGGAGCACGCGATTAGACAAGCAATTATACACCGAGGAGCTTAACATAAATTGTGGGTAAAAATATCAGAAACAATTTTTCAGGATTTAGTGAGGGAAGCACCTTGTAAAGCATAATTGGATTAGAGGAGACAGCCAGCACGGATTTACAAGCAGGAGGTCTTTTGCTTAACTAACTTGTAGGGAGTTCTTTGAAGCTGCAGCGTTAGTGCCAAGGTAGGCGAGGGAAACGGAATAGATGTTATGCACTGAGATTTCCCAAAAGCAATTGGAGAAGTTGTACAGTGAGATTATCAGCTAATGGAAGCAGTCGTGCTACAAAAGTGGGCTGGCTTAGAAAAATGGCTCAGAAGCAGAAAACAGCCACTGTGTGGGCTGGCTTGCCATGTTCACTCTCAACCTCAAAGCGGAGTTATTTAAGTGCTTGGCCTGGGGAGGAAGGAGGTGGAGGGCTTCAGGCTTGGAGAGCTCTTGTGCTCGGATTTCAGAGAGCTCCCAGCCTTCTGCACAGTGCAAATCTCCCAGCAGGGCTCAGTTTATCAGTGCCCAGGATGGGGACAGCCCAGGGAGATCATTCCTCCTCCAGACTGAGGGACAGTTCAAAGGCAGCCTGGCTGTGCAGGCTGCTCACAGAAGGAAAACCAAACTTTGCTTCCACTAAATGAGGGAGGAAACTGAGGAATACGCAGGAAAATGGGCTTGGTCTCACCCAAATCAGTGCCCAGTAGAGCACAGATCCCTCTGGCACATTCCAAGCAGAGGAGTTTTGTGCACATGCAGGGTGAGCACGGCCTGTCCTTGCCACAGGAGAGGCCACCCCCGCAGGGAAAGAGGAACGGTTTTGGGACAGATGGATGCAAGGAGTGGGCAGAGGGGGTGGTGGCAGCAGGCACAGAGCCCTGCAGCAGGAGAGCTCTCAGCCTCTCATCTGCAGCCAGCAGATGAATTTCATGGAATCACAGAATGGTTTGGGTTGGAAGGGACGTTAAAGCCCATCCAGCCCCACCTCTGCCACGGACAGGGACATCTTCCACTGTCCCAGGCTGCTCCAAGCCCTGTCCAGCCTGGCCTTGGACACTTCCAGGGATCCAGGGGCAGCCACAGCTCCTCTGGGCAACCTGTGCCAGGGTCTCCCCACTCTCACAGTAAGGAATTCCCTCCTAACATCCAATGTAAATCTCTCCTCTTTTCGTTTCAAACCATTTCCCTTTGTCCTACCAGGATGTGTCCTGTAAAAAGCCACTCTCCTCTTTCTTACAAGCTCCCTTTAGGTACTTGAAGGCCACAATCAGGTCTGCCCAGAGCCTTCTCTTCTCCAGGCCAGACACCCCCAGCCCTCCCAACCTGTCTCCAGAGGGAAGGGAGCATCTTTGTGGCCTCCTCTAGGCCTGCTCTGAGATCTGTGGATTTCCATCGAGAAGAGGGCTAAGGGGAAGACCTGAGTGACCAGATTCATGTCCCAGTCCCCAAAGCTCCTGCCAGGAGCTAGCTGTTCCCTGTGTTTCTTTTCCACACCACGTCTCAGTAGCGAACAACATTTTGCTCCCAGCTCCAGCTGCTGTTCTTGGCTGCCCTTGGAGCCTCCAGAGCTGATAACGTTGGAATCCAGGTCCAGGTCAGCCCTGCTGCCATCCAACAACAACGGCCATTGGATCAGGGATCAGCACATTCCCAGGGACTGTGCAAGGCTTTTCTGGGATGCCCTGCAGACCCCGTTCCAGCTCACAGAGCTCACCCTGCCTCTCTCTCCTCCTCCAGCGCTGTGGCTGTCATCCACATTGCTCCTCCTGGCAACCTGATTCCCTCATTCCCTCTTCCCACCCCGCTCCACGAACACAACCCACGTTTGTTATGGATCATTGTATTTACAAAGCTTACGCTGAAAATCAATTTTAATTACCAAAATCAGATTGCCGTATCAATAAATCACTGGGGGCCTCTCGGAGACATGGACAGAAGGTTGCACCTGGATGTGGAGGGAAGGAGAGATAATGGCTCATTTTCCCATCAGGCCCCTCCCTGCATTCACTGGACAATATTCATCAGTGTCATTATCTTTTGTATTCATATGCAAAGGGTATAAAAGGGACATGAATAAAACTGGAGCCAGTTTTAAGCAAATGGCGTTGGGTGAAACTTGATTTGTCAGTGACCTTCTGACCAGAGCTTTTTTTGAAAGACATATTTAGGATAGCTGTGATTATCCATCACCGTTTCTACCAGAATCACTCTTACTTGGACATGTGCTGCTTCAAGGGATTTTCTTCTTTCTATTCCAACATTTTCCAAGACAAGCCCAAAGTTGGAAGAGGAAAGAGACTCCAATCCAGAAGATGGTTGGGATATGGGGTATCCCAAAAGGTACTTGGCTGCTGTACCATGATGGATAAACCTTTCCTCAGAAGGAATCCAAGGCCCACCTACTGCCAAACTTCAGGCACGCTTGGAGAGGCCACCACAACCAAACGGAGCCTAGCCTGACAAATATTTAAGCACCTTCATGTCCAGATCCACAAAGGGAAGTAGAGCTGCTGTCACTGACATCAGAGAGAAGAAAAAGCTGAAATGATCAGAGATCAGCCCACTGCAAAAACCATGGTCACACCAACTGTTCAAGATAGACACAAGCATTTCACTGCTCTTGTCAACCTCAGACCCTGCCCCTGGACAATTTTCAGCACTTGGGGCTGAGCCCTTTGGGAACGTACATTATCTGAGCCAAACCCTGGGGATTTATATAAATTTATACAAATTTATATAAATTTGCCTCTCCTGAGAAAAGTCTAATTAAAATAAAAGCTTGAGTTTTGTCCCTTTTTTTTCCTGATGCATAACTGCCAAGGGCTTTCTGCATCTTCCCTTGCAAAATTAGACCAAGACTGGCAAGGCTAAGTGTGAGGCACAGGTGAAAAATTATCTTCAGAGAGGTGTCCAGAAAGACCTGGGAACAGACACGCATTGTCTCATCCATCAAAGCTGTTCTCCCTCGGCCCTCATGCCCCTCTGGTGGATACATCAGGCAGGGCACCAGGGAGAAGCTTTGGGAGTAAATGGTAACCTCCACCTCGGACTCTTTGTCAGGGGAAAAACCCAGGAGAAACCCACAAAGCAGTTCCTAAAAGAGGGAGGTGAGAGATGGTGACTGAGAAAAGCCCACAGAGTTCCTCTGTCCCCCCTCCTGCATCCTGGATGTGGGAACTGCATCCAAACCAGGGGGAGTCAGACAAAATCAGACTCCGATGGAGAAAACAAAGCTCCAGTGAGGAAAAAGAGCTTCCTTAGCAGTCAACAGACACATTTCTTGCAAAAATACCTCTTTTATCTCCCTGATACGTGATGAGCACCCAGATGATGCTGCCAGAGAAACAGGGTCAGGAAGGGACAAGGGACAAGCCAGACCTTCCCACTGGAGGTGGTAACAGCTCCTGGCTGGATCTCTGGCAGTTTCCTGTGGTGCTAGACCCTCAGGAGTTACTAGAGGTGAAAAGCTCCCCCTCACAGTCCATCTCTTCGTGCTGCATCTCCCCCTGTTCACCCTGCGTGGATGACACACAGCTGAGCCCTTGCTGGATGCAGCTTCCAGGACTTTTTTCCTGCAGCCTCACAAGGCCATTTTCGTTCTCTGCCATGTAAAGCACAGGGTGTTTGACCTTCCAAACTGAGCTCCCATTTGGGGCAGGAACGCTCCCTGAGTGAATCAGGGTGCAGGAAGACAGGGAGAACCCTAATCCCGTGTCAATATAACCCCACTGGAGACAAGCTGGACCATGGGAACAAGGCGGATTCTTGGCGTGACGCAGTCTCTGCTGGGACTGGTGTTTTTCCAAACACAACTCTCCTGCCCTTTTTCCACTGTGGGCGGCAGCAGGAGTGCCAGCTGTTGGAAGTCTGTGTGCTTTTCACCCACCCACAGCCCCACGTGTCCTCTCACAACGCTCGAGCCTGGTGCACAGGGAGGAATTTTCCGAGAACTCGCAGCGCTGAGCGATCGCAAGGGAGGATGACACTGCTCTTCCACAGATGGTCCCTACTGCCATGGCCTGCATTCCAGAGTGGAATTCTGTGCTCAGCGCCCTTCCAAGACGTTAATATTAGCTGGGCACTCCATTCCCATGCTTACCACGGAGGTTTTGTTGGAGGCACCTGCAGGAAAGAGGCCAAGGGTTTGCTGGATGGTGGAAAAGAGCTTTGGGCCTGAAAGGGGAGTTCTCAAACACTCCTCCCACATGCTCAGACTCAGGAGGGAGAGGAATTTTCTCTTTTCTCTTCCTAACAACCCTAAATCCTAGCAAGGGACCAGCGGGTGGAATAAAGGCTCTTCTGCTCCGTGTTTGAGGACTTACAGACGTGGCCCTTGGGGACATTGGTTAGGAGTGGCCTTGGCAGTGCTGTGTTAATGATTACACTTGATGATCTTGGAGGTCTTTTCTAACCTAAACAATTCTTTGATTCTGTGGGAAAAAAAAAAAAACCAATCTAAGGAGTTTCTGGGTTTGGTTGTTTTGTTTTGATTTTTTCTGCTTTGTGGTGTTTTTTTTGTTTGTTTGTTTGGTTTTTTTGCTTTGTTTTCTTTGGTTTTTTTTTTTCCCCCCACTTTACTAAGTTTACTCAGAGACACATGATCTTTTTTCTTACTGGAAAAACAGAGAACAAAAGTAGGAACTGACATAAATTTGGTTTCATTGTCTTCCCCGAACAATGACAGTCAAGTTTTGTCTATAAATAAAATACTGATATTAAGACGGAGATGAATGCATTCACGAAAAATTCTGAATGAGGTTAAAAAAAAAAAAAGCACAATTGTCTCTGTGGCCAAAAATATATGTCTTTGTTGGTGCCTCCAGAGCCTCCTTTTGCATTTGGATTCTGGTTTCTTGCATACGTAACTCATCACCCAGCAACTGCTTCCACAGCACTTACACACGTTTTACTTTACATATTTTTTTAAGAGGCTGAACATTTGACCCAAAGATTCCTTATGACGGCAGGGCAGTGGTTTGTTGGTTGGTTGGTTGGTTTTGTTTTTTTTTTTTTAATGATAATGCTGCAAAACAGAAAAAAGAACGAGAAAAATGGGAAAAAGTTGGACGGTTCCATCTTTCTGTGTGAGGTTATCGTGACATGTGGACAGGTCAGAACAGTCATCCTTGCAGGAATGGCATCCAAATAATGAGATTCCAATTAATTGCTTCTTTCCCCTTCGCTTTTGCCAAAGTTTCAATAGTTCAGTTCCCGTTTTGGTTTCCTGCTATAGGAATATATCCTCAAGGATATATCCTCGCTACTTGGCAGGAGAAGTTTTACTTATGAGTGGTGTTTTTTGCCATTTTTAGACATTTTTCTAATTACCAGCATGGGGACTATGTTTTATTATGCAAACGGCCCTGATGTACAGCGGCGTCAGCAAAGCCCCCTCTGCAGAAACCTTAAAGCTCCTTTAGGGTGCCTGGATGCAAGATGTCACAATCCCCTACATGCTGACCATCCGCTTCAGGACGGCTTTGAATTTGGACTTTAAACCTCCCCTTGACCTGGCTCTCGAGGCAAGAATTATGCTGGCCTGCAGGCAGGTGTTTTGTAGCCCAGAACAGACACCTTGGTGGAGACACATTAAAAACACCTCAACCTCTCTTACCCTTTTTTCTGTATAAAAGTGGAGCTCGTTCAGGGCAGTCCCTGGTTTGATTTGAGTTTTTTTTTTTTTTTTTTTGATTGGGAAATTATCACAGTCCTCTCCCACCTTGCAGTATTGAAGTCTTATCAGATACTGTGAGTCTGCTTGGGAAACAGGGATCACCAGGCTGAACACTCTCATCTCGTGCCCAAAAAGAAGATTCTGTCAAACATCTTCATCTGGTCCATTGAACATCCAAACCTGGGTGGGATGCACCAGGAAATGAATTCTCCAGAAGGGGATAAATGCAATGCCCACTCACTTCTGCTGTCACTGACAAGCAGGGGAAAAGAACTGAGCTGGAATCTGGTGCAGGGACAGAGGGGAGACCAACAAGACGTGACACTGCGGTCCCAGCCAGAAAACCACAACCAGGGTCACATTGCACACAACTCCCACTCATTCCAGCCATCTCCTCCTTCTCCTGCCTCCATTTCAGTGATGGCTACGTTAATTTTTCCTCCTGGCCACGATCAAAAGCAAGGCACAGGCATGGCTGGGCTACAGATCTGATTTGGCAAAGTCTTCTTAAAAGAAACAATCCCCGCAGCAGTCTGAGCTCCTGGAGAACACGAGGGCTGTCTGACAGCTGATGCTGTTTTATGCACTCAGCTATCCTTTCATTCACCAGAAATGTATTGCATTAAGATTTATTAAATTACATTTATTAAATTAAGAAATAAACTTGAAGCGAGCTGCCTCTATTTGCATAATGGGAGGCTGTGCAGCAGATGGGGAACGGGGACCGTAGGCAGGCAGCACCACACAGGAGCCTGCATGTTTTGGGAGCTGAATATCCTGCAGAACACTCTCCCAGTTGTCTCTGAATGGAAAATAACCACAATTTCCATGGACTTGGTGGTGACAGCGGGGTCAGTGGCAGGGGACAATGAGCAAACTCCTGGACCCCAGCTGGCTGGGACAACCTTATCTATTCAGCTTGTTCATCTGGACCTGGCTCATATTCCCAAATAAACCTTTGCAGGACTTCTGGAAAAGCATAGCAAATACAAACAAATGTAATTTTCCCAAGAGGACAAATGCTGCCCAGATACTCACACGACTCTGCATAAATAAAGCTGGCAGTGATTTCAGTTCCAATTCAGCAAAGTGAAGGAGAGCTGCTGGCCAAAGGAAGTCCTAGGTCTCCTTTTAATTAATTGATTTGTTAATTGTGGTACCTAGAAGTTATCTCATCGTCACCTGATCAGTGTCTGGTTAAATAACAAAGTCTGGAAGACAAACAAGCGTGCACCAAGGAAAGGCTCCTGGGGCAGCAGAGAAAGCTGATGAAATTAGGAGCAATTTATGCTTCATAATCCTGATCCTGGTTCAGAAAACAGCTTCGTGCCAGGTCAGGAATCTGTTGGTGGCATGAATTGCTCTGCCCCAACACAGAGGCAATCCCAGCAAGACTTCCAACAAACCTAGGCATAAGTCAATTATTTACCTGATTAACAGATTCCCTGATAAGCTGCATATCAGGTATTTATCACTGAAATTAACTCAGAGAAATGAGAGCACAAATGCAAGGAATTGCTCAAAGCCAGCGGGAGAGACATGGAATGAGAGGCTGCTTGGAAAAACACATCTGTAACCCAGTTTGTCCTGGATCCACTTCCTTGTAACTGATCCCATCCCAGAACTCAAGAGGAGCAAGCTTAGAGGATTACTTGTGCTGAGACAGATGTGGGTTATCACAGAATGGCGTGGAAGGAACCTTAGAGATCATCCAGTTCTACCCCCTTGCCACGGGCAGGGACACAGGGAACCTTTGGATAGCAGATCCAGGAGGATGGGAAGAAGGGACAGAGCAGGCAGATGGGAAAAAAGAAAGATGAGCATCAGGTGAGGGTAAAGAGCTCAAGACAGCAGCAGCAAGGCCTGAAGACCAGGAGGTCGATGAGGCAGTGAGGTCCAGGGATGTAAATTCACCATTGACCTGATTTTCTGCATTTCCACCAATGTCGTTCAGCACATCAGGAAACTGGGCCACGTCTGCTCCACTGGCAGAAGGGGGTTTGTACTTTTGATTTTGTGGTGTGTTTTTTCTGGTCTAAGTGAAACCAAAGACTTCTTTCTCCCGTGGGAGAGTTTTTAACTGTCTCCTACCAACTGCTGAATTCCAGGGTTCCCTGATCATCAAACAAACCTTCCCCCACNCCCCAAAAAAAAAAAAAAAACCCCCCCAAAAAAAAAAAAAAAAAAAAAAAAAAAAAAAAAAAAAAAAGCTGCCCATTAATGATCTCCATGAGAAACAACCCAGATCTTGCTCATTGATTTGAACCTAAACTGACCACAAAGCTAGAACTAAGATCAGCTGTGGAGAAGTGGTCAGACCTACATCAGTAAAAACTTGAGTTGTAGGTAGCTGAGTCCTGGACAGTTAAACCGCAGATCCACAGAGGCGAGAGGCTGCAGAGAACTTCTCCTGACACCTCTGTGCCACACAGAGCTGGCACTGGGTGGACTCTGGAGTGAAAACTCCCAACCCTGGACTGTGGAGCATGTGGTGTGCAGATCTCCCCAGAGCTAATTCCTCACAGATCAGCCTTCATTAGAGAAAATACCTGACAAGTTACAGCTCCTGCATGCCTTCCCTGGAGTTATATTTAGATCCCTGCTTTAGCTGTATCCTTTATGTGTTTATTCCCCCAGGCACGTGTTACAGCCAACTCCAAAATGCTGATATGCTCTAGGTGTTGGTGACAAGATGTAAAATCTGAGAGGCTGCTTTTGCAAATGCTGTTTGCACAAGTTTTGCAGTCCCCACCCCAGAAAAAGGTTTGCTTGCATTGCTTTCCTTTAATTTCCATTTATTCAGTTTAGTAAAAAAATCATGAACCAGTAAAAGAGAAGGAAAACTGTGTTTTTCCATGAACTAAGCTTCAAACCTCAATTTTCATTGGTTAATAAAACTTAGCGAAAATGTGACTTTCATCACCAAAGCTCACACACTGTGGGGCAAAATGTTAACACTATAAATTGTGTATTTCAGTTCAGTGCTCATCCAAAACCACTGGTTTATGCATCCACAGAAGTCAAGTTACACTTTGGACTTGTCTACACACAAGCTTTAGATGAATTTAATTTAAACTAGCATATTTCAACCTGAATTTAATTTAAACTAGCATATTTCAACCAGAGCATTTTGCTCGTTGACTTTTATTTCAGTTTAAAACTTTATTTTGTTTGCTTGTTTTTTTCAGCTGAGCTACTACTCCGCATTGTCCTACAGCAACTAAATAGACACAGAAACTATGAATAAATAAATAGAACAGCACCATAAAAAATGCTGAGCCGATCTAAACACACCAGTTTAAAAATGGACTGGAATATATTTTAAATATCTGGGGATGTCCAGACTTTAGTCTGGCACCTAGGAGGGCCTTGAACATCTCCTGCTCTACTTTCTCTTGAGAAAATTGTGGAAGACTCCGTTCAACTCTTAGCCAGAGCTGCTTGACATCGATTCCCTGGAGAGAAGGAGCTGGGAGCCCAAGTTCAGCGTTGCAGTGTGTGATTACACTATTTTCAAATGGATGTTGGGCATCAACAGAGGAAGCCAGTTCTCTTCTGCTTAAAGGATCAGAAGAGAATCAGAAGAGACAACAGAACAAGATTCTTTGGGCAAATCAGGCATTTCTGGCCAGACTGGAAGCACTGGCCATGTGCATGTTGTCCCATAGCATTAAAATGAAATCCCCGACTTCCAGCATATTTTAATGCATGATTCACCATTTCCCCTGTAGTTTTCTTTTTATGTGCTCCCCTTCAGGCTTAAAATCTCCGCTTCTGCGTGAAAACACCTCCAAGACAAACAATTTTTCAGGGGCAGCAATTTAAGAAACAACAAGGAACGTGCCCTACAACATGACATCTGTAACGCACGACCCTTCCCGGAAAACTCATCCAAGAGAACCAAGCTGACGTCGGGAAGGAAAAGGAGGAAAGGAGCCAGCTTTTGCCTTCTGCCTGAGCCTGACGTGCCCATTCCGTGCACTGAGCCTGGGATATGGATCTATCTGCAGAGGGCATCTGTTCCAGGAAAACACGTTCTGGGAAGAGCTGTGCGAGCGTAGGGATGCGGGAGACGGGGAGGTGCTGTGAGGAGTCTGAGCTATCGCGGCACGGAGCACGCGGCACCGCGTGTACAAACAACGTCACGCTCGTGGCACGGCGCGGCTCCACGGGGATGTGTTGGGAGGATGTTGGAGCTGGGTGCGGGTGGGCAGCTGGGGGTGGAGCGGGTCAGTGAGATGAGGTCCTTGTGATGCCTTGGGGGACACAGCCCCATCCATGTTTTGCTTGTGTTTCACGCGTTTCGCAGCCTTTCTGTGCTCCGTGCTTTGTGGAGCCTATGCCTGGTTTGTTTTATGAGTGTCCTGGGTCATGCAGTGATGGAATCATGGAACAGTTTGGGTTGGAAGGGAATGATCTGATCATCTTGTTCCAACACCCTGCTGTGGGCAGAGACACCTTCCACTATCCCAGGCTGCTCCAAACCCTGTCCAGCCTGTCCTTGAACACTTCCAGAAATGGGGCAGCCACAGCTCCTCCGGGAAATTTGTTCCAGGGCCTCACCACCCTCACCATGAAGAATTCCTTCCCAATATCCAAACTAATCCTTTCCTCCGTCAATATAAAGCCATTCCTCCTTGTCCTATCACTCCATGCCCTTGCCCCAAGTCCCTCTCCAGCTCTCCTGGAGCCCCTTTAGGCTCTGGAAGGGGCTCTAAGGTCTCTCCAGACCCTTCTCTTCTCCAGGTGAACAGCCCAACCCTCTCTGCCTGCCTTCATAGGAGAGTCTGTAACCTAGATTGAGGTGTGTGCTTCAACCACATGAATCCTGTAATAATAACAGTCACGTACACATTAGAGACAGTGCTGTATCACCCGCCCCGTGCCAGGCATGTGTGCGCAGTGTGCTCCAGATCCCATGCAGTGCCCAACACTGGAGGATCCCTGACAGGACAAAGTCCCCTAAAGTGCTGTCTGGTAAGAAAAATCCCATTTAAATACGCCCGTGTCACCGACAGAGACACAGCGTGACATTTCCACTGCCTGGAGGGAAAATATTTCATGCAGCTGCACATTAAGTTCGTCAAAGAAGTCCAGAGAAAAGAAGATCCATCTTGCATCTCGTCTCCAGGATGGGGATGGCAAAAGCAGCAGCCTGGAAAGCTCTGCATGCATGAGACACTCTGAACCTTCACTCTCTGTCTCACTCCTTCCAAAAACTGTTATGAGCCATGGAGGGAGGCAGGAGGACATGGAAGAAACCAGCTAAAAGATGAAGTTATGAATGTAAATGTAAGTAATGAAAATGAAATATCAAAAAGACAAAGCTGTGAACGTGATCAGAGCAGCTGCGTGGTCGCCCTACCCTGACAATGTTGGTTGCCTCACTTCCATCTCATCCCTCACCTGAGTGTCTTCTTTTCCTACAATGACTGAAGGATTGCTGCTCTGCTGTCAGAAATTACCTTTTCTATCCCAGCCTCTAGGGGTGTCGATAGGAGCTCAGACTATGCAGGTCCAGCTCCCATCTCAAGCTCACCAAGCATTTCCAACCCACCTCTTGCTCCTCCTTATCTGTGTCTTTGTGTAGAAAACGTTAACGGAAGGGAACAGAACGGATTGAATTGCCACCTTTTATTGGATCAACTCAAAATTGAATAAATCAGGAGCAGTTTTGGGTTAGACTTGAATATCCACGATGTTTTTTCCATTTCTTCTGCAGACATTTACACTGATTATTAGATCTGCTACAGGGCGATACTTCTATTTAACTCATTTTCTCTAAACACATTATCTGACTTGTAGATGTAGAAAAATCCCCCCACATTTTCCTGGGGCATACAGGATACTTTTCCCTGGTTTTCCTAATTATTATTCACTGTAAGCACTTGCTGCATTCCATTTTGGCATCAGCTGCCAGGATGGACTTGTCCAGAGAGTGCAGAATTAAAACCCTTCCAGAGCTGCAGCATCAATAGATTTAAGACCCCATTTTGGATTCCATGGATGGGAATTCAAAATTCACAAAAATAAGACCATCTCATGGTCTGTGGAGTATCTGAGAGGGGGGTTGCATATCAGCCCCCAAAATGTGTTGCCTGGGCCACAATCAGACACCCAACGTCCGGTCCAGTGACTCTGATGACCCTTTCAGACGGACTAGGAATGGTCCAGGAAAAAAAGCCTGGAATGTCAGACTTTGGCCCATGGTACAGTGAATAGAGAAAAAACAGTCCTGAAGCATGTGGCTGGTTTGAAGGGAATTCTGACATTTCTCTGCTGGCTTTTGCAGGCTCTGGCAGCACAGAGGAGCAGCAGGCTGGGTTGTTGACTGTCCCTTAACGTTAGCACAGTTGGTGTGTCAAATATGGTTTGGGACTACAGAGGGATTTGAGAAATTCCTGCAGGGTTTGATCAAGAAACCCGTCTGCCAGGCTGGCCAGGTCCGTGTGTCCATCCAGGACACAGCAGGATGCTCTCTCTGGGACAGCTGTCCTGCAAAGGCTTCTGGAGTTTGTTGGAAAGTGAACCAGGGCTGCTCAGCTCGGTGTGAAATCCCTGGCTTTAAATGACATGGGCAGCGCAATCCCTGCTTCTGCAACAGATGGAGTTAATTCCAGGCCAGCCTCTGCTTTGCAAATACTCCCAGGAACAGCCTCCCCACCAGCAGCGCTGCTGCTGCTGCTGCCACTGACTCACCACAGCATCCCAAACTCCACGCCACGGCCAAGCACAGACCACGGGGGATGTCCTTGTCCCCATCCCAACCGGCTCAGGCCACGTCCCAAAGGTCATAGAGCCACATCTGAGGGTGTGAGAGATAAAAGCAGCCCTGCTTCTGCCAAAAAATGGTCTGGGCATCCCTCCTGAGAAGGCGGTGGGGAAGTGGTGGATTTGAAAGCTCCTGGTTGTTTACAGCTCTTGGCTCTGCCTGATGCTTCATGTGCTGGATGAATCCCTCAGAATTCTGGGGTCAGAGCCTCCTCCCTCCACACAATCCTGCAGGATACCCCTGTAGATCCATCACCAGGCACATACAAAGGGCTTCCAGCCCTCTCATTCCACCCTTACTTTCCCCACCGTGTGAGGATTCCCTGACCCCTGACATGGGCTGATCAATGAAGACACACCTTGGGGAACTCCCCATCACTGGAAGTTGTCACTGTCACCTGCGGGCTCCTTGCTCCACCTCTTTGCTCCAAGATTGGAGCTTCTGCTCCTTTCTGAAGTGTTTTCTAAAAGTATCAGACACAGCTCTCGACAGCTTCATCACCTCCCATCCCTCCCTGAGACTGCAACTTCCTGATGATGACAAAAACCAGTCAGGGACACAAACAGTTTGGCTACAGGAACGAGATTTCTTCTTGAAATACTGTCAGAGTGAGGACAGTGCTCCCCCAACATCACACAGGGCAGCCAAGGAGCTGAGATTGAAGTAGGCTCAGAATTGGACACCAGAGCTTCCCAAAACAACCAGGAAAGCTGGGATTTTCAGCTTCATTCTGTGGTATTATCTGACATCTGCTGCTGGGAACATCTTCCCATGAACACCATCACTTATTTTTACTAATGGGTTTGCACTGATGAATTTAAGGACACAGGTAAATGGGAAAATGCTTTTGCACTACTGTAACATTTTTAACACATTCTCATATTTTCTGTTTAAATAGTAACTTTCCTATATTTTTAAGCAAGTTCAAAGAAAAAAATAAAAGTAATTCTCCAAGCTTGCAGGTGGCCAATGCATCATTCCAAGACCGTTCTTCCCTTTCTTTAATTTGACTCAGTTTCTCAAATCTGGAGTTTTCCCTGTCTAGGCCTGACCGTTTGGCTGCACAGACAAGGCTCTAATAATTCAGTTTCGCACCAGACAAAACTCTAGGCTTAGAGTTTCTCTTGCAGGATATACACTTTATTCTCCCCCGAATGAAATAAAACAGCAGAAGAAATTAAATTATCGATTCCAACCTCAAAATAACTCTTGTAACAACTTGCTGCTGAACCAGGTGTCTGAACACACACGCCAACCCCTCAACATGTGCATGCACAGAGAACCCAACTCCCATCCCCTCCAGGTCCTCTTCTGTGCCAGTTTTCTGATCAAACTCACTTCAGGAATCATCAGTTTCATCTTCCCTCACCTACATCAATGTTTTTCTCTGTGTTCACGGCCATTACAGGCTTTTGTACCTTTCTGCTCCCTCTCGTTTCCTCTTCAAAGCCAGTCCTTTCGTTCCCACTCCATTGTCATGGAAGGACTCAGGACTTTGGACAAAGAAACACGACAAATTTTATTACAATTCCTCTCACCCAGTTCCTTTCCCTCCCTATCCACCGGTCCACAATCTGGCAGGGGCTGTGATGCTGCAGGTCAGCACTGGAGGCTGCCTGCCCTCCAGTTTACCTGAGCATCGCGTGGAATTAATGGATATCACAGGAAGAACAAAGTGCATCCATCCCTACATCAAGGGAACGCTGTCAAAATCACATCCAGTTCTTCTCAGACAAATCTCCTTTTCTTTTTTTTGTGGGAAGATCAGTAGAGCTTACAAATGATCCAGCCATCCATATAGATACATTTGGAAACTACTCTTCACCCCAAAATAAATCTCTTTGCTGAGCATAAAACCACCTGAGGACACTCAGGGGTTTGCAATTTTCTCATAAATATCAGGTGTCTTTGCCTCCTTCCCATTATTCATCTCCTGGTGCCATGAAAGCACATAATAAAAATAATCATTTAAAAAAAAAAAAAAATCTGAGTGAGGATTTTATTTGGAAGAACAGGGATCATTTCAAAGCATGACCTGTAAACCCAAAGGTGCAGTCAATGGAAATTGGGTCAAAAATACAGAGCAAAAGTGTTCAGTGGGCACAGGAAATAATGCCAAAAACTGGGAGAAGGTTGCAGCTATACAAGGGTAGAAGTTAAGGGAAAAAAAAAATTATAGTAAACAAATTTTCTTTTGTTATGTCTGCCAGTCCTCAGAATAAATCCATGAACTGAGATCAAACCGGAATTTGTATATTTCTGGGGTTTTTTGCCCTCCCCTTAGAAAAAGGACATTAGAGAAAAACAATGAGAATGGTTCAAGTGGTCTGTAAAGGAAAAAAATAGTTTCATTTTAGTCTCCTGCAAGGAAGGGAAAGAACTGAACTGCTATATATAAGAGCGGAGAAAGTCAATACGTCTTTAAACAATAGTTTGCAGGACTAACTATGCATCCAAGATGCAAAAAAACGTGTTTGGAGGGTGGTTGTTCTCCAAAGTGGTTGAACTCCACAAAAACATCGACTCTTCCTTTCCAAACTAGGAGGCTCCTTCAAACAGACCAGCTTTGTTTTGTCCAGGGTTTTCTCTTCCCAGAGGACAATGAAGATCTCCCAGGGAGAGCAGAAATACCCTGAGTTTCTGCAGAGGGAAAAATCCCTTTCCACCCAAGGACCAGAGCCGATGATTTGCATGCTGGAAGCAGAGCCTTGCAAACCCAGGCGGGGTTTCTGCTCTTGTTTTCCCCAAGTCAGCTCTTTTCCATACCCAGCAGTCCCACAGGACAGCAGCAGCAGCAGCAAAGCAAAGCTGAGCCCACACAGGCCTGAAATCCATCTAATTAGTCCACCTTTCCAGGCTGCTAATGGTGAATCCAAGCTGAATCCCGACTGGATTTCCCAGCAGCTCGGCTGTGTGAGGAGACTGCTCCCTGCCCCTTCTGTCCTTGAACAGGAGAAAGCCTGGACAGACACTTAAAGAGTGACAAACTGTGTCTGGGCACATTTGTCCTGCTTTCCTAAGCTGAGTCCAGACAGAGGACAAATTAAATCACATTTCTCTGCTCCTGCTGCTTGTCAGACCATCATTCCCACTCTGCTTAGCTGGAGCGTGTCACCCTGTCCTCCAGAAAACCACGCCAAACGAAGAGCCATGGGTGGAATGAACCCTGTCAGGATGAGGAGAAATGTGAAAATAAGGAGTCTTAGAATGATGGGGCTTGCCCGGAAAAATGTGAAGCATCAACAGCTCCAAGAACTCATCCAGCTGCCCTTGTTCCAGAAATAGTTATGCAATGACTTTTTTTTGTCTTGGAGCTGGGCACTGGGCTCCAGTGCCCACCTGGATTTCTCTGGATTCCTCCATCCTACAAACAGGTACAGCACAAACGCATCCCACGCGCTCACAGGTACAGGCAGACACAGACAGGGACTCGCAAATGGGGCTAAAATTGAATGTGTGAAATGCCCGTGGCTACGTGTAAACAAGCTGTCCGTGCTCTCTCCTTGGAACGCACAGAGACACAGGAAGGATGGGGGAAGAAGGATCCTGGGAAGGATCTGGGGAAGGATCAGTGGAATCTTGGTACAGACACCTAAGGAAGTGAAGAGGGGTCACAGCATAAAAATAACACTGTCTCTCCATGCCAGTGGAGTCTCAGGTAACAAATGAGATGAAAATCATCATCACAGAATCATCCCAGAGTGGTTTGGGTTGGGAAGGACCTTAAAGATCATCCAGTCCCGTCCCCTGCCATGGGCAGGGACACCTTCCACGATCCCAGGCTGCTCCAAGCCCTGTCCAAACTGGCCTTGGACACTTCCAGGGATGGGGCATCCAAAATTTCTCTGGGCAACCAGAGATGTTTCCACAGTAGACAAAGGTTAGTTGAGTTTTCCTTGGTGTGTCTCAGTTTCCTGGGAGCTCTTTCCATTCCAGCACAAGACACCAGAAGAATACCAAAGCCTGAGGTTTGCTGCCAAAATTCCGGATGGATTTGAAGGACCATGGCTGGTTTAGGTCCATTTCTATTCTACCTATAGAGCCTGGGGATCCAGTTAAAGAGGTGAAGCCATTAAATTTACAGGCATTTTATTTCTAAGCAATTATATAAACCCTATCTGCTTGTAGAGAAAGCCTCCCTGTGTCAGAGCTAATATTAATTTTAAATCTCCAACCTTTTCAAATTAATGTGAAACTGTAAGTTTCCACATTCTTTGATTAAACATTCTGCTGTGTAATGACTACTTTATTATTTCCCCCCTCCAAATTACTGATTGTTGTCTTACATTACAGCCTCATCGGTGCTTATTAAATTAACAAGACTTTGAAACACTTAATGAATCAAAACTCATCAAGTGTTTCCAAAGTTAATAACTAATCTAAAGATTCTTTTTTTTTTTTCCCACTCTATATCTGCATGCGAAATTTATACATTCCCCACACAATCGCTGAAGTTCAGATGGTCCTAATCTCATGAAAGATTTATTACCCCGTAGCTCAGTGATTTATTCAACGCTTGCTGGAGCAACACGTAGCATGTGTGAGGAAAGGAGGAGTGTCTCTATTTATTATTTCATTTCCAAGGCTTATTCCAAGTTCTTGGGACCCCTCCGTGTGTGTGTGTGTGTGTGTCTGCAGACCGGCGCTGACTGACAAATTTGCGGTTGTGATTTGAAAGTGGAAGCTGGGGGTGCACAAAGGATGGCCAAAATCCAGGGAAAAGTGACTGTATGTGACAGGACAGAATGGAGAAGCTGCTATTCTGTTTTCTAAAACATAAAACCAAAAGGAGAAGGTTTTTTTTTTTTCAGGACCATGAAAAAGCAAACAAGCCTTCCCATCAGATGTTAAGAGGAAAATTAATAGATACAGGGGAGAGGTGCTCTGTAGATTTCTGGGGAGGGTATGAAGGTACAGCATGAAACCCAGCAAGAACCAGCGTGACAGCATTCTCATTCCCAGGGGTTCAGCCTGGAGAAGGGAAAGATCCAAGGAGAGCTCAGAGCCACTTCCAGTGCCTAAAGGGGCTCCAGGAGAGCTGGAGAGGGACTGAGGCCAAGGCATGGAGGGACAGGACACAGGGAATGGCTTCCCAGTGCCAGAGGGCAGGGATGGATGGGATCTTGGGAAGGAATTCCTGCCTGAGAGGGTGGGGAGAGGCTGGGATGGAATTCCCAGAGAAGCTGGGGCTGCCCCTGGATCCCTGGCAGTGTCCAAGGCCAGGCTGGACAGGGCTGGGAGCAGCCTGGGACAGTGGGAAGTGTCCCCACCATGGCAGGGGTGGAATGGGATGAGATTTAAGGTCCCTTCCATCCCAGCCCATTCTGTGATTCTATGAAGTCTGCAGGGGACTACCTCGGTGAGGAGCAAGCAGAGGTCTTCCAACAATCCAGTAATTTCCAGTAATCCAGGAACTCCAGCAGAGATGTCTCACAGCAAGCAGAGCACAGGGAAATGCAATTCCTGCACAGAGCCTGGGAGAGGGGCTGGCTCTAAGCTGGGCAAAGGATTTGGGGCTACCAAGATGTGAAAGGGAAGAGGAAATGCAGGAGAGAGAAGGGGAACAGGCAGGGAGCTGGCAGGATGAGCACATTTCAGCCTCCAGCATCAGAGCAGACCCAGGTGCTCAGCTGCCCATATGGAGCCTCCTGCAACTCGAACAGGATTTATGCTCCGTCCATATAAATTGCATCTCTCTGCCAACAGTGTGATAAATGTACCCTACAAAGCTCCCTCAGGCCCCACTACCCTTTTCCCCCTGCCCTGCACCATCTCTGTTCTCAGCTACCTCGGGGCAGCTGGATTTGTGATTATCCACTCCAACACCCCATTAATCTCGGGCTCCCTTTTACACGTGTAGGAAGAGAAATCTTTGCGTAATGACACTGCTGTAAAACAGGGAGCCTGAAGTGCAGCCCTGCTCAGAGAGAGCTCAGGAGCAGATCCAGGGGCTGTGGTGAGAGACCAACGACCAAGCTGAGAGAAGAAACCCAACCCAGCCATATGGGGCTGGGTGACAAAACCCATCAGGCGGATACGGGAGAGGGGAAATTCATCCGCAATTTGTGCTGCGGCAGCTGAGACCCGAGAGTGGTCTTTTAACTGGATTTTACACCAATTCTCTGTGATGCATTGTGAGGAGAGAGGCAGGCGCAGAAGGGCCGTGCTTCAGCCCTGGAGGCGATTGTGGAGGAAAATGCAATTACATCTGGCTGCTGAACTTGCCCTTGCCTTCCCCTGGCTGTGCGAGCTGTGCTCTCGCCTGGGAAAACATATATGCAAAAGGAAGGAATTGGAATAGATGGCCCTGCCATTCCTATCAGTGACCCTGTGCCTGGGCTCTCTATTCCCTGGAAAAAATTTTCACGCCATTCCAACCATGGAGTAATTGCAATCGGGGCAGGTGGACCTTGGCTCAACCCTCACTGCCCACCACGTCTCACAGGAGACTCTTGGGCCGCACTTTGGAGACGTTCAAGACCAGTTTCCCCATGGGCTGCACTGGAATTCTGCTCTTCCACTCCTCACTTCTCCTGTGTGCTCACCAAGGTGTGGGAGGATGAACATCCCATGGCCAGGGTGTCACGAGAGCCACCCCTGACTGAAGACAAGGCAGGGAGAAGATGAATCCTCTGTGACAACCCACCCAGGCAGATTTGCTTCCATGTGAGTCAGGATTTACCTCAGGAGGTGACTGGAAATAAATTCACCCCCAGGATCTCAACCACATCTGCGGCACACGCTCCCCTTTTCTGGGCAGGAAAATTCTCACTGTCTCGTTTCCCTCTTCCTCACAACAGTCATGGTGTTACTTCCCTCTTAGTGGGGGTGAGTTAATTAATTAATGCATGTGACATGAATTACCACTATCACCTTCCCTACTCCAGTTATCCCTGTTAATCCAGAGCACACATTTTTCCCAAAAACACCAAGATCTGCAATGAAACACGGACAAACTAGAACTAAGCTACATCTCAATAATTTCCTTAGAGATTTCCAAACAAGACCAAAGTCCTCACATGTCTGGTGCTGAGTATTTCCATCAAACCATGATTTGTGATTTTCTGAAGGTCAGAGATGAAGTGACTCATCTGCCTCCCTGGCACGGTGTCCTCCCACTGCTGGTGAGATGTGAAACCAGATGTCCTCACCTCCACACTGGTGTCTCACCCTGAAGATTAAACCCCTTCAAACCCAAAGCTGAGGAATGAGGAGGAATTTGGATGTGGAGCCCGCCAAAGAGTCAATTTTGAGCCAGAGACCACACAGAGCCCTCCAAAATACCCCAACCTGCCAGCAGTGTCAAGTAGTCCATAAATTATCCTTGAAACCTTCTGGTTTTAATCAGTCCCAGTCCCTGATTACTCTTGGAACGTGACTCCAGGCCCCTGCATGGAGTATTTATCTTGCATTAATTAGATTAGAAAAGCAGGGGTATTCAATACACCAACTAATCAAGTCAAGGGATCAATAGAGCGTGTGGCAGAGCCTTCCAATGTCCTCACTCTGCAAGATGACAATGAATCAGGTCTAGAAGGTACCCAAAATAACACTTGGTGACTCAACAGAGGGGAAATGCGAACTTTCATCCGTTTCCCCACTTGGTGCCAGTGTAGAAGCACCATTCCTGCGAGGCAGAACTGGTGGGGCCGAGCAGCAAAACACAACTCCAGGTCTTTGGCCAATATGGAAGGGTAGCCAGGACTTCAGGAGCATTGATTTTGGTCAGCCAAGGTGCCAGGTGGGCCTGAGGCAGCAGCTCTAGGTCGTGCTGTCAGGGGGGATTTCTGATGAATTTTGGAGCTCTGTGGTTTAGCCACTGGGCCATGGCAATACTGAGTTATTTGATGAGTGGTGCAAAAATAAATTAAGGCAAAAAAAAAAAAAAAAAGACTTAGCAGCAGCCATCAGCAGATGATGGAAGCGCAGACTGCTCTGTTCCAGGCAATGATGACTTACCCATGGAGGAATGGGCTTACTGAGCATTTCGGGGCATTGTTTATTATGTTACAGGGCTGAAGGGGGGAGGAAGTCCTGCCTGAAAGACAGAAACACAAAGAAAGGTGACCCTGAGTTCACATCAGCATCGAGCTGGGGCTGAGAGCCTGTCTGGCGAAGCCCTGTGGGCTCCTCAGGACTCATAAGAACAGTCTGCAGAGCTGTTTCCAACCACAAGCCATCCTCTGACAAGGATGGGGAGAGAGGAGCCCCTGAGCTGCAAGCACAGATTGAATGTGAAAGATTGTCCAAGCAACCTTTTAACCTCCTGCTTTCCCCTCACCCCCTCCAGAGCCTTCTTCGCTGTTAGAAAACAAGTTATTAGAAGAAAGTGAGTTGTTGTTAAATCAGTAGCTGCTCTCTGATAATTCCACATCCTATCAAATAGTCCTGCTGGGCAGAGGGATGCTGGTTCCTTGTTTATAACAATAATAAGCTGAGGATGGAGGGCCTTCCCTCGAGGCTGTCCTGTGTTTCTGCCCGTCTTTTCCAATCCTTTTCATTTGTCCAGCATGACTTCCTAACCCAGACCACCCACTTCCATGGAATCATGGAATGGTTTGGGCTGGAAGGGACCTTCAAGATCATCTCTTTCCAGCCCCACTGCCATGGGCAGGGACACCCTCCACTAAGGTATGGAAATAATGCCTCTAATCCAACTCAGGGATTATCCTTCACAGGGAAATTCATGTGAGGGTGAAGCCTCTGCCACCTGCCTCAAAAAGATGGGGAAATTGTTCCCATCACTCACTGTCTGGTGGAAAGCGGAATTTCTGCGTAAGTAGCAAAATTTCTGCGTAAGTAGTGACTTTGTAAAATAATTAATTTTGTTCCTCCTCTTCTGAGCATTTGCCTCACATGAATCCTGACCAAAGGGGCTGCACTAAGGGAAGCCTGACAGCCCTCCCCTCCATCCCTCGGGCTGGAGCTCCATCCCAGCCCCGCAGAGTTGGAGTTGCTCCCTTCTCCCGCTCGTCTGTCACGCGCACAAGTTGTGCAGCATCTCTGCAGATCGAGCTCCCACTCCAGTTAATTTTCTCTCTCCCTGTGCAGCCCGGAGCAGTTGGAGCCTGCACGGAGATGTAATGATCTCCTGTTTTTGTTCTTGTGACTCAGACTCTGCTCAGTACAAACCTCTGAGCTAATCCCAGCGTGAACAGCTGTTTCTGGCAAAATGAGGGACAACAGGCAGACAAAGCTGCTCTGCCTGTTTGTTTCCTTCTTCTTCGGGAACTAAATCTTCCCAGTTAAAGTTCTTGAGGATGCCCATTAAGTTTATTGAGCTTGCAGGAGGTCTCAACTACAGCTCAGTGTTATGCGCTGGGCTGTTTAGAGCAACGCTGCAAACATTTAACGACCTGGTGGGAGGGGAGAGGAGAGGAACTCGATTGCAATTAAAGGGTGAGGGGTTTTTTTCTCAGGAATTATCATTAAAAAGGAAATGCTCTGCAACTGGAAACATGGTGAATGTCAGAGAAGAGATTTCAGTAGTCACAGTCACTGCAGGCACTGCTTTTTTCGGCTTCCATGAGAAAATCTTGTCAGAAAAGGCTGGATTAACAAAATTTGGTGTTCCAGGGATTTACAGGCATTGGGAATGAGGGTGCTCCTTTACAAACTCCATTTCCCTTTACCAGCTGTGTGGATCACATGAATACACAGGGCTAGGGATGAGATGAGCTGAAAACCCCAGATCTGATGTCCTCCTAACACTCTGCCCAGTTAAAGACTTCTCCTGGTCTGTTCTCAGCCTCCAGCGTGGGGAAGAGATGGAGAAGAGGTAGTGATGTGACCGAAATTCCATGGCAAGTACATGCCTTAGGCAGAAATCTCCAGTGCCTTGGTCCCCTCTGCTCTCTGCTTTCCCTGTCAAACCCCCCAAAAAGCAGGAAAACCCACAGACGTTGAGAGGAAAGGGATGCTGAGGGACGTGCACATGCCAGGGTCACTTCACGGTGTATCCTTCTAACTCACTCTGTTCTTACTTCATCTTTCCTTCCTGGAAGAAGCTGATTTATCTTTATTATCCTCCTCTGTTGTCACTGTCATTAAATTTTGTTGAGCCAAGAGACTCCACTGTGTGCCTTAGTAATTCGATCAGAAAGGAGGGGAAGCAGAGCTGAGGTAATAGGCAGCATGGAAGAGGTCAGGAGAAGCCGCCAGTGGCACATTAAGGGGAAACACAGACCCGGGCTTGCTTGGAAATGGTGATCCCGGAGCGTGCCTGAGCAGCGGGCAGCAACAATCGGGAGCAACAGCGACCCTGTGCCCCTCTGCTCTGGTTGTCTCATCTCCCTAAGACCTGATCTTGCAGGGATGTCACATCCCAGGTTTTAGTCCGTCTTTACCGATGCAAACCACAGCTCCTGGAATCGGCACGGGAAGAGCTCAGGCGTCGCTTTTCCCAGCTCCCTGTTTTCCACGCGCCTCCGAGTGAATCTGTGGGTTGTTTCATTTTAAGCACCAGCCATTAAATGAGCCCAGTGGCAAAGCAGTCGTTTATCTCTGCTATTTTATTTATGTGGCAGGATTTCCCTGCTGAGGGAAGAATCCCACTGCGTTGTGCCCTCGAATTGGGTCTGGCTGGGATGGAGTTAATTTTCCCAGATCCCTCTCGGTGCTGGGGACTGGCAGATGGGAAGGTGTTGGAAACACACCAGTGTTTTGGCCACAATATCAAGGCTGTCTCTCCAACATGCCCCCCACACCAGCAGGCTGGGGGTGGGCAGGATCCTGGGAGGGGACGCAGCCAGGACAGCTGTCCCAAACTGACCAAAGGGATATTCCAGACCATATGGTGTCTGCTCAGCAGTAAAAGCCAAGAAAAAGGAGGAAGAGGAGGTGTATTTGTTGGTAAAATATTTGTCTTATAAACTGAAGTCGGACAACCTGGGAAGTGTCTGGGTGTCACCTGCTCGTGGAAAGTAGAGAATAAATCTTTTGTTTTCCTTTGTTTCTGTGCACAATTCTCATTTCTGCTTTATTTAACTGCCTTTATGCTGACTCACAAGTTTTTTTACCTCTCATTTTCTGTCCTGCTGAGGAGTGATGGGACTGGTTTGGTGGTCCAGATCTGGTGTCCAGCCAAGGCCAGCCCACCACTGCCCTGCTGCAGACATGGAGTAAAAGACATTCTGGTCCACATCTAAATGGACGAGAGTGGCAGAAAATTCAGGGAGAAAGGAGCTTCAAGGCATTGGAAATGGAATTCATTGATCTCCTACAGATTAGAATAACAAAGAGAGAAAACGGAGATGATTTACCTTGGAGGTCAGTGACAAAGCCCTGTGACAAAACCTTTCCGGAAGGCCAGGTCCTGGTTGCTAATGCAGGCTGGATGAGACCCAGAGCAATCTGGTCTGGTGGGAGGTGTCCCTGCCCGTGGCAGGGCTTGGACTGGATGAGCTTTAAGGTCTTTCCAGCCCAAACCATTCCATGATTCTGTGACTCTGTAGGTAACCCAGCCCCTCAACAGCTACAAGATGGGAAGATAACCCTGAATGTCACTTTTTTCGTGCTTCTAAGGCAGATCCTCAAAAAACCCACAGAGATTCATTCTTTTTGTCCTTTCCATCTGTTTTGTTTTGTTTTTTTTTTTTCCTCCCTAGTGTCTCATTACTCTGTGCAATGTCATGCCAGTGTAATCAAATGTCTTGCGGTCAGACAGCTCTGTACATGCAGCACCCCCACCCCATGTACCCACCTGTATCTGCATGATAAGAAAACTGCAATTTTTTTAATTATGCAGCCACATAAAATCATAATATTATGGTCCACTGCACAAACCCCGCGCAGGTTTACCCATATATGTACATACAAAGAGGACACAGTTCATGTGGAGTATTTTAAATGGCTGTTTAGAATGAAAAAATAAGTTCACCAGGAACTCCAGTGACCACCAGTGACCAGTCCTGCTCTGGAGAGAGGTGTCACAAATCCATAATTTGTGGGGGATCATATTATATATTATATATTACATNTAAATATTATATATCATATATTATATATTATATAATATATATCATATATTATATATTATATATTATATATTTTATATTCCATATTGTATATTATATATTGTATATTGTATATTGAATATTGTATATTGTATATTGGTTTGGTTTTGTTGTTTGGTTTTTTGTTGGTTTTTTTTTTGGTTTTTTGTTTTTTGTTTGTTTGGTTGGTTTTGGGTTGGTTTTTTTTTGTTGTTGGAGCCTGCACATCCAAAACACAGGGATGGATCTCTTTTCTTACAAATATTCAACTGGATGATCTTTAAGGTCCCTTCCAACCCTAACCATTCTATAATTCACATACAGATAGAAAGAAACCACATCTCTTTCTCCCTCTTTCTTGCTTTCGCATGCACATGCTTTTGCACATATGCAAATACACACAGAGACTTCATGGACTCCCTGGAAAAAATATAAATATAATGAGAAAAACTATAGATATAATGAGAAAAAATATATGTCCAGGATCCCACGTGCACTCTGGGCTAGCTAAAGTTTAGCATAATAAACTGTGATTTCATTGGAATAAATTATTTATTAGTTTTTGAGGTTTTGGGTTGTTTGGGTTTTTTTTTTTTCTTGAAGCTCATAAAGGCAACAATGAAAAATTACTCCAGAATTTATTCATTCTGCATGCTGAGAGAAACATTGTGTGTCTCTGTGTATATGCAGACATAAAGCAGACCACGCTGTGCTCTTCTGTCGTTATGAGCAGGCTGCAAGTTCCTGCACACCAGAGAAATAAGCAAAATGCCATGAAAATTAAAGGAGCAGTGCAGAATTCCAGTGTCTTTGTGGGTACACGAAAAAGAAGAGGTCTAGTTTGCTTTAGATACCAGAGATGGCTGTTCACCTTTGGCTTATCTAGGCTGGAGCTGATCTTTGCCAGGTGATCACCTCTGCACCTCCAGGCACTGAGATGCTGTGCTGGGCTTGGGGCACTGCCCTGGAGCGTGGCAGAAAATGCACATTTGTTGTGATTAGGGTATGCTGGGATTAGGGCTGCCCTAAAGGGTGTCTGTGCACCACATTCCAGTGAGGACCCCAATATTCTCCTAATTTTTCACTGCAGTTCCCTCTCTGGCCACAATCCTAACCGTGCCCAAAGGCTCCCAGCGGGCCCAGGCTGGTTGGTAGCAACACCAAGCTGGATGTGCCAAAATCTCCACAGTTTTGAAGTTATTTTTCAATTTTACTGCTCTCTTACAGCTCTTTGTCATTCCATTCACAGGCCATGCCCAGCCTTCCAATGCGCCTCTACCACGCCTTGACAGCACCTTTGAGGTTCCAGTTATGATGATAAATGGAGATAATTTGCATTTTCTTTTTCTTCAGGGTGGTTCAAACTTTAAATCCATCTTTAGCTGTTTCTAAATTCTCAACCCTTGATCTGAGGCTTTATCTTCCTGCTACACAGAAGCCTGGAAGAGTTCTGAAAAATACATGGATGTGGCATCTGGGGACAAGGTTTGGTGGTGGGCTTGGCAGTGCTGGGTTAATGCTTGGACTCGATGATCTTAGAGGGCTTTTCCAACCTCAGTGATTCTGAGATTCAAAGAACAACTTTGCACATCGAAGTACAACTCCAAGGTTTAACAGAACATCCTCCAACATCCAAGGATCGGCTGCCAAATCAGTGCAGTGCCCAGAAGGGTAGAGGAGAATGGAAACAGGAGAAGAACAAAACTTTTTGGAGGAGTGTCCTGATCCCTACTGCAATGTATCCATAAGAGCCAAGCCAAGGAGCTTCCATACCTCAGCTCACCCAGGGAGCCATTTCCACAATTCCCCTGTGCCTCTTTGTGCTGGATGCACTCTGAGAAACAACCCCACAAATACCCTTGAAGGATTTTGCCATGGATCACTGATTTTCCTAATTTCTCTGGAGTTCTTTGTCAGCACTTTCGCCTCTGGGATCCCCGGACACATTTCCTACAGCAGCGATGAAGGTTTGGTTCGGTTCTTTAAAGGCCTGGAACTGAGGGCTAAAACATTAATTACTGGAGGATTAGCAGCAGTCATCCTGACACCCCTTGATGTCTGAGCCATGCTGCTCATTCCAGGTGGGAACGCTCATGGTGTGGGATCTGTGTCCCTGGAGTGTGATCTCTCCTTTACGCAGTGGCACAGAGCCAGAATAGAGGAAGGTGACAAGAAAATCTCTGTGGCTGTAAAGTAAAGCACAGCTTGAGTTTGCCAGAATGTTCAGTCCAAGCACTCAGACTCAAAGCTGGAGAAGTGATATAATTATGGGACTCCTCAGAATCCATTTCTGGTCATTCTTTGGGTAGCAGACCCCAAAATCAGCCCTGTTCAGGCCACCTCACATGCACAGAGCAATAACCTGGGCAAGCTGGGGACAGAGAGAAATGAAAGGGATCTGCTGCCCCCTCCCAAAGGGATGAGAATTAATTCCATGAGGGAAAAGTATTCATTGCCCAGCAGAGACAGAGTCAAGTGCTGACACTGTGACACAAATGCCACAAAATGACACACAAAAAAGCCACACTGTGACAGAATGATTGGAATCATTGTCAACAGCCTGGTCTCTGCTTTGGGTGTGAGCCTTGGACAAAAGTCTGAGCTGCTCCTTGGTGGCAGAGCCAGAGTCTCCAGCATCTCTGTGAGGATCACAGCAAATCCTGAGACAAAAGAGCATGGACACTGGACTCAAGCCAAGATCCCTTAGCTGTGGTATAGAGGGGACCTAAAGTAAAAATAATTTTTGGCAGACATTGCAGACGACTCCCTAAAATGAGCTGCTTTGGCTCTCTTTGCAAGGACTGCAGCGATGTAGCGACTGTCAAGGGTACTTCGTGTTATCCTAAAGTTCAGCCTGCAGGAAGTCAAGTGCATTTCACCCTAAAAGAGCCAATTTCCCACTCCTACCACCAGCAGGTGTCTGGATGCTTTACCAGGATGCTTTATCTCAGCAAGGAGCCACACACAGAAGGGTAGATATCCCCAGGTTCCTCCCTTCTGGATGGCTTGGATGGTTCCAGCTCCAGGCAGAGGCTGAAAACGCTGCTTGCAGCCCTTTTTGGCAGGGAATTCACAGCTGCTGCTCTGCTGTGCTCCCCTCTCATTGATAAAAGGTGTCCTTTCTCAGAGGGCTCCCAGAGATAAGTGCTTGAGGGATGCCCTTGGTGCGTTTGCAGCTTTGCCCCAGTAGTTTTATGGTTATTGGCTGCAGCTCCAGCTTTCTCAAAGGAAGCCAGAATTAAAATAGCTTTCTATATTCCTTGAGTACCTTCCATTATCCCTTGGCAGCAGCCATCCCTTCACATCCTCCTCTCAATGATGATACTGGCATCAAGCACGGGGCCCCACCATTCCCAGCTCTCTGATGCACTTAATTAAAGCAGAATCACTCAATAATTCTGTTGTGCTTTCCTGGACAGCTGCTTGTTCACCTCTAGTGTGCACAGGCAATTAATTTTTAGGTTTTCTGTACAAAGGGACTGAAAAAGGAATATTAATTCCAGCCCGGCAGGAGGGAAGGAGGATATTTTGCTGGGGGGTGAGTTCACCTGCAGGGCTCTGCCCCTGGATTGTGAGTGCAAAGATGCCCAAAGGCCTCCCAGAGTGCTGGAAGTTGGAAGCGAGGGAAGGTTTGGGAGATAAAACAGTTCTCCTCTCCTGCCCAATTCCATTAATTCTGAGGATAAATTAATAAGCATGTTCCTGCCTGGAAACCTCATCAAAATCAGTGGCCCTGGGTGCTACACAAAAACGAATGCGAGACCCTGCTGCAAGGAGCTGTTTGTAGCTGTTCTGGGGGATCACGGAAACCATGGAGAAATCTCAACCCCAAAACTCCTGATTCGTGGGCTGGGGCATTTTCATGAGTTCATCCCTTCTCCCTCAAGCTTAAAAAAAAAAAAAAAAGAAAAGGCAGTAGAGAATCATCATTTCCCCCTGGCATTTATTGAAATGTCATTTGAATGAGAGCAAACAATGCTTTCTGCTCCTTCGGGTAACTGATATGGACAAAAGCCCATAAGAACAAGAAAACTGCAGCTCTGATCTACTTAATGAATACTGGAGGCACAAAATTGTTCTTTCAAATGTGCACAATTATTTTTTCCTCTGCTAACTGAGGGGGTGAAAGCTTCTTTCTAGGAAATACGGTAATATATATTGATCAGAAAAATTAAGCTTCTATCCCAAACCCTGAGCACGATGCAAGGTTAAGGGACTTTAATTAATGAAAAAGCTTTTTTATGAAATGATGCCACCACTCAAGGAGAGTGTACACGGTGACCTCCAGTTAAGTGGAGACACCTTTTAAACATGACACTGCTCATACCAGCATCACTCACTACCTTTCTTGGCCAGATAAATATATTGAACAGCCCAGGCTGTCCAGTTCTGCCCAGCTGAGGTGGCCACCCCAAAACTGTCAATGCCAGATATGGGTGTCCTTCAGACACGCCGCAGATCTGTGAAGGCATCAACCAGCAGCTGGTGGGGTGGGACAAAACCAGCAGAAGAGAGTGAAACTGGGGCTTCTCCTGGACCCCTGGAAGTGCCCAAAACCAGACTGGGTGGGGTTTGGAGCAACCTGGAACAGTGGAAGTTGTCTCTGCCCATGGCGGGGGGTGGGATTTGATGAGCTCCAAGACCCCTCCAACAAAAAACATTCTGGGATTCTGTGAATAAATTTAACACAGCAAAGAAGATGCACCCACAAATCCTGCACCCTTTGCTCCTGAAAACTGTTCCTCTGCATTTATTTTAAGTCCAGACTCCCACAGTTATCAGACGCCCAAGCTGCCATTGAAATTAAAGTCTCCAAACTCCCCTTGTGCACCTGGATTTATTTACTAGCTGCTACAAGCACAAACAGAAATATAAATTAGCTCCTTTTTTCACTTATTTTGAAATCCTCCCAGCTCGCCTTGCAAATGGGAAATATAATAAATTTCAACTTCAATCAGAAATAAGTTCTTTAATTGTTCAGTATATTAGAGCTACATTGTTTAGAGGATTATTCTTTCTTGGGAGTCACAGCCAACTTAGACTGAGTCCCTAATGGGCAGAAATCTAACCTGCAGCAGGGATTTTGCTACCTGGAGGGCAATACATTTACTTTTACCCCACCGGGATTCTTCTGCAGCTCAGATTTGTTGAGGACAGATGCTAAATTGCCCGAGGAGGCAGAGTGACGATGTCCAAGGGCAGAATGGAGCCTTTGTTGCAGAATTCAACTGAGGAGCTGGAGTAACGCAGGGAAACAGACACGCTTTTGTCTTCTATTGCCAATATATGGCTACAGCCCTGTCTAATATCCAACCTGGAACTTCTTCTTTAAGCGGGACAGACGAGACCCACTCAAGTCCCCTCAGGATGGAGTGGCAAGATTATCCTGCACTGATCTCCAGTAGGAAGAGGAACATTTGTCATGGAAAATTCCCGATGTGTTTGCATTTATTGCAATGTTTCTGCTGCGTCCACGGTAAATTCTGGCTGTCCAAATTCCTTAGAGAGAGAGGGAGAGCCAAATGGGAAAGGATTGCTGTGCGCTGGAAGTGGTTCCACCAGGCTCAGATGGCGAGTTGAGAGAGGGGCAGCCAGCAGAGTCTCATTACGGCAGGAGAAGTGGACAACACACAAAACCCTCCAAAGGGAGCACTGCCTCCTCCTCCTCCCATGTTTTTATCTTGCTCCTGACACCGTGCAGTGAGTTTGGGAGAGGCCAGCGGAGTCCAGAGGAAACTCAGAGAAAAGCAACATTATCCATTGAAACATCAGACAAATATCGACTTCTGCACTAAAGGCTTACTCAGACGCCCTCAGAGAGTCAATATTTGGTGGGGAGCATTAAAATTTCAGAGCTCCTTGGCCAAGGTGACTTTCCACAAGTAGGAGTAATGTCTCTCACAGCAAACCTGCCCACCAGAGCCTGCCAGGTGTGGCCCAGCTTCCCCCAGCCCCAGGTCTGCCCCTGACTGGCAGCAAAGCAACATTCACCTGGTTTCCACTCTGCTAGAGATGAAAATCCTCCTGCCTGGAGGAGGTGTTGGAGCAAGAAGCCCAAAGTCCCAATAAATCCATTGGGAAGGTGGAAAAGGAAGGGCAAGTCTGGACACTTCATGAATAGAGCTGATAGCTCAGACAGACTGAAAGGCAGATTTTTGGCATTTTAGCCCATGAGCACACGCACTGCAAAGGCTGGACTTGCTTCCAGCTGCAGGGAAAAGGGAGATTTCATGCTCTGCGGCAATTGTCAGTCCCCGAAAGCTTTCAGAAGCTCGTGACTGCATTTCCTGTGCATTATATCCCATTATGCAGATGCCTTAAAGTAAATGTAAATCACATCAAGAGTAATTGTGAAGGGCTTTCGGCTGTGAGAAGCAAAGTGCTTTGAGCAGGCTCCTGATGCTCCAGCGGCCTCGTGTCTTTGCCCTCTTCCCCTCTCCCTCCTTCGCTGCCTCCACTCATCCACGTCCTGCTGTCCTGAGCTCTGGCAGACAAGGCCAGCAGGGCTCCCTGGGTTAATTAAATCAGCCTCGTTTGCTGTCTGGAGCTCGAGTGACAAATGTATTTCCGACCTTGCCCCTTTGGAGGGAAGGGTGGCCGGCGGAGCGTGACGGTGGCTCAGGGCTCCCAGAGCCTGGGCTCCCACTGTCACCGAGGTGGAGCCACCACAGCCCAGGATTTGGTTTTCCAGAAAGCCCCAGCACCGCGTCAGCGCAGGAACACATTTTCACTCTGCTGGGAGGCTCCTCCTTGCCTGCTTCCCTTCCTGGGCTGGAATAAGATGTCAGGGGATGATTGGGAAGACTGAAAGGGACAGTTCCCCTCCTCCCCACTCAGGCTGTGAATGCCAGGCTAATTTTATTAGTCCAGCCACTCCATTATCCCAAGAGCCCCTCGCCAGCCTCCCATTTGCAGATGCATTACTGTAATGGTGCTGTGCCCTGCCAGGCACAGGCTGCCTTCCAGCCCAGCTGTGCTTCCCTGGCAGATAAGGTGATCCTGCTGGGTTTGGATGCATAAATGTATAAAAGTGCCACATAACGCCTCTGGGACATGATTTTCTTCTTGCCCTCTGACCTGGTGTGAACACGAGAGCGGATCTCCACGTGAGCAGTAGGTCTGGGTGCTCTGTGTGTTTTATTTCTGATGATCTTGTCCATCACCTTTCCAGTCACCCTCATCATCTCACAACAAACCCGTTGTGTGGCACGGGGAAGAACCTCGCTCACTCTCAGCCTGCTCCAAATCCCACACAAAGGAGAGGGCAGTTTGTTAGGAAAACGCCGCAGCCTTTCATGAAATCTTTGAAGAAATCACTGTTTATATATCATGGAACGGTTTGGGTTGGAAGGGACCTCAAAGACCATCTCACCCCACCCCTGCCATGGGCAGGGACGCCTTCCACTGTCCCAGGCTGCTCCAAGCCCTGTCCAACCTGGCATTGGACACTGCCAGGGATCCAGAGGCAGCCACAGCTGCTCTGGGCACCCTGTGCCAGGGCCTCCCCACCCTCACAGGGAAGAATTTCTTCCCCATATCCCATCTAACCCTGCCCTCTGGCAGTGAGAAGCCATTCCCCCCTGTTCTGTCACTACACGCTCTTGTAAATATATATATATTGTATGTATATATAATAATAAATAAATACATCACATCTGTGCTGCACATGAATATTTTCATGGCCAATAGGAGAAAGAGCAGCATCCCAGGCTAAGAGAGAATCACAGAGCCAAAATAAACTTTTTTTTTTTTCCCCCACAAATGGACCACTAAATTCAGAATGACTTTACACTTGGCAAAATTAAAAAAAAAAAAAAAAAAGTTAATATCTTGAAGAGGTAGGTTGGCAGAAAATAAATAAAAAATGCAAGCAGAAGAAGAATTGTTCCAGTGAAATTCACAGGGCATTTCTAAGGACCTGACCCAGCTGAGCATGAAAATTTCATCTCCCCAGTAAAGATGCTTTTTCTCTTTTTCCAGGACCCTGGGGTAAAACTATCAATGCTTAAACCTGCAAATGATCCCTCTACTTTAAGAAAAAATTATTCCAAACTGCAGTTCCTTGTCATGTGTGAGTCCCCCTTCCTTCTTAACGGTGAGGAAGCAAACAAAAAGCCACCGACTCAAACATACCCATCAAACACAAACACCTCAGTATTTAAAACACTTTTTTGCATCTCCACCATTATCACTGTTCCTCTAAGTAGAGAGAATAACATCCCAAAAGTGTCAGAGCACTGAAGACTGGGGCAAGGAGGCCCTGCAAGTTTTGGGCTATACAAACTTTGTGCCACAAAAAAAGTAGTGGATGGGTTGGCTGTCAGCTCCAAAAGAAAGTCTGGAAAAAGGCAGGGGGGATGCTGAGTTGTGTGGGAGCAGGGAGAGTCTACGATGTTTGCCACGAGCACTTTTATCTGTTTAGCGATGAAAATTAATGAAAATAAATCACCAGGAAGGCAATAAGTGGGGCTGCACCGAAGGACTGCTTTTCCACTGTTTACACATCTAATGTTTGTTTGGAGACTCCACAATCTCCACAGGATGCTTCAGTGCATATGGTGTTGTCCCTGTACTGCCTTTTCCCTTCTAATTTATTGATCCAGGATATGAAAGTGTTCCCAAAGCCCAGAGTTGATTTCCAGGGGTTCCTGTTGATGGGAAGAGGGTGTACTTCAAGAAAACCAGGCCTTGAAGAAAAAAACCTCAGCAAATGGAGAGTTGTCATGGTGTAACAGCTGCAACAGGCTGGCACCTCTGAGGCTGTGTCCATGTTATGAGATAAAAGAGGCCAATAACCCCTACATTTTATTTTCTTCCCTTTTTCCAGAAGATATGGTTGATCCGTGCTCCTCAAGAGGTTGCTGCCAGCTCCCCCGGTTGGCTGCTTCAGCCTTCCCCAAATGGGTACCCACTCTTCTCTTCTACTCCTATTCATAGGAAGCTCTTCATCAAGATTTTAAATGTTTAATTAGCACTATAAGCAAAAAACACTAAATGCTTGACAGCGTGCAATGGCTCCTGTCCTGTAAAATATCACAGAATCATGGAATGGTTTGGGTTGGAAGGGACCTGAAAGATCATCCAGTGCCACCCCCTGCCATGGCAGGGACACCTTCCACTGTCCCAGGCTGCTCCAAACCCTGTCCAACCCTGCCTTGGACACTTCCAGGGATCCAGGGGCAGCCACAGCTTCTCTGGGCAACCTGGGCCACGGCCTCACCACCCTCACAGGGAAGAATTTCTTCCTAATATCTACTCAAAAATCTCTCCTCTTTTAGTTTAAAACTGTCCCCCCCTTGTCATTTCACCACCTGTCCACGTAAAGAATCATTCTCCCTCTTTTCTGTAAACCCCCTTTAGGCATTGGGAGGCCACAACGAGTAGGGGAGACTCTGAACCCACCTGCACCAGTCACACAGCCCTGGGCCTGTACCAGCCGCTAAAGCTGTGTCTGCACTGAGAAATTTCGTGTGCCTGCCCCACACTCTGGTCCTGAGGCCAGTGAGTACAGAATGGCACCATTACACCTCATTTGGCTCCCTTGGTCAGCAAATGGAGCAGCTGCAGCCAAGCTGCCTCTCAGAAACTGTTACTGGCTGTGGTCATCCCTGAACCACGTCCAAGACTGTCTGGGAGACACTCCCAGGCCATTCCTGGTCCCATGCCAGAGGGTACCTTGCTCCAAGGTGTGCACACTCTCAGTACTGAGCTCCTGCCATGAGCCAGGGCGGTAAAATGCCCAATTTTAAGCACAAATCTAAAAGAGAAATTAATTTAAATATTTTCTTTTTCAGCAGTCATCGATCTAGAAGCACAAAGTCTGGGAAGGGATATCACAGATCTGTGCTGACACGGGAGAAAAGATAACATCAATCCATGACCTGAAATAAATTATATTCTCCCAAAAAGGGCCCATTCTTGCCTCCTTGGTGGGGCACAAACTACAGGATTTTCAGATGAGGATCACAGAAGGCATTTTTCTCTTTGCAAGCTCGCAGTTAAGATGGACTGTGCAGAGACTGAGGTGGATTTTCCCAGAGGTGTGAGCTCAACCTTGGGAAAGTGCTGAGTGCAGGGATCAGTAATTAGTGATGGATAGCGTATTCACCAAGGCCATTAGCTGGAAAGAAAAGCAAACCTGCAGCATTCTCAGCTGCAAAGAAAAGCAAACCTACAGCAGGCTCCACATTCCTTCCCCGCATTTTCCTGCCTCCTGACAGCACCCGACCACCCCTTCACGGCAGAGCCCTCACCACAGCCCTGGTCTCATCAGGGACTGGCATTTCCAATCAATTAGATGTGTCACCACTGAATTTCTCTGCTAATTACTCCAGTTTATTATGTCTAAAGCCAGGTTAAATGCAGAATTCCCCAGGTCAAACGGGGTCGCCCAGACAATCAGTTCCACATTTTCTGCAGCAAAAGAGATCCCCACAATCAGTCACTGCCAAGTGGGTCCTAATGACCAAGCTGCCAGTTCATGGCCTGAGGTGGAAATCTCAGGGGGAGATAATGCCCTTGGAGGGGAAGAGGAAACCTCTCAGTGTCCAGGAATGGCTTGGGTTTATTCCCTATTTATTTGGTTGGAGCCGCTCATTTTTTGGGAGAGGAAGAAAGCTGAGATCCGCAGGCACAAGGCAGCATTTGGTTTTTCTGCCAGAAACTGTTCCCTGGTTTATTGCATTTAAGCAATAAATGGAATAAAACAAGGATATAGTGGGGATAAAGGGAGCTTTGTCCTGATGGAGCCCAGGTCAGTGCAAACATCTTCTTTCCAGTGCTCCATGAATCCAGCATTAATTATGTGAATCACCCTGGAGCTCATACTCCATCAAAACACATTCCTGGTGTGAGGCTTGGAGAAAACTCATGGGTCACCTTCACTCTTAGGGGCAGAAACTACTGACACGTGAACTCAGAAGTGCTTGGAGGGCTCCTTCCAGAGAAAGCTTCCCAAAGTATGTCGTGAGAGCAGGGATCTTGTGCAAACACTGTCTTTCATCCTCGAGAAATCCAAAGGGCTTTGCAAGTTATAAATATATCACGAAGGCATCCACGGATCCAGACTCTCCAAGGAGGGACACAAGAGCAGGTATTTATGTAGGAGCTCAGGACTGGGGGAAAAGAAGTGAATTCAGGAGGTGAATTAAAGGAAAGGATTCCTAGGAATGATGTGAGAAGTGATGCCGTTGGGATGAGACAGTAAAACTAAAAGTTTAAGGACCATTATTTCAAAAAAAATCCCATTATTTCAAAAAATCTTAACAGGGTCTTAATCCAGGCAATGACACATGGGACATTTGGCAGAGGAATTGTTGTGTCCACATGCAACATCCACAGCAGGGGCAGGCAAACAACCACTGATTTATTCACACAACTTCCTGCATGGATTTTTCTGTCCCCTAAAATCTTCCAGGCACCCAAACACAACTGTCTAAGCAGGCCAAGCTTACACTACAAACAAAAACACAACAGAGTATCGACCAAGTGCTCAAATTGCTGCTTCAGAATATTTTTCTAAAGGGAAAAAAAAAAAAAAAAAAAAGCAAAACCAAACAACAAAGCAAGACAGACTAATTTAGGTCTCAAGGATTCCCATTACTTCTTCATCCAGTTAGGAAATAAAACAAGAAAATAATTTTCAGGGTAGCTGAGTACTCTCATCTCCAATCACAAACTGGAAAATCACAAGAACTGGGAAGAAAACACAAACTTCAGAACTGAAAAAAAAAGTGGGGAAAAAATTACATTACAGTATGACTTTAAAGGGTGGTTTTTTTTTTTTAATAGAAAAGAACATAAAAGTCAGTTTGCCTTTCAAGGGCAGGTTCTGGAATGGATTTCATTTTCCAGTTCCTACTACATATGATGATAATGACTGTATCAAATAATATAAAGTGATGAAAGATATTTAGCAGGGGCCTAACAGCAAGAAAGACTCAAAGCCATGAGTGCAGAAGACACAGCATACTCAGGAGCACTGAAAAAAAAGTTCTCCCTGAGTCTGAAAATGAAATTCCTATTAATCCACTAACAAGGAGTGTGCTTAGGAGTTCAGGGATATCACATGAAAAATAGAAAATGCATTAGAAAATGATAACTCTGTGCACTTACGGTGCAAGGGAAAGCCCCAAGAGAGCAAATACTTGCCTCAAAGAAAGTAATAAGACACATGAGCCTGTAATGGAAACAACTTTGGGGGCCTGTTTAAAATGCAATAATTAAGAGAACAGTCCCAGCCAGGCACTGGGCACCGATCCGGGAAAGCACTCAAGGATGTGTTAGATTGAAAAGCTCCAACCCAAGAGGTGTGGATGTGCCTGGAGCTCTGAGCCATGGGCGCTGTCCTGCCCAAATCCCCCCTCCCTGGGAGTGCTGGTGCCCACGCTGGGCTGTGGAACACCGAGGCAGGGGATGGTGATTAACAACGGGAGCCTCCGAGTGACCTGCAAATGCAGGATCTGTGCGAGGCAGCGAGAGGAGAGACCTGACTGTCAGGGAGATTGGAGCAGACAGATGTTTAATGGAGTCCAGGATTACAGATCTGCCAGGCTTCACATGTAATCACCAGCTTCTTAGGTTTCCTCTTTCTTCTCCCCTTCTTCTGGGTCTGTTACAGGGTCAGGGGCTGGGGGAAGGGAGGAGGGAGATTTTCAGATTTCCAGCTAAATTCCTTGAGCTGCCCTTAATACTCTGACCTGTTCCTAGCTGAAACCACAACCTACCAGTCTGACAGAACTCGGGGAGACAGGAGTGGGGGTTTTTTGTTTAAAACATGAGAGAGATTAATTTTACTCCACACGTTTACTCTTTTTCCCAGAACAGCCCAGCAGCTGAGCTGAGCTGCTGTGTTTGACTCCACAGAGGAGCAGGACTGCAATCAATAGTGCCAGGTGACCCTCAGGCCATGTGCCCCAAGGGACGCATCTCCATGGCTTCCCACCCGTCACCCGCTCCCCAGGATCGATGCTCCCTGCCTCTCCTCACCCAGGGAATGACTCTGCAAATGCTTTCTTCATTTCTGGGCATTGCTCACACCTTCCTCCACCCTTTCCGATTTTCTGTCCCCTGTGCAAGGCAAAGGGGAGCCGTCAGCAGAGCCCCATGAATTAGAAGGAAAAATTAAAACTTAAAAACGTGGTACAGGAGGAAAGAGACCTGGTTAGGCTGAATGACCCATCCCATTCCTCATGTCCCTGACGCCAAGCAAAGCCCTTCCGTTGTGTCCCCCACATGAATACTTCAAGGCAAGGAATCCCAAAGGTGAATTAAACCATCTTCTTGAGAACTCAGCACCCTCAGAACCCTCCGAGAATCCTCCAGCTCCTGTGCTGCTTCCTTGAGCAGCCTGTGGAGGAAGAGTCCTGGCATGGGATCGTGGCTTTTTGGCAGCCTAGGAGATGAATGCTGACATTAGTTCAGGCTGCAGTTCAAGCCAAATGCGGATCCACAGATGGCACTGTGAAAGCTGTGGTTCTACCCTCAAATATTGAACACGTAGAAGAGGGCACAAGCACAGAGTTCAGGCACAAATCTGCCACCATTGTGTCTGAACATGGCTTTTTTAGTGGGAAAGGCACTAAATTGTGTTAATGTGGACTAAGTGCACCCCAAATCCTGGCCCAGGGGTGATCCAGAGACTCAGCCCTGATGCTCTGCTCTGTCACAGGCATGACCAAGGACGTGTCGCTCTGCTCATCAGCTGCAAAATTTCACCAGCAATGCTCTGACCCGGAGTTACAGGAATTCACATCCTGCCACCAGGCAGGGTTTAGACTCTGTCCACGACTAAGATTCACGAACTCAGAGTACTGGAACAGTTGCAGATCCTCCCCCACAGCTGGACCCAGTGATTAATGCAATGTGCTTGTGGGGAAGTCATTTCTCTGGGATGGGGCAGGCCTGGAAGAGACAGGGTTCTGGCATGGATCAGCAAGGCCAAGCACGAGGCAAAGGCATCCCGACCTGCATTTTGTATGAAATCCTTCCCTCCCATGAACAACTGCTCCCTGCTGGCCCTCTCCACACAGCTTGGGCTTGTCAAGGTTCCTCTACATGGGATCAAGGAAGCTTTAACTCATGTCATTTACAGGGTGGCTGCAAAGAGGAAAATCATTCTCTGGAGGAACATTTCCCTCTCTGATACACAGCAAGACTCAGACTGGACATCTGATGGTGACAAAGCAAAAGTCCCTCTGAACTTTGGGATCCAACAGACCTTCCCCTCATCAGGGCATGCACACCAGTCAGGAGGAGAGATGAGTTTTCAATAGTCAGTGGCAGGTGTTACAGAGAATTCCAAAAGAGATCCTGATCTTGGAAGTATCTTCTGTACCATCAGGACACCTGGAGTTACAATGGTTTGCCCACCTCTGATGTCACTGAATCATAAATTCCTAGAAAACCCTGGGTTGGAAGGATCATCAAGTCCAAATCGTGGCCCTGCACAGGACCACTCCAGGAATCCCACCGTGCGTCTGAGAGTGCCCAGGGCTCTGTGAGCAAGGCAGGGTGACTCCAGGCCTTCCAAATCTTACAGTTTCCCAGCCTTTCCTCCTTTCCCGTGCACTGCAAGTCCTGGTTTTAGGGCAAAGTGGAGCTCTTGAATACAGCATCAACTGGCTCATGAAAGCATTTCCAAAGCATAAAAAGAGCTTAATTCAAGTGTGAAAACCCCAAGGCTGAGGGACAGTGGGAGCTGAAATTCCAGCTGCCCGTGTATCTCATGGGATGGGGACAGGCCCAAGTGGAATTCCTTCCCTTGCCATGGATGACTCGTTTGGGACACCTCCAAGACCTTGAAGTGGCTCCTCTCCTGCTCAGCTCAGCTCTCTCAGTTATTCACATCCCTTCTCGAACACACAACCAACCCAGCAGGAGGTTAAGGAGCTCCCTACTCCCTGAATCATCCCATCTTACTCCAAAATACCCACATGAAAGCGGCAAACGAGTTAAAATCAAGCTAAATTATGACTTTTTGCAATAATTTGCCTTTTCTTGATAAAGAGTATTTTCAAAAGAGTCAGCAGCACAATGCGCTGCAGTTTTGCCACTGGGCCAAATCACTTCTATCATTCTTGGCTGAGAAGCACAGGCACTCCCACAGTGTCTTTTCCATCCTTAGCTGAGCATCCATGCGGGATTTTCCATCTATTCAGACATTTCTCAGAGGGCATCTGACCTTATTTAACAGGCCCTTAATTAGGTGAAAGCAAATGCGAAGGAGAGCGGAGTTCAGCCTCTGATATTGCTGAGGGTAATGAGGGGTATTTTAGGGGCAGGACAGAACAATCAAAGAGAACAAAAGTTGCCTTTGCTGCCAGCTGGGATTACACTCACTGCTTGATAGGGATTGAGTGAACTCTAGGAACTGCTCTTCCCTATCAGTTTGGTGCAGGACTGCCCAAGAGCAGGACAGCTGGTGAGGAAATGGGCGCTTTGGAGTCCTCTTCTTTGGAGGATTTAGAGGGAGATGAATGTGACACGTTTCTGCAAAGACAGTGTGAATTTCAACCCGTGTTTTGGGCCTCTCAGAAGCTCTGATGGCCCTGATCTTACATAAGATGTCAGTTTGGTTTAGGAACAGCCAGTTATGGAATCATGGAATGGTTTAGGTTGGGAGAGATCTTAAAGATCATCTCATTCCACCCCTGTGCCATGGGCAGGGACACTTTCCACTATCCCAGGTTGCTCCAAGCCCTATCCAGCCTGGCCTTGGACACTTCCAGGGATCCAGAGGCAGCCACAGCTGCTCTGGGCAACCCTGTTCCATTGTCACCACCCTCACAGCCAAAAACGTTTTCCTAACTGCCTGATAATTAATCCAAGGAAGAGGTGATGCTGCCAATCCAGAAGTTGAGTAGTGAAGTCCTGCAGAAGACCTGACCACCTCCAGAGTGGATGTGCACAGTGGTTATCTTCCACAGCCCCTTCTAAATCAACACTCCAATACAGCAGAAGGATAGAAATCTGCAAAACCAGCACCAAAATTTACAGTTTCTGGGTGTCTCTGATGTTTCTAAATCCCCAGGTCAAAAAGTCACACCTAGTAGACAATCTCAGCTTTCTGTTTTCAAACAAGATCATTTCTGCCTTTTCTGGTTCTGGCCCAATGATGAAAAACATGGTCTGCACACAACCTGATGGCTCACAAACAAACACATGCAAATTAAAAGGGGGGAAAAAAAAAACCCTCTTGAGTTATTTTTAAAACTTGTGATCTTGAGCCAGTGTTTCTGGGGACAGCCTCAAATTGACAATCCCCTGGCAACAGCCCCTCCAAACCTAGGAGTTAATACCGCTTGATACCTTGTGCAAAGACTGCATTTGAAGAAATTAAGCCATAATTAAGCAAAGTTATTAATGATTGCTTTAACTAATTGATACGATAACATAAGCAGCAGACAAGATTTTAATCAGTGGTCATGAAATCAGAAGTAAACTGGCCAGACAGCACCTCCTCTTTGGCAGTTAATTCGCAAACAATAACTCTGCTGCTGATAGTGACTCAGCGGCCGAGGGGAGAAGAATAAATCTCAGGAGACAAATAGGTATAAGCCTTCCCCATTTTAATGAGAAACAGACACAGAAAGGCCAAAAAGACCCTGTCAACATGATTTGCAGTGCTGTTAGTTAATTTTTACCAAATGTGCTTTCTGCCACGCTTTAGTTGAAGTACATATTTATTTGATATTTCGCTGGCAAAGTTTAAAAGAGCTTCCCAAATACCCATCTGCCTCTGCTACGCATGACCCTACCAGTCTCACCTCCGACACACTGTAATGGTTTTAGGGAATGATAGCCCTGCACAGATGTGATTTATTCGCAGATTGTGGGTGACTTTCTGCTAACTTACAGGGGGAAAGCGCAACTTTCCACCGGAGCGTGAAGCTGACCCGTGGAACAAACCTGCCTGCACAGAGAGGGACAGCAAATCTGCTTCCTTGAGGCAAACACAGAATCAGAGGATGGTTTAGGAAGGGACATTAAAGACCATCTTCACCTCCTGCCATGCGTGGGTGAAATTCCACTATCCACCTTCCACTATCCCAGGTTGCTCCAAGCCCTGTCCAACCTGGTCTTGGACACTTCCAGGAATGGGTCAGGTTGCTCATAAGTATCAACCATCAAAAAGAGGTTGCAGAACAGTCTTCCCGAACTATTAGTAAACCAAAAGTGAGAGGAAGCTCAAAACCTTGAGATTTAAACAATATAAAGTTGACGCCTCTTGCCCTTTGCCTTCCGTATTTTGAGCCTTTAAGGTTATTTTCTCCAGCTCTCCCCTTTGATCCCTCCATATCAAAGGGAAGAGCTGAGATTCCTGTGTTGTGGAGTTGCTTCCATGTGTTGCATCCGCTTCGCAGAACACTGGGAGAGACCCAGGAGTCCAACATACTGTAACAGAGTTATTTCAGGGGTGATGGAGGTGATCTTCCAAGTGTTAGTCCAAAGGCAGGACAGGGGAATGAGCATCCTGCACCTCCTGGCGTACAGAGGTGGGCTCTGTGTGCGTGCCAACACTTGAGCAGCAAGGAAGCACAGAAAAATGGGCAGCCAGCAGTGTGGAGACAGCTGGGAGAGCAGAGAGCAGAGGAACAGGGATGCCAGGAGTGCAGGAGTGGTGGAAAAGCAAGTGCAAGCCTGGAAATGAGAGGAAAGGGCTGCAAGGGATCAGAGGGAGATGCAGAGAGTGAGAAAGGGGTGGAAGAATGATCTCAATCCCTGCAAAGAGTTCCAGGGAGCTTCTCAGCTGGGAAGAGAAAGAAATTCAGAGAGGATCAGGTGAGGAAGAGGGACCCAAGGAAGCACAGGCACATGTTGAGGAGCAGGAAAGACGCAGAGATGCTGCAGCAGAGACTTTCCTGTTCCTGCAGCATTTCCTATCTGCTCCCCATCCCCTGAGATCAGCATGTGAGGCACAGGGCTCCTCTGTCTGCACACCAGAAACAGAAAAAGGAGAAAGAAATAATCACAACCTCCAATGCACTGATATAAGAAATCTGGAGAAGAGCTGTTTACATGTAGTGACAGGACAGGGGAGGAATGGCTCCAGACAAAGTGAGGTTTAGATTGGATATTAGGAAGAAATTTTTGGCTGTGAGGGTGATGAGCACTGGCACAGGTTGACCAGGGAAGCTGTGGCTGCCCTATCCCTGGAATGTCCAAGGTCAGGCTGGATGGGCCTTGGAGCAATCTGGGATAGTGACTGTAGCTGCCTCAGAGTGTTTGTGAAGGCTGGAGTTAAAGGCATGATCTCCTGATAAATCCTGACAGATCCCATGTGTGCAGCAACCCTTCCCTGTGCTGTCAACAGGGACTTGAAACACGTTCACACCTAAAACACAGATATGTCCACACCTCTGGGAAATGATGGGACCTTTGTATGCTCAGTCTCTGGGTTTCAGTGACAAATTTCCCCTCTCCCTCTTTCAATCACTCTCCCTATAAAATACATGTTTCTGTATAATGGTGAAAAGCTGTTGCATCCTGCTCCTGAGAGCATTGCACGTCTGACTGAGTGGGGATGTGCTGCTTGTCACCTCTCAGTGTCCAGAGGAGCTGTTTCAGCCACAGACACCAAGGCTGAGCTGGGCTCCGTCTCCCAGATGGTTCAGCTCCAGAGAAAAACCCCATGTGCAACCCAAAGATCCCCAAGTTCACTGGGGCAAATGCTCCCGTGCAGAAGTTGACCTTAAAAAGGCCAGAGGATTATTTTGGCTGCTTCTTGTATCCAGATTTATAGTGACAGCTCTTTTAGGTGTTCCAAGCTAAAGGGTGCCCTTCTGGGACGTCCAGAGCTGTGATAAAACTGGGACAAGCTGGGGAAATGGGCTTTTCCACTGGGGCTTCCATTCTTGTGGGAGCCTGGTGAGAGATGGAGCCAAGTCTGGCAAAACCATAAGTTCTGGAGCACAAGTCCTGTGAGGAGTGGCTGAGGGAGCTGGAGCAATTCAGCCTGGAGAAAAGGAGGATCAGTGGAGGATCAGCTCTTCACAACTTCCTGAAAGGAGGTTTCAGCTGCACCATGGAGGCTCAGGTTGGATATTCAGAAAATATTTCACCAGTGAAAGAGTGGTTAAGCATTGAAAGAGGCTGCCCAGGGCGGTGGTGGGGTCACCATCCCTGGGAGTGTTCAAAAGCCACGTGGATGTGGCACTTCATGATATGGTTTAATGAGCACAGGGGTATTTGGTCAAAGGTTGGATTTGATAATCTTAAAGTTCTTTTCCAACCTTAATGATTGTATGATTCTATGAAAACAGCTTTTAAAAACTACACAGGTTATAACAGAACCACTCTTATCTCTGGGGCACAGACGGGCTGAGCCCAGCAGGCAGAGGGAGGAGAAACCTTCTCCTTCCCCAGGGATGGGACAAGCCCTAGTGCCTGTCTGTCTTTAAAAAGGTCAGGTCAAGCCATCACCCTCCTGACCCCCATCTCCACAGACTTCCCAACACCACTGAGGGCAGTGAAAACCTCTGATAAATCAGAGCTTCATCCTTTTATGAAAGATCTGTGTGTGGCTTCTGGAGTGGGTGCGATATTTGCTCCCTAAGGGCAGCCTGTTCATGATCCTGCCCCCAGCAAAGGCAAACCCCTGCACCCACTCACTGAGGCTCTACAAATGTTAATTCATTCAAGCACCAAAAACGTGTTCTGTCACGAGCACACAGGTAGTGACTGCACTGCTGTGATGGCAGTGCTGTCATTCACATTCAGATAAAATCAGATTTGGGCAAAGGCTGATGTAGTGCTGAGTGTTTCACAGGCTCATATCAGATTTTAAATAACAGCAGTTCCTGCCTTTTTCACCAGCCTCTCCCACAGAGACACCCATGGGCGTCCAAGGTGGGTGGGAGGAGATGACTGAATAAATCACACAGGGCTCAGGGCTCCTGAGCTCTCTACAGGGCTTGGTGTTCTAAAAACACCAGCTTAAACTTGTGCTTTGGAACAGCCAAGCACAAAATGAATCTGCTCATGCTGTAGTGGTCAGGGAACTGCAAGTAGTCAAGGGACCAGTAAGAATAAGTTTTTGGAAGTATCTGGAGGAAAAAGTAATTTTTACTCTTCCAGATCTCATTTTTTAAGATGTGAGTGAATGAACGTTGCTGTCCCACTGCCCTCCCCCACAGAGGTTTGAGGCAGGTCCTGTGTGTGTCTCTGTAAATCTGAAGGGCTGTGCAAAGCCAGCAGTGGTGTCTGAGGTGACCTCAAATGGGCACAAAAAGATCACTGAGCAAACCTGAAAGCAGTGGATTTGTTATTGGTGCATTGTTCTGTTCTAGGACTTTGACCCTCAAGGAGCCTCATTCTGTGCAGAAAAAAATAGAAAGGACCCACCAAAGGAAAAAAAAA
>VZRN01006632.1:813108-853226 GCA_013397935.1 Dasyornis broadbenti | reverse complement strand
AAAAAAAAAAAAAAAAAAGGGTAATTTCCACTATGCCAAATGGGCTCAGCTGCTTCCTACTCCTCTAAAACCATCACCTCCTGCCCAGAGCACCATTCCTGGCCCACCGGAGTTAAAACAAGACCCCCTTCAATTAATATCTCTGTATAAATCACTTGGAAACCATCCAGGGCTGCTGGGAGCATGGTCGGGAGCAGGATCACAATGACCGGCCAGGCGGGCAGCAGGAACAGACGCTGGGTGGAGGAGAGTCATTACAAATAATTAAATGAATAACTAAGCAGATGAGGAGCTTGGTGAACCATGGCACACTCGGCCAAGCCATGCCTCCCCACCACTCTGCTGTTGTGCAGCGTCAGCAGCCTCTGGGCTGATGGAGTTCCAGGGAATTCACCATCTCCTGCCCCAGCGCTTCCAGCCGCTGCTCCAGCAGCTCTCGCTCAAGTCGCGCTGGTGGTTTATTCTGGCCATGAAATTGCCCCAGCTCCCAGGGGAAGGGATTAAATGGCCGCCAGGAAGATTGCAAGGGTGGATTTCAAAGGGAAAATCCTTCAGGTCGTGGAATCAGACCCTGCTCCCTCCGCCTGGGTGTGAGCGAGCGACCACAACTGTGGTAGTGCCTTGGAAAGTAGGGAAAATGTTTTGGGCAGGGAAAGCAAGATGTGGGAGGACAAGTTTTGTCTTCCCCATCCCCTGAGGCATCTTTCCATTGCTGTTCCTGCTTCTCCTTCTAGCAGGGCATCTCACAAAAATCACCATCATCATTTCTCACTATCGGATTAAGGATCTGCAAACCCCATTTCCAGGAGATCCAAGCAGCCCTGGAGCCCAGCACATCAATCCAGGCTGCTCCGAGAAGGGCCCAGCCACAGCCTTACGACTGCACAGGGGCCACTAACACTTCATTGCTTTTCCAATAGCAGTTCCTCCCTGTTTTATGAACCTAATGTTCCCCAGAGGATGCCGGGGCTCCTGGCTGCTATTCCTGGCATGGAGAGGGAGAAAGGACACAGCAGGCAGCGTATGATCTAATGTCAGGCCCTTCTGATGAACATCTATTCCTGATTTTTCATTGATTTGGGTTGCATGATGGAGCTCTATTGATCTCAGCAGGGACAGGGAAGGGCCGGTGACATTCCATGTTCCTCCCATTTCCCTCCGTTTTCCAGTAAAATAATCCGTTCTAATTTGCCTAAAGCCTATTAATAGGAGATCAATTCCTAATAAAACATGGCATTTCAATAGCCCTGTCTATCCACCGATGCTAAAGGCCTTTGGAAGTGCTAATTGAAAAAGCAAGGGATGAGGTACCCGTAACTTGTGCCTAAGTCAGCAGCCCGCAGCTCTCTCTCTTCTCTTGTCCATATGTTGGAAAGTGCTGCTGCCATGGACGGTGCCAGCCCATCCAAACACAGATCTCAGAGCACCTCCAGCCGTGTGGAGAGCAGGAGCCTGGAAAACCAGGTGTTTACGGTGTTCTTAAAACTCCTGCTGACAGTGCTGTCCAGAACCCAGAGTGTCATGACAGGAGCCACTCTGAGCAGAGATGAGAGCTGATCTGGACAGGGGAGTCCTGGAATCACAGAATGATTTGGGTTGGAAGGGACCTGAAAGATCATCCAGTTCCATCCCCTTGCCATGGGCAGGGACACCTCCCACTGTCCCACGTTGCTCCAAGCCCCTTCCAACCTGGCCTTGGACACTTCCAGGGATCCAGGGGCAGCCACAGCTTCTCTGGGCAACCTGTGCCAGGGCCTCAGCACCCTCACAGCCAAGAATTTCTTCCTAATATCCAATCTAAATCTCTCCTCTTTTACCTTAAAGGGTTTCCTTTTCATCCTATCTCTATCACCCATGTAAAAGTTGCTCTCACAAGGTGTAGGTGCGCCTGAGTGCACACCACAAAACAGAAGGGACAGCAAAGCAGGTTGGCCTTGCAATCCCATCAGGTTCCTGGTTTGTGTTTCTGTTGTCCAGGAGATCTACATGACAGAATCATAGAATCATTAAGGCTGGGAAAGATCTCCAAGATCATCAAGTCCAATCTTGTAATTAATAATCAAGACTTATTTGCTCCACCTACAGCATTGCATCAGCCAAGGAGAATGGTTCTTCCTCACTCCTCCATCCATACAATTCCCAGGGCCTTTTCTCCCAGCAGCAACACAAGGTTTTCAGGAAGACAGCTTTTCCGGAATAACTGCTGGCTAATCCCGGTCATCTGCGGGCACTGCACTGTAATCCCCACACCGCACACCCGTGGCCAGGGGCTGGCACTGGGCAGGGCCACAGGGTTTAATCCCTGCACAGGAGTCACCCACTGACCTTTCGCGTAATCCTGGAAAATTGGGTCAACCAGAGCTGTGCCTGACTGCCGGATAGGGGTCACCCCCGCCGAGGCAGCACAGCACAGCGGGGCAGAGCAGGGTCCTCCTGCTTCGGGAGGTCCAACAGAAACATGGGACAAGGTGTTGATGGGAATCTGCGTTGTTTTCTAGAGACATGGGGGGCACCGTGCCTTGACAGAGCTGCTGAGTGCCCTGGGTTCGTGGTGGGTCACTGTCTCACAGCAGATCAAGCACTCTGGGATTCACTGAATTCATGGAATCACAGAGTGGTTTGGGTTGGAAGGGATCTGAAAGCCCATTTCATTCCCAACCCCAGCCACGGGCAGGGACACCTTCCACTATCCCTGGGTGTTCCAAGCCCTGTCCAACCCGGCCTTGGACACTTCCAAGGATCCAGGGGCAGCCACAGCTTCCCTGGGCACCCTGTGCCAGGGCCTCAGCACCCTCACAGACAAGAATTTCTCGCTAATAATCTAAATCTACCCTCTGTCAGCTTAAAGCCATTGAAACTCCTCCTTTGGGCCAGAAGACAAATTCCTAGCTGACAGAGATCCCTTTTTTTCCACAGTCCACAGCACAGAACTACTGTGCCATCCCACTGTGGTTCCCACTAACATTTATAACCAGAGATACTCTTGGCTGCGATGGAATCATGAATTAAATTAGACAGAAGTGAAAGAGCTTCATTCTGGGCTTGGATTTCACCTAACACAGTGGGTTTCTGAGTGCTGCTCCCAACACCATAAAAATCAATAATTACAGCTTGCAGTGTGTCCAGACAGGCTGTACCTGAACTGCAGGGCTCACCCCAAAGTGAAACAGCTCCAGAGCTGGAAACAGAGGGAGAGGGAAGGAGATCACCAGGTCCTTCTCCCTCAGCAGGGACAGCGTGTCAGGTATGTGCAGCTCTCACATCCAAGAGCCCATTGACAGATGACATCATTTTTTGAGAGCATGGTTTACACACGCTCCCCTGGCGCTCCCTGATTGATAAATTAGACACTCATGAGCCATGTGCTAATCAATGCAAATCATTAGTTTGTAACAACACAAGGCAAGCTCGGCAGAGCTCATTTTTCAAGGTAATGGCCTGCCAAGCATCCGTGTTCAGCTACAAGCCCTGCCAGGCAATCCATTAAGGGGCTGCTGGCACTCACCGATGGCACGGGGCTGAGGCCTCTGCAGTCCAGTCCCCACCAAGGACTCCAAGACACCAAGAGCTCCAAACCTGCTCTTCCTCCTCCTTCTTCTCCACAGCTCCTCGCTCTGCTGCCAGTGGCCGCCCTACACCCAGACATTTGGAGTGCATGTGCTCCCACAGACCCTGGACATTTGTTCTTCTCTTACCCCAGTGCTGCAACCTAATATTAAAGATATTTGAGGCTGAAAAATTGTGCTTTGTTGTCTGTCAGTGGAAAATGAAGGTGGGTACTCGAGGCATTGACCCGCAGGCATGTCCTAGAAAACTCCATGCTGGCAGCAGTGGCATCTCTAAGGGACAATGACTGCATCAAGTTGTGTTTGGCCAAATAAAGGGGCCATTTAAATGCTCCAGCCACCAGGTTTAACACCCAAAATTCTGGCTTCAGGCTCTTATAAGCGCTGTCCAGCTAAGTGAATGTTTTGGGGGAATGCAACTCCATCAGGGAAGGATGCGCCACCACTGAGCATCCTGTCAGAGCACGGGGAGGGCACAAGGGTGGGACAGCTCTGCTCCTTCACCGCAGGAACCTCTGTGTCTGCTTCCCAAGTTCTGCAGGATTTCAATCCCCCTGGCAACAGAGCAGTCTCTCCATCCATGGGTCACTCTATCAGGCATGTATCCTGCCACAGGTGCTCTCCAGAGCCACTCCATGGAATCCTTCATGGAGAATAAGGATTCTCTATTTGACATTCCCAGAGGTAAAGTTCAGCGCTCGCAGACGGGGTCCTGCTGCTGGATGCTCGTGTTTATCATCCCAGTGGATAATCTCAAAGGTCATCCTAGTGCCACTCAGGTAATTCTGTTTCTCCCAAACTGGTAGAATTTCTTTTACACGGCCAACACTTTGGGAACATGCTAACTTTAAAACATTTATGGTTTTTATTGCCATCACTCCTGGTTCTTCATAAAGAGACTGTAAAGGGATAGTTTGGGTCACAGGGGTTCTGATTGAGCTCAAGAGAGCAATAATGTGAAAAAGGTAAGAAAATTAAATGTTTACATGCGAGAGCATGTGTGTCAGCCTGTGAGCTGCAGAACCCAAAATGCCCTCCAAATTCTGGTCAGCTCCTCAGCAGGGGTTGACCTGTAGATAAAAATAATTAAGACAAGCTGCAACACCAGAAAGACTCAGAGTTTTGGCTCAGAAATACCCAGGAGTGCAGCAAGTGTGTGAGCGGGACTGACCAGAGACAAAGATCCCAACGCAGTTGGCCTGGAGCACGAACCCTTACGTGGGACAGCTCAAAAACTGAGGCAGGGAGTAACGTGGGATGGAATGAAGACAGATGCACCACAACACGGGCTGAGTGATGAATACAAGTCTTTTATAGTGGGGCTGAGGGACCAGATTCCCTCAGAGATGAGCTCATCCCGCCGGGAACGCGGTGACCCCGAGGGTTGGGAGCCGTGGGGCGGGGGGTGCAGGGCAGCACCACAAAGGGCCTTTTGACAGTGGCCAGACGGGGAGAGCTTTGAGACACCCACAGATCCTCACCACACTGTGGCACTTGAGAGGGAGCCAGCTGCCCTTCGGCACCGGGAGGCATGAGTGGAGAGCCGGGAATTCGCAGGGATACGCGGGCAGCGGAGCACTCGGCAGCACAGCAGCGTGAAGGAGGGTGGAAATATCTGAGCAGGTAAAACAGGAGGTGTGGAGGCACGCAGCAAGCCCTGGACACTCCAGGCTCATCCTCCTGTGAGGATCATCCTCCTCATTGGTGAGGATGTGCTCACCAATGGACCCAAGGGGTGATGTAAAGATAAGAACACACATGCACTGATTTAAAATCACAGAAAAATAGAAGCATGGAATGCTTGGGCTGGAAAGGACCTCTAAAGGTCACTTCGTTCAACACCCAGGGACATCCTCAACTGGATCTGGTTGCTCAGAGCCACGTCCAACCTGGCCTTGAATGATTCCAGGGAAGGTGCCTCCACCACCCCTCTGGGCAACCTGTGCCTGTTGTAAAAATCTTCTTTATATCTCATCTAAATCAAAACTCCTTTAGGATAAAACCATTGCCCCTTGTCCTATCACACCCAGCAGAGTCTGCAGAGAGCACAGGCATCCCCTCCAAAGGATCTGCTCCCTGCAGCAGAGAACTCAGGGAATCTGATCCCAAGGGGGGCATTTCCACACCTCGGGTGGTGCAGTGCCCTGGGCAGCTCCAGGCATCAGCGAGGGCAATGAACTCAATCACAGCCTGTCACATTCAATCTCGGAGACAGAAAGACACATTTGCAATTTCCCTTTAAAGCTTAGGAGAGGCAGACTAAAGCTCTTGCTTTGCTGAGGATTTGGGCACTTCCACCGCTTTCTCTAAAAAAAAAAAAAAAAAAAGCAAATCAAAAATCGTATCCCAAAGATGGTATCACTGGTCAACGGAGATTGGATGTTCTTGCACTGATATTTGTGCTAAATGACTTCAGAAATGCAGAGAGTGATGGGCTGTGAGTGCATCACTGAAAACAGAGAAATCTGGGACCCAGAGCTCTTTCCTCAAGCTCTCGCTGGGAGCTCAGGGCTTGGGTGGGTGGGTGGAGCAGCAGCTTGGGTACAATTCCTGTCAGCAGCGTGGGGACAGGTTATCTCCAAGGCCAGGGGAGAGGGGAACCTGCAAGAAAAGCTGTCCCCAGTCCCTTTTGACAGCTGACGCCCCTGGGGCTGAGGTTGAGATAATGAGGTCCCACATATCTCTGAGCCCCAGCCCCACCGGCAGGGCTGTGCTCTGCAAAGGTTATTGTGATTCAATTGCTGACTCTTTCAGCTCCTGGGCTTCTCAATGCCAAGGTGACCTATTAAGAACTTAATATCAGATAAAAAACAGCCCTCAAAGCTTTTTTAACCATCATAATCTATGTTTATCCACAGAAAATAAAAGGAGGAGGGAAAAAGAGAAAGTGAATGCTTATCTTCCAATATTGCCTCAGATAAAACGGAAGCATCATCTGGGGACAAAACTTCACATTTGACCTTTCTCCCCTTTCATGAAAGCAGCCAGAAAACTGATCCAACACTGAAACAGTGGACAAGGCCTTTTCCATTCACCTCCCATAGACTGAAGGATGCTCCCAATCTGCCAAAGGTCCCTCTGCTTTTGTCTGTGACACCTGACCAAGGACAGGAGTCTCTGCAGCCCCTTCTCCTCAGCCAGCCCCAAATGAGCAGCACTGATCCCAGCAAGTCCCAGCTCTTCCATCCGCCATCCTCCATCCAGACCAAACCCCTCAGCAGCCATCTCTGCTCAGCTGTGTCTCACTGAGCATTTTGTCTTCCCAAGAATTCCTCTCATCTCCCACTTGGTCCCTGATTAGTGACAATTTTTTGGTCCTCTCTGTTCATAGAATCACAGAATGGTTTGTGTTGGAAGTGACCTTAAAGATCATCTGATTCCAACCCCTGCCATGGGCAGGGACACCATGCCTGCAGGGATTTAAAAGCCATGTGGATGTGGGCTTTGGGGACATGATTTAGTGGTGGTCTTAGCAATGGCTGGACTTGATGATCTTAGAGGTCTTTTCCAACCTTAACAACTCTATCATTCTGTGATTTTAATTATCACCTCCAATAGTGCAAGAACGGCACGTATCCCCAGACCCTTCATCACAGGGGGTGCCTGGCACATCAATCACAATTAACCAGATGTGTGTTCAAACCCCTTGATTGAATTATCCAAAAGTAATCCAAACGAATTTAAAAATAACAGCGTGGCAGGCACATTTTTGATGTCAGTAAATCACCAGCCAGGGCCATCAGTGTGAAGACCCCATTCAGAGGGAAACAAAAGGTGGGAATGCAGCGGGTGAGGGTGGCAGGGAGTGATTTCCTCACAGCCAAGCACCTCCAGCACCGACCCAGCTCTGTGGGAGAGAAGCTGAAGCCCCCATGGAAGAAGCAGAGCCCTCCATGTGCACCCCAGAGGATTTGGAGGTCTGCTGGGAACTGCCCTACAGAGCTGCGTGGCACAGAGGGCAAGGCACGAGGCTTGTTCAAGGGAGAATTAACAGAGCCACAGGGATTTAGGAGGGGAGTGCTGACATATTATTCCACTTAGGCAGAGGCAGGGGACTCCTGGGAAGGGAGAAAAGCTGCCTGAGCCATGCAGTTTGGGGCTTGGCTTCTGAGCTGGGAATCAGACCCTGGATCAGGCTGTTGGGGAGTTTAAGTTGCCCCATCAATGGGTTAGAACGGCATCCATGAGCTTAACACAATCTTAGAGCGTTGATCCAGCCCAAATCCTCTTGTTTATAGGAGCTACAGGTGAGATAGAATGTAGGGAAATTCAGAGAGTCTGGAAAAGCTGAGCACAAAAGGCACCTGACAGACCATGGAAAGGGATGCTCCAGCTGAGCCAAGTGATGCACAGGGACCCCAGCCCAGCAGGGGAGGCAGAGCAGAGCTCAGAAGAGTCACTGTCCTTCCAACGGGGCCAGCTCACAGGTCTGCAGCTCCTTTTGGGCCTCAGATCTTTGCTCAAACCTGTGCAAGTGCCAGAGCAATGTCCTGTCGGAGGTAAAACAGCCAGGTACATCCCTAACATCAGAGTTCGAGATGCCTGAGCTCTAAAAGCAGCATGCCATGATCTGCAGGACTCCCCCATCCTCTAAAGGTCTGGGGTTTGCTGTTTACCTACACAGCTCATCCCTGGGACACATCCCTAGAAACCATCAAAAAGGTCCTGACTGAAAACCTGTGGGGACAAAGTGCAAACGCTCCTGGGGTGGTCACTGCCATACCCCAGACACCACTGCTGAGTTGTGTGTTTGGACAGCAGAATTCGGGGAAAAAATTGCTTCCCTAAATGATCATGGTACGGCTCTGTTTGAGGTCCCTGGGGTTCCCAAACTGGCTGTTTTCCCACTGTTTTTAACATGTCAGTCAAGGAGAGCTCAGCTACACATTTGTTGATGGCAAGGGGATGGAAGAACAGCCTGGGCAGCATCTCCTGTGCCCACAGCCATTCCCTGTCTCCCGTGGCCAGGGAGGGACAGCAGGATCGTGTCCCTCGTACAAACAGAGGGATCACTTTCCTCTGGGACCTCAGGGTAACCCAGGCCATGAAACCTGACCCGAAGCCACTTTGACATCAGGTCGTGGCTGGAGACAAAGCAAGGTCAGGAGTTCAGCATCAATAGAGCAAGTGCCAGTCAGGACACAAAAGCTCTGGGATCAGATGTACCTGCCGAGGGCTGCTGGGGAGGGGGGGCATTGAGATGCAGAATTACTGCTCCTTTCATCCCCGCTGCTCTTTCCCTGGGTTCACACGGCTCTCCTGGCTTTGTCCTTGCTCAGGCTGAGTCCCAGCAGGGTCCCTGCCACAGCCACAAGGAAAGGTGCTGAACGGGAGCTGAAAGGTGAGTGGTGTCAGAGCTGGATGCCCCCCTTCGCTGAAGGTTTCAGCAGAATCACTGCTAAGAGCAGACACTCATTCCTGTGACCAGCTCCAGCTTTGTCGTGGAGTAAATCAGAGAATCACAGAGCGGTTTGGGTTGGAAGGGACATTAAAGCTCATCCACTTCCATCCCGCTTTCACCGTCCCAGGCTGCCCCAAGCCCCATCCAACCTGGCCTTGGATGCTTCCAGCAATGGTGCAGCCACAGCTTCTCTGGGCAACCTGTGCCTCGCCACCCTCACAGCCAAGAATTTCTTCCCAGTGTCCAATTTAAATCTCCCCTCCTTCAGCTTAAAGCCATTCCCTGTGTCCTGTCACTCCATGTCCTTGTCCCAAGTCCCTCTCCAGCTCAGCTGGAGCCCCTTTAGGCACTGGAAGGGACTCCAAGCCTCCCTGGAGCCTTCTCCAGGCTGAACAGCCCCAGCTCTCTCAGCCTGTCAGCAAGGCTACCCCAGACTTAGGCTGAACAGCCAGCAGAGACTCCAGAGCATTAATGTGTACTCGTGACTGCAGCTAAAATAAAATGGACCTCAATCCTCCAAAGCAGGAGCAACTCCTTTTCCTTGAAGTCCTGCCAGAGTGGGATAGTGCAGGTGTTTTATATTCCCAGCGTTTGGGGTATAACTTAATGAAATCCTGAGTCAAGGAGGCACAATGCGCAAAACCCCGTGCGTTTTGAGGTACACACTGACTTTACCCAAACAACAGCTTGAAATATCTGCAATATCGAGGATTCTCTGGAAAACAAGCTTTTTACTGGAATTGCAGTTTGCTCCCTCTTTCTCAAACCCTGATCTCCTTTTTAGGGAAAGCCTTCCCTGTTTCTGGCATTTTGTTGTGGTGAAATTAGATCAGAGTCATGAAACTGAAACAAAACACAGCAAGCCCAGGTTTGGAGATCATCACAATCCCTTGAGGATGCTCCACAGAGCCCTGGGGAAAACTGACTGACAAGTGCCTGGAGCTCCCTTGTTTTATTCTCCCTCTCCAGATCCACCTCACAGGACAGAGAATGAGGAGGCAAAAGGCTTTTTAATAGTTATTGAACCAACTCTTACCAAGCTGCATCAAAAGTTTTCCTGGTCCGTGGGAGATGGCAAAAAAAAAAGTGGAAGAAGTGAGTGGCTCTGCCTCAACATCCAGCGCAAAAGGAGGGGAAGAAGAAGGGGCTGGAGCTGGACTGGTGATTATTTTTGGAAACTACAAACCCTAAACGCTCCTTTTTGGCCAGAGCTTCTCCACGTGTGCAGCAGATGGCGCAGCTGCAGTAGCCGTCCCACTGCCACCTCTGTCCCCACTGTCCCCACGCCAGCCCCAGCACCATCCCAAAGGCTGTCCCTCTCTGTCTGGGGCTCTCATCCTGCCCTTTTCTGGCAGCCCCCAGCACTGGGTTTTAGCACTCTCCAAGGAGTTTACAGGATGAAAACAGGCCACCAGCTGTCCCAAAGAAAGGGACACATCCACAAGAGATGCAGGAGGCACAACTCCATCGTGCAGAGATGGATGTGCCATAAAACCCCACCTCGGTGCCTCCTGGGGCACTGGCATCATTCACAGCCCTGAACTCAGCCTGAGCCCTCCAGCCCTTCCCAGGATGTTTAAACCAGGGTGAGACAAAGGACAAGCTCCGAAAGGGGCCGCGGGGAGCAATCCTGCGCTGGCTCAGGTGCTTCATTTCCATAGCAGGGGGGAAGAGCTGTGTCCCTGGTGCAGGGCAATGCCAGCCTGGGTGATGGAGGCCAGACCCCAGCCAGCTGCCCCAGGAGCCAGGAGCCAACCCCCTCCCGCTGCCTGCACCCTTCTGGGCCCGGCTGCATTCATGGGAGAAGACTGGAGCTTCTCATCGTGGCCCTAATGGCTCCCACTGGGCTACTATTTCTGTCGGGGAGTGACAGAGGAAGGCAGTGTGAAGCCTTTATTTTTGGGTCTCGGGGCTATCTTTGCAGGCTTTGTTGTTTAAAGGGCCAAGCCTGCTCCCTCTATGACAATCGGCTGCTTCTTCTCTCATCTTCAAAGACTGCAGCTAAAACTCATTACGCTGCCAATTTTATCCCGGGCCAACAACTCCCCCCATCCCTTTTGTGATGAGGAGCAGAGCATGATCCTGCCTCTCCTCATTTTTTAATTCTTTCTCTCCTTTTGTTACTCTTTCTTGGAAGAGGAGGAGATGGTCGCTAATAAAAGGGAGAAACCGGTGTTTACACACAGATCTCTTGGCGGTTGGGAAAGAAAATACCAAGAGGAAAATATTATCCTGTGTGGAAGCATCTTGGCTGTGACAAACCATCAGAGGAGGGACACGGGGTAGGAAGGAGAAAGAGTTCGAGAAGTTATTTTGGTGAGGAAGCGGCCATGTCTCGTATCTCTGTTGGCCTTTACTCACCCCGTCCTCCAAACTGGGAGCTCTTCAAAGCTTCCTGCCCTCGGCCCACGGCCTTGGGAGAGGAGCCGGGACAGCCACGAGCAGGCTGCCAGCCAGCCAGCTGCCACCTTTGTCCCTGTGGGTAGCACTGAAAGCACAGCTGGGAAATGTCTGGATTTGTTTCTCTCTCCCTCTCTGTCTCTCTTTCTTCTTTTTTTTTTTTTTTTAATTCCTAGAACAGTCACTTTTTTCTTTTTCCTGGAAGCACATTTTTCAAGCCCAAATTTGCCCAACCCTCCCGTCAAAGTCGCTGCGTTTCTTCCCGACAGCCACAGGGTGTCAGCAGCTCTATGGAGAGGGTTCCTAAAGGGATCCCGATTCCTTGAGATGTCCCAGAGCTGGAGCAATGCTTTGGGAAGGGTTTCATCCTGCCCTGTCCTCCCATCAGAGATTCCAGAGGGCAAAGGAGAGCCTTGTCCCACAGGCTGCAGTCAGGATTTGCTCCAGGCACCCCACACAGAAGATTTGGGAGATTTTAGGACAATGCCAGTTCCTCCCCAGTGGAGGAATTATCCAAAATGAGCTGAAATGATCCAGGCGTTGATGGCATGTCCTGGCACAGAAGGGCTTTGAGGGGCAGATGGGGGTTTGGAAGGAGGAAAAACCCAGAGGTGACAGGGTTGAGAACAAGATGGACTAAATTTCCAGATTCCTGAGTTTCTGAAGGTTTGAAGCCAACTCTGAGGAAATATTCCCAGGGGGACATCAGTGGGGTTGGGCACGGCCAATTCACACATCAAACACCACCTGCACGGCCTCATTAATGCAGAGGTTGGGTGTTCCTAACCTGCATCAAAGAGTTCCACCCCGGAGTTAAAAACCACCCTTCACCTTTCCAGCTTCACCTGGGCAGGGAAAAGTCCATGGGCACACCCAGCCGTAATCCCTGCTGTCCGAGGAGCATCTGGAGGCACGGGGACTCATGTCCTGTGCCCTTGCTTGTCCCTCGTCCCATTTTGTGCCTCGAGTGTCCCGTCTGTAAAATGGGAGCAGTGAAATCTCCCTCCCTTCCAAAGCCTGGGCAGCAGGGGAAGGAGCTGCTTCAAGGATGGAGAAACATGGCAGAAACCCTTCAAATTCCATCTTTCTCACAACCCTGCCCCACCCACTCCCCAGACGGTGACAAGACGAGGCGCCACTTGAGGCAACCCAGCTCAAAGCAGGGTATTTCGGGTGCAAAAGGGGGCAAAACAAACCAGCCTGAAACCAAACAGATGAGGAGTGAGCAGCCAGGCTCTGTCTGGCTCCAGAGACATTTTGCTGTCACCAGTCACCTGCCTGCCCTCCAGGCACGCACTAAATGTGGGATTCATCTTGTTTAACATGGTCTTCCCGAAAATTAGACATCTCGCCTAATGAGTCAGGCAGGTTTCCCCTGGAGTGAATGGGAAGAGACCGGTTTCACCGAGGGGCGATTTGTGCCATCCTAAATAGGTGTCTCGGGCAGATGGAGTGAATTGCTTTCTGGAGATGCCAGTCTCTCTCCATTATCTATAAACAGCAGCTCATTTCGATTCAGTGCTGATGACCAGCATTAGGTGAGACAAATTTCAGCCTGAGTGACTGTCTGGCATCTCTCACAGATGGGCCACGCACCCTTTCCTTGCTGTCCCTGTGGTGAAAGGTTGGGTTAGCACAGAAAATCTTATTTCAGGGCAGGGTTTGTTTATTCAACCTGTTCTATTGCAACAAGAGGGTCGGAGAATTGTACTTTGATCCCTGTTTTTCTTGTTATACTCAAGTGGCACAGGGTGGGATTGTTGGGGTGTCCTGTGCAGGGCCGGGAGTTGGGCTTGATGATCCTCGGGGCTCCTTTCCAACTCAGGATATTCTATGATTCCGCAACGGGGTCAGTTTTAACATAATTCAGCCAAATTTCAGCCCCCCATGACCCTGGTTCCTGCATTTTGTGGTTGGAAATAAAATGCCACAGAAAACTACAAGCATAGATTCAGGTGCAGAAGCACATCGATCAGCTGTGAGGGCATCTGGACTAAATTAGAATAATAAAATGATTGAGCTCGGAAAAGACTTCCAAGATCATCAAGTCCAGCCTTCAACCAAATACCACCACTTCCACTAAACCATATCGCAAATTCTGCTTGCTTTTTGAACACTTCCAGGGATGATGACTGCACCACTTCCATGGGGAAACTTGGTTGTGGCCGAGCTCCTTCCCGCCTCCTTCAACACCAGGTGTTGGTTCAAAGGGAGCTTTGGCAGCACCTCTTAGAAAGTCCATCATTTCCCACAATCTCAGCTCCATCTCCATCCAAGTTCAGGGCAGCTCTGTCCATTCCCTCCTCCCCACACTTATCCACGGTTTCCTCACCATCAGCACACGCTCAATCCCAGCCCAAATCCCCACTGGAACACTTTTTACACCTGGACAGCACTGGGCTCCCGCGTATTTCTGCAGCAATTCGAAAAAATCCCACAAAAGCCTCCTCCAGCTCCTGCTGTCCCATCAAATTCTTCCCGATGGGGACCATTTCCAGCACCACTGGCACAAGTGGAGCGTACCAGGCTCCCAACATCTGCCAGGCACATTTTCCATCCCCTGCAAGGGGCTCTCAAAGCAACCCTCAGCTGGGATGTTTGTACAAACATGTGTATTTACTGTGTCAACACACATTAGAGAGCAAACACATTAAAAGGAAAAGGAAACAGACTACGAGATGAGGCCTCTCCAAACCTCGCTCTGCGGCCTCTCAGGTTGGTGGGGAAAGCTCTCATTCCCAAAATCTCACCCCCCGACATCCACAGGGATCAAATCTCTCTGGCCAGCAGATATCTCTCTGCAGGACACGTGGCTGAAGATGGAAAATTGAAATGACTTCATGATAGAAGGATATTTTTGGTTCAAAATCAGGAAATACAGCTGGGATGGGGCAGGGATCGTAAAGGACAGTGGGAAGCAGAGGAATCCTGCAAAAACACAATCGTGGTTCAATCCAAGCCATCTCCAGTGCCTGTCATAAAGTTTAACCTGAAGGCATCCTCCTCAGAAGAGTCCCAGGAGCCCAATCCCTGGGGAACTCTCCTCGATACACGGTCCCCAGGCAGGAGCCAAGTTCACACAGGTAGAACCAATATTTAGCAAAACTCCATTTTTTCCCCAAGCAGGCTGAGGATTTCTAGGGTTTTTCATTCAGAAGGATGCTGCAGCCGGGAAGAGCAGCACTGAGATGGAGATAAAGAGATGTTTAAAGAAAAACAATTCCTCCTGACGTGTCGCATACTGGATCCAGCTGTTCCTTGCATTCACTGCTTCCTCTTGAGCACAACTGCACGTGTGAGTGTGCGTGAACACACAGGCAAGACAGACAGAGGTAATTATAAAGCTGGAGCCACCTAGAACTTCCCAGCTGTCAGTCCCAGGAGAAAAAAACATCATGATTTAAATGCAGAGGCATCCACCACTTCAAGTAAAAGTAGAATGCCCGCTACGAGATGCGAAAAGCAATTGGAATATGTCCTGGAGAGGACAGGGATCTGGAGGCTTGATGTAAGTCCAGCAAAAAAAGAAAAAAACGTTGAAACCAAAATTGTAAAATCACAGAGTGGTTTGGGTTGGAAAGGACATGAAGGATCATCCAGTTCCGTGGACAGGGACATCTTCCACAAGGCCAGGTTGCTCCAAGCTCCATCCAGCCTAACCTTGAATGGGATGGGGCAGCCACAACTTCCCTTGGCAACCTTTGGCAGGCCTCACCACCCTCACACTGAAGAATTTCTTCTTAATATCAATTCTAAACCTACTCTCTGTCTAATATCATGCAAGGACATGGGGAAAATCCCACTCTTGGGCCATGTGAAAGGCTTCTGGGTTTATCCCACAGCATCAATAGCAAAATGATCCCTTAAATTCCATTCCCTGCCAAGAAAAGCCCCCAGGACCACACACCCAACCCCACGCTGGTGCTGTGCCCAGTTTCCAGCCAGTACAGCAGCAGGATAAGGGAACACTCACAGGGGAACATGTGGGGAGCAGGCATGGCCCCGTTTGCAGGAACCCAAATCCAAGGCAGGTTGTTGAAGCTTTCTATCGCACATCCTCGAAATTCCCACGCCAGACTGGCTGTCAGCAGAAAGCCTGGCTCTGGGGAGGGCAGCAGCAGGGAGATCTTTGAGGAAAAATCAATGCCAAATGACGTGATTGACATTTCAAAGGGTGTTTGGCACCGTGCTGAGGAAAACTCTCCATTGTTTCCAGGACCAAGTGGAAGATTCCCTGACCCAGATCCACCTGCCTGCCTCAAAACCATCCCTCTGTGCCTGTCCACCACCTGGGAGATCCTGGGCATGGGAATCCAGACTCCTGGATACCTTGGGTTGCTGCTGCTGCTGCTGAGGGAAGGGATCTTTCCCAGGCAGGGATGCAGGAGAAAGCAAAGGTAGGTGAGCGAGGTCCAAGAGATCTCATCCATCTGCTGCCTCCTGGAATTCAATCCTCATTTTCAGAGCACCAGCCTAGGGCAGCCTGAGCTTTTGTGGGGTGCATCAAGCTCCCGGGAGTTGTGGGAAGACAAATGCCAGGCCTTTACCTGGCTGGTATTCCCTGAACGACCGGGATGAAGGAAGAAGGTTGTTAAATCAGGAAAGGCTGTGAGCCTGCTGGAGAGCCTGGGACACGAAACAAGCTGGATGAGCTGAAGGAACTGCTCAGGAAAAGGAAAAAGAAGCAGGATTGAACTCAGGGAAAGCAAGGACTCTCAGGCAACAACAACTGAGGGTGCAGAGTCAGAGCAGGGCTTGGTGGCACTGTGGGATTGAGGCAAAAGGGGGATAAATGTGCTTAAATCAGCAGTGCTGGGCTGCTGCAGCAGATCCAGAGCCAGGATCCAGGGATAGCAGCCCTGTGAGCACATGGCACAGTCCAGCTGCCCTGATGGTGCTGCCAAGGCCACGAGTGGAGCACTCCAGGACACCAGACTCAAGGGGAACCTGGAGAGCCTGAAATTCCATGGCAACGCAGGAGGAACCAGGGCTGTCTAGAGGGGAAGCAGAATAATCAGCTTCAAGTGTGGAGCAGAAAAATGAAGAAAATAAATCTTTCTCTCTGTCTGGGGTGGGCAGTCTGTGGATAACAGCAGGGAGGCTTTTAGACACTGAAGAAGCTTCCTACTGGTTTGGGGAGCCTGGAAGTTGATGAACAGGCGGAGGAAGCTCCTGTCAGGTGGGATACAGGAAAGAGTTGATCCTGCCTTCAGTGGGATGGGCCAGACAAGCTCTCAGGTGCCTCTCAACTCAATTATCCACTCTTTATGGAGAATCTCCCCATGCACAGGGGAGGTTCTGGCTGGGGCTGACTCTGCAGCTGCCGCTTTGGATGAGAGGAGCTTCCCAACCCCGCTGAGCTGGCAGGGACCCAAAGCCACCTCCTAGAAATGACAAATCCCTGTTCCTCACCCCTGCTGGCTTCATTCAAAGAGTGGATACTGTTCAAATTAGCAGCCACCTGCACTTCCAGGGAGCCACGGCTCTCCCGAGGACATTTATCCTGGGGCACGGGGCCGCATCCTGCTGCACCCTGGTGTTCTTTGTGCTGCAGGAAAACGAGGCACTTTCTAATTGCTGCTTTCCTTGGACACCACAGGATACCATGGATTTGCTTTTCTGTGCGTTCTGGGGCAAAATGTTGCAAGGTTTTGGGGGGATAATGTTGTCACAGGTTTCTGCTCCATCTGCATCCCAGCTGGAACGGTTGAACAGCTCCAGCACGCCAAGGGATCTTTGTACATGACAGGGAATGAGAGGCAGTGGAGACCAGTCCTCAGAGTCCATCACAAAAACCACCACCAGGCCCTTTCCCCAGCACAATCCCTGGGAAAGGTAACAGCACCTGCGAAAACACCCTTTAGGATTTCTCTTACATGGTGCAACAACACCTTGGAGACACTCCAGCATCTCCTGGTCCCCAAAAATCACATGGCAGACACACAGGTGCCTGCCCAGGTCAGGCTGAAGACAGAGTGAAGCTATTTAAGAGGAATTTCACTTCAGATTCTGGATTTAGGGATGGCTGCCCACGTTGGCCATAGAAGAGCCTCCATCCCAAGACACAGATGGAGAAGGAATGTTGATATCCATCCCCATCCTGCAGCTCCCAAACCTCCCTGGTGATGGATCATGTTCAGTCAGGTTTGTTATTAATAACTGTATAATTTACCTGACAAATTCAGAGCCTGTTGTGCAACTTCATTAATGCATTTAATTGATTGTTCTATTTCCTTCAGGTTAATGGTTTGAGGGTCCAGCAGAGTTTAATCTCTGCAGTTGTTACAAAGTGCTTGTTCCTTGTTAAAAAGCAAAATGGACCCAGCCAAGGAGATCTGGGGATGAAAAACCAGCCAGAATAAATCCCTCACCCAGCTGGGCTGAGTGGGTGGGGAAGGGGTGATGGTCACACTTTAAATGCTACAGACAAAGATAATAAAATCAAAATTGAGCAGAACTTCTCAGTCTTTCTTCCATGGATAGCCATAAAAACAGGAAAAAAAAAAAAAAGACAAATGTGCCCCAAAATCCCATCCTGAAGGGAGCAGGCCCAAGCTCCAAGACTTCAAACAAGTGAAGAACACACTCCAAATCAAGATAGCCACAAGTTCTTGTCAGAGCAGATCAGGGAATCATTGAATGGTTTGGGTTGGAAGGGACCTTGAAGCCCATCCAGTGCCACCCCTGCCATGGGCAGGGACACCTCCCACTGTCCCAGGGTGCTCAAAACCCCTGGGACTGTTCAAGGCCAGGCTGGACAGGGCTTGGAGCAACCTGGTCTGAAGTGTGGCACTCCTGCCCTCAGCAGCAGTGCTGGAATGGGATGATCTTTACTGTCCCTTCCAAGCCAAACCATTCTGTGATTCATTGATTTTAAAGCAGTTCACATGTTATAAAAGCTCTTCCCCAATTCTTTTCCCAAAGTGTGTTATTTTATAGGAAACTTGAGGGAGAATTTGATTTGTTTCAGGCAAGGTAGTCCCTAGACTAGAGGCTGGGGAGGTGGGACAGGCAGCCTGAGAGTTACTAAAAATATCTGTGTCAAGTGTTTAAGGCCAGGTTGGATGGGGCTTGGAGCAACCAGGTCTAGTGGATCTAGCGGATCTTTAAAGTCCCTTCCAACCCAAGCCTTTCCATGATTCTGCGAAACATCCAAATCCCACGTAGGATCACGGGGTGGAGAAGAGCAGTGCTCTTATTTAACCCCCGGTAAGTTTAATCCAAAGCAGAAAGTTGGCTGCAGCCTCGCACAAGCTGAAAGCTGTGGGGTAATAACAGATGTGGAATCCCCGAATTAGGGCCCCAAATCGGGAAAGGAGCAGAGCAGGCTGTTTGAGTTAAGCCTGCACACATGTCCCATGCCGTGAGTCATGTTCAGCCATGTGTCCGCCCTCTTTGCCAAGGAGAGCGCCCAGCAGCCAGGCTGGAACGGGTGAAGCTGGGCAGCGTTGGGAGCACAAGGGACGTGAACCAGAAGGCACAGACTGAGACTGACATCGCTGGGTTTGGGACGGGGGTGGGGTAAAGGAAAAGGTGATTTTTTGGAGTCATGCAGAGGGCAGATGCCTTATCTCTTAAAGATAAGGTGCTTCATAATTTCTCTGTACCAGAAGTTATTTCCAAACCTCGCCCGTCCCATGCAACCACCAGCACAAACGCCCTCGGCCCTGACCTATCCAAGCTTTGTCTGGATGAAGTTTCCCATTTTAAGGACACAAAATGCGGTGTGGGAGCGTTATCCCAGGGGAGGAGGGTCAAGGAAGCTCCTGTAACGCTGTGTGCCCAGCAAAGCCAGGATTCCTGCTGTGTGACACGCTTCAGCCCAGAGCCTCCTGCAGCACACGCTGAATATTTATGAGTGCAAGACAAGGATCAGCACGACTACAAGACACAGGTTGCAACTTGGCAAAAGGAAAGATGATAAAAAAATATTTGGTTGGAGGAGGGATGGAATATCAGCTCTGGATCTGCCAGCCTGTGGAGAGGAGGGAGAGCCAGGGTGCTGCGAGGCCGTTTATCTGCTGGCTGTTCCCAAAGAGGAGCGCAGTAAATACACATTGGGGCCGTGAAGTGCCCCTGCTGCCACAGCTGGGTGCCCAGGAGGGGTCTCACCCTCCGAGGGACATCTCCTGAGCTCAGACACCACGAGATGTGCTGGTACTGACTTCACACCTCTCAAAACTGGCATTAACAAAGTGTGATGGCAGCTTCTGAAGGTGTTCTGTCCCATCAGCTCCAGGCACCTATTTTTGAACAGGATGAACCACCTGCCAACCAACAGCTTCCCATCACACCTGCTATTTGCTGTGGGAGGGGGAAATGGACTGGATTTGAAGCACCTTGATAGAGGTGATGGGGTGGGTGAGCTCTGGTGTGACTCCTTGGGGTAGAAAATTGCGCCTTGGAGGCCTCTAGAGAAGCACTGCACCCTGTTAGGAAACCAGCTGTGACCCACTCTGATTTTCAGGTGATGAGGGACCTCCTCTGGGGCAGGACAGGGCTTCAAACCCTGCCTCCAACTTTCTGGGATGTGGCTTGCACCGTTCAGTCCTTTGCCCAGACTCTCCCAAAAAAGCCAGCCTAGGCACAGTGCTGCTTCCTCCACGTAATTCCCAGCACATGGAAGCACAAACCCTCACAACTGCCCAGCCAGGGGGCCCTGGGTGTGGTGGCCACTTTCCCTGCTTGAACAGCCACCTCATTTATCCCTGCAGCCTCCAACCCTGACATCTGCAGGGATGTGACCGAGCCAAATGCCGTGGAGTCAGCCCCTTTGCCGTGTCAGCAATGCCACAGGAGGAGCAGGAATGTGGGAATGGCTCCAGAATGAACCCCGCCACCAGTCAGGAAGGGGCTTGGCCCCCTTCCTCCACCGGGATGCCACTCGGATTCCATTCCCTTCTCCCAGCCGGCCGGAAACCTCCCTCTGCACAGGAAGGTTTGCATAATCCAAGAGGCACCAGATTCCTCTTCCCCTCTGGATTTTCCCCTGGGGAAGAGGCAGAGCACTGCCAGGCCGAGTCCAGCCTCCCTCGGAAAGTTGTCAATGTGGCAGGCAGAGCCCTGTCCCCGCCGCCCTCCCCTCCCTCCGCCGTGCACGGAGAGCTATTTTAAGTCCCACTTGTGGCTGCCTTTGTGATTTCCCTGGCAAAGCTGCCTCCCTGACATCAGAGCAGAACAACAGGCTGCTGGAGACCCTGGGAACAGGGAGGAACCGTCCCCTTCCTCAGTCCCCTGCCTGGTCCCAGAAGATGATCCCTGCTGCAGGATCCAAAATCCCCTTCAAAGACCCAGGAGTGTGTCCCCAAGGGATTAGGGGAATAGGCTGGATCAAAAAGTCTCTCCTTGATGCACATGGTGGTCTTGCCTGGCTGACGTGTAGCTTAAACCTATGGCAGGCATTCCAGTGACAGCCAGTTTGGGATGCTTCCAGCATCCAAAGAGCCTCAGACAGTGACAGTATACCAGTTATTAAAACATTTTGTGCTTTTAAGTAGCCTAAAAAGCACCTTGACTGCTGCATTTGAAAGCCCCAAGGAAGAACATTGCTGGGAGGAGCTTCTGGCTCAGCTGCTCCGTGGCTTGTCACCTCGGGGATGCCACAGGAGGAGCGGGAATGTGGGAACGGGGACTTGGCTCCAGAATGAACCCAGCCACCAGTCAGGAAGGGGCTGGCCCCCTTCTGCACCGGGATGCCGCTTGGATTCTGTTCAGGCAGCAGCAGCAGCAGCTGGGGCAGATGGATCCATCCAGGGAATCTGTGCCAGTGGGACACAGCCCTGGCTGCCTCCACGCTGCAGATTTAGGCTCAGGCTGCAGGGTTTGAGCACAACGTGGTGCCACGAGTGACATCAGCCTCTCTTAGCTGGCAGCTCCCAGACACCACCGACTCCTGACGCTGCCTTGGATGGTGGGAGCAGGACGGAGAGCCAAATCCCTTCTCCATGGGGCATCCTCCAGAGAAACAGCTCTGCTGATTCCTTTGTCACTGCCTGATGTCAACATGGTCTGGAAAATGTCTGGGTGATGTCCGTGCCCCTCCCAAAGATCCTCCTCTGAGTGGTAACAGCGAAGGGGCAGGAGATGGGCTGGAAGGAGCACTAACCTCACCATCAGGGAGGGGGTGCCAGCTGGCAGATTTGGCATCCCAGGCTTCGGGGGAGCCATGGGGCAGCTGCTCTATGGCAGCCTCATGGCTGTGCCTCCCTCAGAAGGTCCTATATAAAACCAGTGCAGTAAAAGTGTGGGAATTAAGGCGAAGAAGGAAAGAGCTGATGGAACAGCAAAGATCTGGTGTTGCCATTTGACTTCACATCCCAAATGGTCTTGGAGCCAGCAGTTGCAGACTCAGGGGCTCAGCTTCCAAAGCAGAGAACTGCAGATACAGACAGACTTTGGGGGGGCTGAGACAGGAGGGATCTGAAGTGCTCCTGGTTAAACTGCAAGGACCTCGACTCCTCCTTGTCAGTGTTCTCTCACAGGAGAGCCCGTGATCTTCTCACAGGAAAAGTTTGGTGCTGACCCCGTGAGGGTCTGTCCTGAGGCTCCAGTGCCACAGCCCATCCCAACATCACCCCAGCATCCCACAGCAAACAGCCTTAAATAACCCCTGTTCTCTTCCCAGCCAAGTCTAAATCTCCTGAGAAACGGCACCTGGGAGAGAAGGGGACTGCAGCCAGCATTTGGCACCTGATACTTTTTTTTCTGGAAGGTACTGAAGTGTCTCAAGGACACGGATGGGAACAGTACAGCACATCCGTGAATGTTTTAGGATCCTCCACCTTTGTTTTGACACTGTGCCTTGTGCATAAATATTCTGAGGCACAGCCTGAACTCTCCTGCTGCTTAACAGGGGGAGTCAGAGCATCTTGGCAGGATCGTTTCGAGACAGTCTGATGTTGGCAATAACTTCTCAAAGCAGCCAAACCGCCGAGCTCAAGAGTCAGCAATGAATGATCGGGTGCCATGAGCTGGGCTTGGACACCGAGTGCAAAGGAAGCAAATGTAAACATCAGCCAGAGGTTTTGGCCAGAAGCACTCATCCAGCACCACTGGTTATCCAGCACCAGGAATTACCAGAGTTCATTTCTTAGGTCCTACCTTGGTGCCCATCTGGTTACCAGTGAACACAGAACTCCATCGTGGGATCTTTAGGGTCCCATTCTATGGCTCTGTGATGTCTGGGACCATTCCTTTGTTTGGCACCAACTGCTCCAAGCTGATAGCCCTCAGTACCTTTGAACAAGTTCACTCCATTCCCAGTGGGATATAGACACCCAGTGCAAAGTGGACAGGTCAGAGCTGTCAGCTTGGGAATGCAGTGAGTTCTGCGCTCATGCACCAGTGGGTTTCTGGTTTAATACACAAACATTCTGGTTTAATTAATTCTGGTTTAATACATTGGAGACAACCGGGTCAGGGCCTCCATCAAGACACCCAACACAACTTTTCCCCCTGTGGAGAACCAGCTCTGTGATACAACCCTAAACTGAATGATAGCTTGGGAAAAAATAGGTGTATTGCACCCTGACTACAGCATCTACATTGTGGGTCAAATACCACGGCTTGAGGGCTGGATAATTGCACAGATGGTAAGGCTCAGGTCTCTCACATCCCTGTGATTAACACCTCATGCTTCACAGTATCGACTATTATTGCAGGTGACAGCAAGATTTGCATGGACGTGCAGCATGTGAGCGCCACACCACATCTGGCCTCAGCATCTGGGCTCACTCTAAGTGGCCCTTGTTTGTTTCTCCCAAACCTCAGAGATTTTGGTTGTGGCTCCTGACAGGAATTCGGGTTTGATTAAATTGTAGAAAAACTATTTAGCCTTCATAAACCAACGGCAGCTGTTGGAAAGGTGATGGTGAGCCTGGAGTAGTTGTGCTCTGTATTCCTTATCCACAGGGATGCACAAAATGCAAGGATTCATTTCCATGAACCTTGTGACCCCAAGAACGGAGGTTGTGTCCAACACTGGCGATACAACTCTGTGAGATAAACCCAGCCCTGGCTGCAGAAGGGACCCCAGACACACAGAGCTGTTTCTTCCCTCTGGGCATGACTCGTTTCCATTCTGCTTGGCCTCCCCACACCCTCAGGAGGGGCAAGGGGCTGCTCTGTCCATCAGGCTGACAGGAGTGGATGGGAATTTCATGCCTGCCACTGCCCTTCAGGCTCGAGGGCACGAGGACATAAAAGAGCTGCTGTTGATGTGTTTCCTCCTGCCCCACAACCAGGCAGCTCTGCCTGCACAGCCAGGTCTGACCTCCCTGCCCCTTCGTTGTTTACCTCCAGTCCTCCCTTTTTGTCTCAGCCTTACTCACAGACACCAAGGCTCACCTGGAAAGGGTCTGGAAAAGCCCAGCCTGGCTGAGCATCACAGCAGATTGCAGGGGGCATGGAGGATTGCAGGCCAGGAGTGGCTGGAGCTGCAGGAATTCGGGGCTGAGAATGAGGAAAACTCTGACGGGGAAAGGAACAAGGTGAGAAGCAAGACACCACCACACCTTCTTTGCTCTCCCAGGTGAAAGTACCTCCAATCCCTGTGTCCACCTGGATGCAGCCTCAGCCTCGCTGGTGTTGATGATGTGGCAAAGCCAGAGAACCACAGCAACCACAAATCCTGTGGCTCCTGGTCTCAAGCCCCAGCAGAGCTGATCCCTCCCAGTCCTGGCTCCTCCTAGGGTCATCACTATTTTGGCAGCTGTCCACCCGAGCAGCATCCAGCTAAAATCCATCCAGTGACGGATCTGTTCTGCTCTGTGCTGTCTCTGCAAGAAGGGAACCAAGCCAGCAAAGCTCAGCAGCTCAGAGCCAGCTCCACCTTGCTCTCACCTGCCCTCTTCCCCTCACGTGCGGGTGCCTGGATCCCAGCCAGCAGAGCTCTGTGGCCTTTCAGCTCTGGGTCTCTCTTCCCACTTCCCACTCTCCTGTCCCTTCTCCTGTTTTATTCTTGCCCCTCTCCACATGCAAACAGGTCGTCTCCAACTTGCACCAGTCCCTTTTGCCAGGCTGTGAGAAGGGCTGACCGCAGAGAAGATGCCAACAAGTTCATTTAGGGCAGGAGACGTGTCCCACACACATTTTATTCTGGGCCAGGGGGGACAAAGTGCCAACCTCCATAACCCCTCCCTGGGCGATCCCTGAGCCTTGGCGGTTTCCCTCTGGAGGGACTGGCCAGGCCCTCGCCCAGCTGGCAGTGGCAGGAGCTGAGTCCCTTCCCAGGAGCATCCGTGGCTCCTCCACGTGTTAATCGGCAGCTTTGTTCTGCATCACCTCGCTGCAGAACAGCAGCAGGAATTTATACGGCCACAAGTGAACGGCGCGGGCGAGCGATCGGCACAGAAACGAGACACTGCTCTCCCTGGGAGGGGACAGGGACACGGGTGCTGGGGACAGTCTGCTTGCCACGGCCTCTCCACCCTGCCAGCTGGGCCGAGCTGCCACCACTAACAAGTTGCTTCCCGCTGCCAAGGATAACAGAGCCACTGGCACCCAACCCCGCACTCTGCTCTTGGCTGCCTCAGGAACCCGAGTCAGGAAGGATGGGTTTTTTTGCACTTGTCATTTCTCAAGGAGGGAGGAACATCTCTCCCAGCTGCTTGGGCTGAAATCCAGTTTTTATGTAATCAAATGTGACCTCTAGCTGTCTGTGTTTAAGGCTGCCATCGCTGCGATATCATTCAGACTGTTAGGACTAAGTCATCCATCTCCTCAACTATAAATACCTTATAATCATCCCCAAGGACCTGCAGTGCTTCGCAGATGAAGATGCCTGGAGAAATGGGGGGTTCGGCTCTCTGAGTGTCACTCACTGAAATGCAGCTGCCTCTCCGTGTGGAATGTACAGCAGATTTTTTAACAACTTCTGGTCAAAGTTACCAGCAGAAAACCCACAGAAATTGCCAAAAGGATGGAGAGCCACCCACGCCCAATCTGCAGCCAGATAATAGATTGTGTTAATATAGGCACTTTTGCAGAAATTATGTCCAGACCGGTTCTGCATGTTCATCCCACATCGAATCCTGCTTTGCCGTGCAAGACGGGGAAAAACCATCCACGCTGTTTTAGAGAACACCAGCCACTCCTGCCAGGCTCTGTAACGTGAGGTGGAAGAGAGATCAGAGCAGACACAAAGCCCTTGGAATGAAGGTTTCTGCAAGAAACCCAAACTGCCGGCTCTTATTTACTTGTGTTACACAGTGTGATGTTAATTCGACAATTAACGCTCGGGCTGATAATTGCTGGTCCCACCTCCTCCAAAGCGTGCACCTGCTCCTCCTTCCAATCCCGCACTCCCCAGGAATCCTCAATGAGGTGAGACCGCGGCAGCCGCATTGTGCAGCGGCTCTGCTTTCACAGCCCGCAGGATTCGGGACAGAAATCCCCGAGTCTGGGTGAGATGTGTGCATTAACACGAGAGCAGCCGCCTCATCTGCGGCGTGTGGCAGCAGCTTCACAAATTCCCTTCACTCATAGACATCCCCCTCAGGCGCCAGACAGCTCTGCTAACCGGGAACCACTGGCACAACTTGCCTTGGAAGTCTCTTCCTCCTCCTCCTCCTCCTCTGCCACCATCGCAATGGGACACTGATTTATTTATTTATTTGTTTGTTTGTTTGTTTGTTCGTTGGCTGGTGGTTTGGGGTTTTCCTTTTGTTTTGTTTTGTTGGAGGGGACAGAAAATTGCGTTATGGTAAAGAAGTCACATCCCCCTTTCCCCGTGTAGTTGCTTTGGGTTGGAAAGGATCTTTAAGACCATCAAATTCCGATCCCCTGCCTGTCAGGAGGGACAGACAGGACACCAGATTCTCCCCAGGCTTCCAGATGGATGCAGACAGAGCTGGTGGGAGCTGTCCCAGTGGAAGGATGGGTGAGATTTCCCCAGCAGCAGGGGCAGGGCAGGAGGAAACCACTGTCAGTAAAGAAAAACTCGGCTCCACTGATCCTGGACCAAAGTCTCTCCAGAAAGGAGCAGTCCTGTTCACATCCTCCCCTAAAAACTTTTTCTCCAACCTGTTGCAGCTGTAGCACATCCCACGGAACCCTGGACGAGCTCTGTTTTTCCTGTCAGCCCCTTCTCTTCACACTGTTTAAGGATAAAAGGTCCTGTCTAAAGAAGGAAACCAAGAAAATCATGTTCTGGTAAAATCACCCTCTGCTCTCCGCACCTTCCAACCTCTGTCTCTTTGCATGCAGCTCAATTACCTTCATTAACGGCACAAAGGAAACTCCTAATGGCTTTGTTTTGTTGAGAACTGTAGTTATTTGCCACCCCCGGTGTTTGCAGGCTGGGGTATAACAGCAGGAGCTGCTTCTGGACCTGCTCAAATTTGCCAAGATCGATGCAGCTCTGCCCAGAATCTGCCCTGCCAGCCCGACCGCTGGTCGAGGAGCCAAGGCAGGAGATTGCAGAGTCCAAGAACAAGCCAGGAAGGCAGTGAGTCGGTCTGCAGCCAGGGAAGGTGGTGGATACCTGCGTGTGGACACCTGGAAGATAAACACGGAGAACAGGGCAAGAAATCTGCCTCTTATCCTCCGCTTTTACACCGGAATAAAAAGTCACAGCATTCCCATCACTTAAACGCTGGATAATACGCCATGGAAAAGCCATGGCAGCGTGGCTGCGGGGCACATGGCATTAGTGCTCCTGTCAGGTAGGTCCGCCAGGATTTGCAGTTAGTTGGCAAAATATGGAAAACAAACAAAGGACGACACAGGGAGAATAAAGCTTATTCCCTGCCTGGACCAAGAGATTCACTGCCGGGCTGTGGGAGAATTCCTGCCTACACAGACACACAAACTCCTGCTCTCTGTGTTTTTCCAGACTTGAAACCACCAAGAGCAGCAAGGGAGGCGGCCCAGCCATGCAGAGCGCACAGACCTTGGCAAGACAGGAGAAATAAGTGCTTTTTCTTTCGGCCTTTCCTTTTATCCCGCATGGTCAGCAGGACGAGAAACACCTTTTAGCACCTAGTGCAGATGCAGTTTAACACCTCCAAGGTGGAATTAGCGGGTCACAGTGCACCCCAGGAGGGAGCAGTGAGCCTCTCTGCAGAGAAAGTGCTGCGAGAGGGCAGCGAAAGAAATCTCCATTTAAGGGGAAATTAATGGCGTTTATTTCACACCGTCCTAATCCTTTTGTTTCCGTGCTTTCCTGAGGACGGGAGCTGGGGATGCTCTGAGGATGAGCCTACCCCAGCATCCCTCAGTTGTCACCACGTGTGCACACCAGGTCACACCACAGAAACCCAATCCCCCCTGGGCAAAACCCAACCAGAAGATGGGAACACACAAAACAGGCTCCACCCCACAGCAGGAATCGCTCCTCCTTCGCTCAGGGCCACTAAATTTCCATCAAAGTAAAATTCCTACAAAATGTAGGGTGACCTATGGGCAGGGATTGGGCGTGAAACAACACTTAGGATCTGCATCACTTCTCCTACAGCCCTGCCCCTTGCCAAGGGGCACATCTGTCCCCTGACTGTGCATCTGTGGGTGCATCTGTCACCCCAGCCCTGTCCCTCCTCTCCATGTGGCACCAGACTGGAGAAGTTTGCTCCGGCAGCCTTTGAAGTTCGATGCCACACGGCGTTTATCACCACTAAGGGGACCCTCCACGCTGAAAAAAAATAAGGGCTGGGCTGTGTTTGTGCCTTGAGGGACTGAGCAAAGTGGTGTCAGCCCTCTTGGCTCACAAATCTCCTCGGAGGGGGTGGTGCTGGTTCTCCTGTTGGAGGGCAGGCACTCAGAGGGGAGCACTGTGATGCTGCCGAGCAAAAAGTCGAACTGCAAATCCTGGCTCCTCTGTTCCATCTCACCTGGCATGAAAAATGAGCCACAGTCACTTCTGCAGTCCCCAAATGACATGGCACAGCCTGGGTCTGTGCTTTCGTATCCTTTTGCTACCAAACCAGGGGGATTACCCCGACTCTGCTCCCTGAGGATGGGCTTGGGGAGGTGTTAACCCTTGGAGCAGGCCTTGGCTTCACCTTGAGGCACAACAGATTCACTCCTGCCAAAACCACGTTGGCAAAAGCGCTGGTAATGAAACAAAGTGGGCATTCAAGGGGCAGAGATGGTGTTTAGCATCCTCCCAGAGACAAAACCTGCAAACCGCCTGCAGCAGCAGCAGACAGAGGAGGCACGGCAGCCAGCAGCAGTGCCAGGAGACAAACTCCAGAATTCCAGCTCTCTGGCATGGCTGACAGCCCAGAAGATACTGCAGCCCCTCTCTGGAAGCTGGCTGAGGAGTCGGGAAAGCACAGCTAAAGCTTTGCCAGTCTGCCACCTTCATTGTGCACAAAATACTCCTGTGGGCTGGTGACAGGTCTGGGGACACACGGTGTGAGGCCCTGTGGCACCAGCCTGGCTGGGATGCAGCAAATTATTGATTTTCTTGAACCAGCTTTTGAGGAGAAACCTTCGCTCACCAACCTCCACAACCACTCGTGGTTTTGCCATGAGCTCACATCCCATGACATTGTCCAGGTCTCCTGTCAGGAGGGGATCCCCCTCGATCCATCAAACCCCGTCTGCCCCCAGCAGCCATCCCCGCTCGGTGGCTTTGCTGTTTGAGCTCATTCCGCACGATTTTGGTTTCCATCTGTCAGACTACTGCCTCGAACGCCTGCGAGCGTTTAGGAGAGCAGTGCACAACACTTGGCTCTGGGATCTGGAAGTGGCACCGATCACAAACACGGGGCTGTCAACGTGGTGTGGGCAACATCTGCTAATCCAGCCCTTCACCCAGCCGTTCCCCACAGCGCTCTTCCAACTGCATACTAAAGTGTGCTGAAGGACAAACAGGATTTTTCCATATTTTTAGGCTGTCTGAATGTACCAGGGCTTTGATCCCGGCTGCTGGGTCAAATTAAAAGAAAGTCAGAAAGCGCCCGACATAAAGGTCAGGCTTTACCTCTAACTACTCGCAGACCACACCGACATGTGGTAAAGAAGCAGAAAACATGGATATGCTGGGGTTTGGGGGCTGCATTCTTGCCTAATTTGAGCAATATTAAGGGCATTACATGTGGTTTGTTGCTGTTATGTCCTGCGGCCTTCGAATGGTGCTGGTTGGGGTTTTTTTAAGTTTCCTCACGGGCCTTTGACAACGAGCTCCAGGAACCAACTGTTGCTGAGCGAACTTTTGAACCTCTGCAAAAGCACAATGTGTTAAATTGCTAGAAAAGGGGAAAGCAAATGTATGATGTTCTGTGACATCCACAATCTGCAAAGCTTCACTCCTTCGGACTTCCCAAGGAGAAGAAAGGGATAACTGAAGACATTTTATGTTTTAAACAATGACAAGCACAGTAATAGATCAAGGCTTTAAGGCAACCCGAAAGCATTCAATACTTCAATGATGAGTTGTTTAATAAAACAGTCAATTAATTTGACCAGCTAAGGAGACTGGGCTAAGGCCACCCTCACATGCCACAAGGGTTGGCAGAGAAAAATCCCAACATAAAGCTAGAAATGCCCCCAAGCCCCCCAGCCCGTTGGGTGGAGACCTGCACCACGACGTGAAGCAGCCTGAGGACGCTTTTGTGCGCTGCTTTCAATAGACTTCACTAACTCCATCCTTCCCTTATTTCACGGGGGCACAGAAAAAACCCTCTTAAGTTCAGAAGAAAAGCAACCCCACCCTCGAGAGGGGGAGACGGGAGGCTGTCTGCTCCCCCCCTCCCCAGCCTCTCACCCCCGCGTCCCGCTTTGCAAACAAACCCAAACTCCCTGACTTCCCAACAGCTGCTCCCAGTCTGCCCGGCTCCCACATGGCACAAGCCCCCCAGCCTTCTGTGCAGCCCCGGCATCCTGCCAGCTCCCACCAGCATCGGCATTCCGGGCGGGAATTGCCTGAGCGGCACAAGGAGGGCGGGGGGGGATGCTTCAGCATTTCACTGCCGGTGGATTTATTCCATCACCAGGATGCCCTCTCCGAGACAAGATTTTGGAAGGAAAAGATTTTCTCGCCGCTCCCCCGGGACCCTTCAAAGCGTCCTGCGCAGCTCATAAACGCGCGTTTGATCCCGCAAGGTGCTGCTGGCTTTCATCTCCCACGGAACTCAGCGCAGCCTTCCCGGCGCACCAGAAGAGGGGTCCTGGATGGGAGAAGAGTTTGACAGATGCTTTGCAAAGGATTAAGAGTTTCCAGGCGCTCGGAGTGGTGCCTGCACTGACGGAGACAGGATCAGAGGGAGAAGCTGTATTCAAACTGCAGGGAGAAACTACCTCCGTAAGTGGATTAGGGGAGTGTTATCATCCAGCACGAGCGTCCCTCGGCCGGCTCTCCTGCCAGGGATGGTGGCAATACTCGGATAATCCGCGCACCTGGCGCAGCAGCAGCAGCTCTGCAGTGAGATTAATGGACCCGCTGACGGGCGAGGAAAACTTCGGGGAACGATTTGCCCTGGCTGCTTCTTTCAATTCCCCCCGGCCGTGGCAGAAGGGGGAAGAATAGGCCCGAGTCCAAGAGGAATTCAGGGTCGTGCGTCGGCATTTCCCATGCAAAGCAGGAGAGGCTGGAGAGGCTGGGAACTGGCTCGGAAGCGCTTCTCTCCAAGATTTAACCTCCCTGCCTCGACGGAGTGTGGTGAGGAGTGCCTGCGCACAGGTTTCATGCCGTGGTCATTCCCAGGATCAAACGTCCTGGTTGCAAGCCAAGGAAAACGTCTCTTGCTGGTCTTAATTTTGGTCAGGGTTAATCCACACCACTCGTTTCCTGCACTTTCCTTACTTAAATTAAAGATCGGTGAAGGGGAATGGGTCAGGTAAAACAAAGCAGCTTGCTTGACCTGAAACAAAACATATTTTTTCCCTCTTGTTGTATTAGTCTTTTATTATTATCATCAAAACCAATGTCACCACCATGCTGATATTAATCAATAATATTACAGTTGGCTGTTTTGTTTCAGTGAATTTTGAAGATAAACTCGGTTCCCAGAGGAATAATTGACAAGTTTCATTTCAAAACCTGAACCCACAACACTTTCCAAATTCCTATCCAAGCCTTGCTTGCAGATTGCTTTCACTGGGAAGGAAAAAAAAAAAAAAAAAAAAAAAAAAAAAAATTATCACCCTGAATTTGATACAAGTTTTCAGTCAGCATCACCCTGCACTTTTGGGTGATTAAAATAACGAGGGAAAAGAGCTTGCAGCAGCAATTCCACGCTCCATGAAGTGAAGTGGGATCTCCCAGCCTGCTCCAACGGGGGTTGTGCAGAGCACAGCCCTTCCCGGATGTGTTGGATTTACAGCTGATCCCTACACGTGCCTGGGAGGTGCCCAGGGTTTCTGGGTGGATGGCAGCCAGACCAGAGAGGCTTTGCAGTGGTTCTGCTCCTTCCCAAAGGAGAGAAACCCACTGCAGATTCACGTGGAGGGGAAAAAAAGCCAAGAAGAAACCACACACGAAAACCACAGACCTCAAACACCACCTGGACAAGGACTCTAGGTAGGAAAATGAATATATATGCCCAGAAACCCAGATGCAGCAGGGCTTTAACCTGAAGGCAACTCCCGTAATTCACCACAGCCAATTCCTGCGTGCAGCAATGGTGACAGCTCGTGCTGGTACCCACCCGAGGACACACAGCGAGACGAGGGCTGGCATTTTGGAAGGTGGCACTGTTTTCACCAAGCCAGAACCATCTGGGCTGTTGGATACACTATTTTTTGGGGGGATTATCCATGCAGTGTCTAAGCCCTGAGCTGGTAAATCAGTCAAAGAGCGAGGTCTGTAGTGGTTGTCCTCCCTTCCCAGTCTGGGTTTGAGCATCACTAACCGGGGTGGGACGAGCTCTGAAGGGCGAATCAGTTTTAGTTTGGAGAATGAATGAGACCAGGACACTGCTGTGTAATTAGAAGTGTCTCAAGCAGATGCGAGTGAAGCTAATCAAACACTGCTTCATAAGAGCGATCATCAGCCTCATAATTATTATTATTCAATTCCCAGGAGGCAGAGACAAGGGGACTTCCCCTTCACATGACGTGTCACACAAAGGCAAATCAAAAATCGCAGTCCCTGCTCAAAACTGCTCGTGGCTGTGGCCGTCTGCGCCTCCCACTCACCAGCCCAGACCATCCCGAGCCAGCCCATCCCTGTCTGGAGCGTCAAAGCCAGGGAAAGCACCTGGGAATCCTTTCAAATGGCAGGATGACACGGAGGCAAGGTGTTAATCAAGTGCCGGGGGCGCCCTGGTCGCAGCCCCGCGTGGCTGTGATGTCAAAAGCAGATGGCTGTGTCGTCAGGGGGGAGGTGGGGCTGCACAGCAGATGGGCACTTCACAGACAAAGATCCCTCTCATGCAAATTGCCCCCGATGATAATTTAAAAAAGAAGGAAAAAAAAAAAATTACACAGAGAGAGAGAACTGGAGAAAACATCTGATGTGTGAGCAGTACAGTCTCTAAATAGAATATTTCCCCATTTTCCCATGAAGCATCAGGAGGTTCTTAAGCTCCTAAGTGCTCATTTTACTCCTCAAGGCTCTGGTCTCACATTTCCCCTGCATTTTGCTGCCCTAATACACAGCACACCCAGAACTGATGCCTCTGAGTTCATTTCTAGAAAGCCAAACCTGTTTTTGCACCTGTTTACACACAAAACTTAATACAGCACTGATTATTTTGTTAGAGGAACTTCCATCCCAAGTTCCTCCAGGGGATTTACAGCCAGTGCACATCCAAAGTTAGAAATCAACCAGCATGCACCAGTATTCCAGGTTTGTACTTCAGATGGGCACATTGTGATTTTAAACTGCAAAGTCAGAGCGGTTTCCTCCTCTTGGAGCACCACAGAGAGACAGGTGGATGGGAAAGTTCATAAAATCATAGAATGGTTTGGGGTGGAAGGGATCTTAAACATCATCCAGTGCCAGCCCTGCCATGGCAGGGATAACTTCCATCATCCCAGGCTGCTCCAGGCCCTGTCCAGCCTGGCTTTGGACACTTCCAGGGATCCAGGGGCAGCCACAGCTTCTCTGGGCAACCTGTGCCACAGCCTCATTGCCCTCATTAATTAGAAGAATTTCTAATTAATATCTAATCTAAATCTCTCGTTCAGTCCATATAACATTCAGTTCATACAGGGACGACTCCTCTTGTGTCCCAAGCTCAGGCCCAGTTTACAGCAGTGTTGAATGAGGAGAGAACCAAGCACATATCTGAAAATATCAAGATTGCTCTAAATTAGAAAGTGCAGAAAATCACTTAACCCACTGAAGGAATGCAGCTGATTCTGAGGTGAGACGCAACAGCAGCTGGAAGTTTCTTCAGCCTCTGGAATTCCCACAGATATTCCCAGGGTGCCCAAATGAGCAGTGAACACGGGGAAAGTAAATATGCAAACAAAGCCATGGCTTCAAACCAAGCCTGATACAACCACAGAAACACCATCAAAGACACGGAATCAAGGAATCATTAAAGCTGGAAAAGATCACTGAGTTCAACCATCAATCTGACACTGCCATCTTCAGCACTAAAACATATCCCTAAGCACCAGATCTACGCATTTTTGGAACATTTCCAGGGGCGATGATTCCATCACTTCCCTGGGCAGCCTGTTCCAACATTTGACAACATTTTCCACGAAGAAATTTTTCCTAGTATCCAATCTTAACATCACCTGGCTCAATGGAGCCATTTCCTCCTGTCCTATCACTTCTTACCTGGGAAAGAAGATCAGCCCCCAGCCGTCTACAACGTCAGGGAGTTGTGCAGATCAAAATGCCAGGCAGAACAGGTGTATTTCAACATGCACCGAGCAAACAAAACGTGTTCAACAAACTTAAAACAGACTTCTCCATGCCCAGGCATGGGGAGATGTAAATAATGGATGTGAGATCCATTTCTCCTGAACTAAAGCAGGTCCCAAGTGCTCGGTCCATCTCCAGTCTGGTGATGCAAACAGGCAAGGCTCGGGAGAGGGCATTTTTAGGGATATCAGAGGAATCCACGTGCAGCTGATGGAAGTGGGGTTTCAACAAGCACTGGAGCGTGGTCTCCCTAAGGGCTTGGGCAGCTCTGCTCTCCAGAGGTGGTGGCAACTGAAAAGCAGGGATGGGACAACCTCTCACTTTCAGAAGTGCCCAGGTGGCACAAATCACCCTGACAATGACAAATGCGGGCATTTACTTTGGGCTCCAGCTCTCTCTGCTGTGGAAACTGGAGGATTGTGATTTCCCAGCCCCACCTCCATGGATGCCTCCAGCTCCTTCATCCCTTCGCTCTCCTCCTCTGCCACGTGCGATGTGCACTCAGCGGTGCTGCCACCCACCTCCTGCCCAGGGCACCGTGTCAGCTGCCGAGCTGGCCTGGCTTCCCCCGGGATGCTGGAAACCACCAGGAATGGGGGCTGGAGCTGATGAACCCTCAGCAATGAGCGAATAAATCCCATCCTGCCCACATGCCCAGCTGCACCCAGCACCCTGGTGACAGCTCCCTGACAAGGGACACGATGTTCTTTGATCCTCTGCCTCTGAGGGGTGGCACCGTCCGGTTCCAAACAGCGGGAAGTCAAGGCTGGGAGCGCCAGGGAGCATCCCACGTTCCAGGATCCCTTAATTCCCCTGGACACGAGATTGCTGCCCACATGGCAGTCTGCAGCCCTGCTCTGCCAGCACCAAGGAGGATGAAAGGACAGGAGACTGGGAAGAGGTAGGAAGTGAGATGGATAAAAGCCATCAGGTGATGCTGGGATTTTGGACGCTTCGCTGGCTGAATCGCTCGAGCTGCTGAACGCAGAGGGGAGATCAGCCCTGGGTAAATCCCTACTGGCAAAGAGCCTGGATACCAGATATAGCTGATACCAAATATTACTGGCCTGAATCACCACTCATTTCTTCTTCTGCCATCCCTGTGCCACTGCAGCCAAAGCGGTGACACGAGAGGTTGTGGCCAGCAGGGGTGCAGGTACATCCTTGCCAGATGGCATCCACGGTCAGTGGCCAGGGGTTAATGCAGGTTCAGTTCAGCTGCCTGTCCCAGATGAATGAACACATGGGCATAGAAACACACACAGATTGATTTAGGATTCACACCAGACCCCTCCCCTGTCCCTGCTGCCACCACCGTCCGTGCTTTGGGCTCGCAGTGGCACCAACTGCCACGGGATCAAAATGAAACCAGCACCGCTCTGTGGCTTCCAGTTTGCGTCAGGTTGATGTCCAGTTGGCCTGGAGCGTGAAGAGGGTGAGACCAGAGGTGTCTGCAAAAGATGGCAGAGGTGGAACCTTCATCTGGCTGGAGGAGGTCAAAGCAATTGTCACCAAGCCTGGGTGGACCAACCTCCAGGGCTCAGTCCATCTTCAAGTCACCAGCCCAGGTGAGGTGATGTCTCCCTTCACTGCAGCCAAATTCAACTTTTCACCACAACAATCACACAGAATCGCAGAATATTCTGAGCTGGAAGAGACCCACGAGGATCATCGAGTCCAGCTCTAAAATGACCGGTCCATATGGGGATCAAACCTTCAGTCTTGGCATTAGGAGCACCTTGCTCCAACCAGCTGAGCTGATCTCGGGGTGCCCTTCAACTGTGACTCAGCCTGAAGCCATCTCCAGGGTTGCCTTCTCAGAAGAAAATAACAGTAGGGACTAACTCTGAGAAGTTCAGCAGCAGATAGGTGGCAGTTTGGATGGCGGATTTTGGTGCAGAACATCCACTCTGCAGTGATAGCCAAGTTCATCACTGAAAGCTCCTCAAAACTGAAGGATTGGAGATCTTGGGGCTCTGTTTTGAATGCATCATAGTTAATACCAAGTCCAACAGAGAAAATGCTTGATTCAAACACAAGCTGGTTCAAATAGGAGGCCCTAACAGGTGTACAAATTACTAACTTTTACTTTTCTACACTTTTCAACACTCCACTTTTTTTTTCTTTCTGAGATCTGACAATCCCTTTCACAAGAAACGATCCTAACACAGAAAAATGAAGCCAAACCCAGAGTTTTTAGTGGTTTGCTTTCACCCCACTGGGGTGTAGTCAGCCCACTACGATGCTGAGCTGGGAATTAAGTCATCTCAGGCTTCCCATCTAGCCCACAGGAAAAAGACAGATGCTTTCCCAGAGCAATTGAGACCTGAATTACCTTCTGGAGGTTGTAACCACAGAGTAATTGGTGCATTGACTTAAGTGGTTATTTTTAAGGCATTTCTAGCAGCTGGACAAAGAGGGAATAATTTCACCTTCCTGGGATCCAGCTGTACAGCCTCTTATTCCTTCTAAAGCGAGAATCTGACTGTGGGCAGCTGCTTTGGAAGGAGTCATTTTGGGAGAGGTCACCTCTGTTGATTCTCCAGTATCCCAGGGTCTCTGTGCTGGCCACCTTTGAAAATCCTGCCGTGACATTTTACCCATCATGTTAGCAATAACCTCACATTTAAAACAAAAAAAAATCCATGGAAATGCCCTCATGGCAAGGAGTGCACTGAGAGCCTGTCCAGGCAGCGAGGACAGAGCTGTTCTTCTCACCATTCAAATCTGATCTCTCCAAAATCAACCCTTGATGCTAAAAATCACCTACAAACAAATAATTTCTCCCTCCTCTTGAGGATTATTCAACAACGCATTTTGGCTTTGCCTGCACTCTTGTCCATCTCATGCCTGGCGTCAACCACCAGACTTTGTTAAGAATTTATTTTCACTGCTGTGAGAACGCATCCGAGATGCTTCGCACAAAGCCAACTTCACCTGCACGACTGCAAAAAGCTGCCCCCATAGAAATGTGATCCCGAGAGTCGCCTTTATCCAGTTGCTAATGGATGTTTAGCGTGTGAGAATCCGTATCTGCCGAATTTTGAACATAATAAGCTTTCTGTGAGCTTTTCATATAAGAGATATCGACTGGAAGTAATTCAGAGAAAGTTATTCAGCAATTGCTTGGCACAACAAAAGAGCTTGAAGCAGATTTACTGCCAGTTGACAGCCTGCATGCCACACTGGTGCAGCTGCCCACTCCTCCAGAAGAATTCCTGACGTGCTGCCGGATCTGGGCTAGCCTACCCCAACAAGACACCTTCGGAGAGGTGACACAACTGGATTTTAAACAGAAAAACCTGGCCCAGCTGAACCAGCAAATCCAGCTATCACCTCTGGAGCCGATAGCCTGATTGATTTATTAATGCATTTGTAGGATCCGCAGGCTGTGGGTGTTGGAAGGAGAAATTCACAGTGAAGATGGTCTCGAAATCCATGCGGGGAAGCCAGCAACACTCACACAGGGACAGACACACTGCAAGATAATTTATTTCTTTCCCCATCATCTGTCATTTGGATACACACATATTATCCTCCAGGCTTGCTCCCTACGTCAAGCAGCACTCCGGCTGCCTCAGTACAAGATTTGGCTACTTTTACACCCTGACAGGGGTGTCTTATTCCAGTATCTCATTCCCTGGCAGCTTTGAAGTGTCACAGTGTACTGGCTACAGCCGTTTGGAGCAGGTGCAGCCTCACTATGGCTTTACAAGGATGCATTTTTTGCCTCTTTGCTCTGTGACTTGGTGCTTCACATCTGAAGTGTTTGTGGGCTTCCTGCCAGGGCGTTGCTTTCGGGCTGGATCCCGGCTGAACGTCCCTTGTTTTCCTGCCTCCTGCCAGCAAGTGCCATTTTTCCTTTTGAAACTCTTTACGGCAGCAGGTGGAAAGAGGGCGTAGACTCAGCAAAGTATGCATGGGAAAAGGCAGGGAGGGGAGAAAAAGGTAACAGAGGCCAGTTCCAGTCTCAGCACCTGCTTTTTGTGTGAGTTAGAGATCAAAGGAAATAAACCCAACAGGGCGGTTTGATTAGCACAGGGGCAGAGGGTCAGGATGGGGAAGATGAGAGCTGGGAGGTCTCCCCTCCTTCACCTCCTGCAGGGCATCTCTTCCCCAGCCCCTCATCTCCTCTGGAAAACCCACCTGGTTTGGAGTAGAAGAAAAAGATTCCGTAATGATGGTGTGGCGGAGCAAAGGACCTACAGAAAGCCGGGGAAGGGAGGAAAGGAAAAAGCAGCATCAAAGAGAGAAGGGAAGAATAAAAGCACTTCTTTGCTGATCCACAGCTGAGCTGGGCGAAGTTATACACGATAAATAATGCTGACATTACAAAGCTCTGGTTAATTCATTTTTCTACTTGTCACCCCTTCGGATAATTGGCCTCTACAACAAATGGCGGGTGGAAAGGAGGTTGGCTTTTTTTGTCACTTTCTTTTTGCGTTTTCCCCTTCCTGAGAGGTACAACTAGGATTAGGCAGTGTGCTACAGCACTGATAAAATAAAGAGAATGATCCAAAACACTCCAACTTTAATCCGGAGGGGTCGCCGGTGAATAGCGCGAGTGCTGGAGGATGAAGTGAGACCTGGTTGTCTCTATGGCAACTAAACCATCGCAGAGCAAAGATTGACCTGGAGCCTTCCAGTGAGTTTGGCTTTGTCCAAGGCACTGTGTGGTGTGAACTATTCCCTGTCCGCTGCCCCGATTTCAGGGAGGTTTCCACGGCAGCGCAGGGTTTATTCGGAATTCATGGAATCGTTGAACTGTTTGGGTTGGAGGGGACATTTAAAGGCCATTTAGCCCAAGCCCTTGCAATCAGCAGGGATGCCTTCAGCTAGACCAGGTTCCTCAGAGCCGTGTCCAACCTGACTCAAATATTTCCCGGCTTCTGGAGTGATTCATTTGGAATCCCAATGTTTGCTTCTCTGCGTAAAAGGAAATTCTGAGTCCTTGGGTGGGCGAGGGAAAGCCTGAAAATATGACCTCAGCTACTTCAAACTGAGCAGGGCAAGTCTTGAAGCAGCCCCCATTTGATGGACACCACCCAACAGAAAACACTGCCTTGGGGGGCTCAGAATACAAGGAGAAACCAGGGTAAAGGAAGGACGCTGGAAATCGGCACAAACCCAGGGAAACTATAAGACAATCAAAAAACTTAAAATGTACAACAATTTTTTAATCTGATGGCTCCTGATGCCTTGCTCATGATTTCAGAACCTGAGGGGTTGCAGAGATGGCCCCAGATGGCCGCTGGCTTTCAGTGCTGTTTTATCATTCCATGAAAGATTTATGGAGGCAACCACGGCTTTGAACATCTTCCTTCCTATCAACCCGAAAGCTGTCTCCTAACACCCAATCTAACCCCGCCCTCTGTCGGTCTGAAGCTATTCCCTCTCGTCCTGCCTCTCCAGACCCTTGTCCAAAGTCCCTCTCCAGCTCCCTTGGAGCCACAGGCGGGTCAGTCTTTGCTGCTGGGCTGCATTCACCAGCCTTGGGGAAAGACAGGTAAATAAGGGATGGAATAAATACCCAGCGCCAGGGCTGGGGAAAGGCAAGGTAAAGTGGAATGGAAGTTTCCCAAATCACGTCTGGGACCACATCCCATGGAAGAGCACTCCAAAGCCCATTCCTGGACAGAGCAGGGCAGGGAAGGTGCACAGGACACACCAACAGGAGTCGTGGTGCTGCACAAAGCTTTGACGAGGGTGGGAGTGCAATTTCCGGAAACATGAGGCTCTCAGTTCCCAGCCTTTGGAAATAAATCCACTTCCCCTTTGCTTCTCCCATACCTCTATCTTGCCTCTATAAGCCAGAGCCATTTAAGAAACTTTAGAAACCTTTCAAGAGGTTTGTAAAGCAATTTATTGGGACTAGGATTCTTGTCCTCTATGAAACTGGATGACTGAGTCACCCTGGGCTTAAATGTGCAGAGCACAGAAGGAGCCATAAAAACCTTGAAAAGAATCCTGAACAGCTTCACCATGCATT
>VZRN01006632.1:802198-813062 GCA_013397935.1 Dasyornis broadbenti | reverse complement strand
AAAAAAAATCACATTTTTATATCTAGCATTTAAATGCTCCTAGGATTAGAAATAAATATGACAGTTCCTAATGCAGATCCAGTCCCTTGGATGAGAAAACTTCCACTTCTACATTTCACATATAAAGACATTTTTAGGCCCAAGAAGTTTTGGAAACTTGCCTGTCCTGAGTTATGGGAAGGATTAGGCAAGGAATTGAAACTGCAAACTTAGGGGCAGAGTTGGGAAGTGCAAACCTTGGCCGATTAATTTCATTTTTCTGTGTCCTTGGCTGCTGAGGATGCACAAGAGTTTGGGGGGCTCAGAATGAATTCAGGGATATGGGTGAGGAGGAAAGGGTCAGCTGAGCATTCAGTGGCCACCAAGGAGTGGTGTGATTAAATATCACGTGTTCCATGGGATCTGGCTTGGGGTCACCATCAGCAGGGAAGGCATTGCGATGAGGAAGATGACAACTCTGTGCCTGTCACCAGCTCCTGCCCCACTCCAACCTTTTCTTTCCTCGCTGCCTGCCAGCTCTCCCAGCCCCCGCAATCCCAACTGCCCAATGCCAGGCATCCATCCCCCCACCCCGGCGCCTTCTGCCCCCATCCCTGCAGGATGGATGAGCTCGCCAGAGCAATCTGGCCCTCACTGGAGAAGCTGCAGAGAGCCGGCAGCCGGAGCGAGCGCGGCAATCGATTGGACACGGGACATTACGGATCCGCGAGCGCGGCCGGGGCCGCGGAGTGACAGCTTTGTGAGGCCGAGCACACGTGAGGATTAGGGCATTAACAAAGCTCCCTTAACCCACCAGGCTGCCCCTAGGTAGATGGGGGACAGGGCTGGGCTGGCCAGTGACGGGGATAAAGAAGCGGCAGCGTGAAGTCGCCTTCCGTACAAAGGAGAGAAAGGAATAAGAGGTCCCGGAGACACAAAACTGCCGCCTGGGACTGCGGAGCCACGGCGCTGCTCATCAGGGCTCTGGGCCAAATTTCCTACCAGCATAAATCTGTTTGATGCCAGGAGAGTAACCCAGAGACGAATTGGACCCGATGGGGAGGGTTTATGGCCTCTGGTTCAGGCAGGAGAGCAGAGCAGTGCCAGCTGGGGTGTCAGACTGAGTGATTCAAAGGGGCTCAGGCACCTAAATCTATTAGGTGTTCCCAAAAAATTGTTGTCTCTTATTTTAAGATTGAATCAGTCTTTTTTATCCCCTTTTTTTTTTTTTCCTGAAAGCAGCTTTGAGGGCCTCTGTTTACTATTGTTCTTAATCGAAAAATAACAGTAACAACTTTCCAGTACAAAGGGCCTTTTATATTTCTGCCGAGGCTTTTATCTCGATGCATTTTAGTGAGTGCTGTATCAAAATCACCCCGCCCACCCCCGAAATCCAGTCATCTGCGGCCTGCAGAGCAGCAGCTGGGTGACTGTGTGCAGGAAAGCTGAGCAGCAGCCCAGGACAGCCAGGGCAGGGGAGCAGGGTGTGAGGCTGAAGCTGCCAGCCCCGCAACAAATCAGATCTTACCTCAGAGCAGATGGGCTGAGCAAAGGGTTCAGCAGCCAGAAGCAGGTCCAAGCATTTATAGATTCGATATCACCAAAAAATTCTTTGCTGGGAGGGTGGGGAGGCCCTGGCACAGGGTGCCCAGAGAAGCTGTGGCTGCCCCTGGATCCCTGGGAGTGTCCAAGGCCAGGCTGGACAGGGCTGGGAGCAGCCTTGGACAGTGGGAGGTGTCCCTGCCCATGGCAGGGGGTGGCACTGGAGGGGTTTTAAGGTCCCTTCCAGCCCAAACCATTCTGTGATTCTACGATTCTAATCAGCATCTTGGAAAGATCAGATTCCCACCCCACCAAGCTCCTCCAAAGCATCCCCAGGCTGAGCATTGCCGAAGTATTGCAGCCTTTATCTCCTGAGAACACCGTTCAGGGAACGGAACTCTCACCAAGCCTGTCAGATCTCAAGGAGCACCTGGATGATGCTGGTTTAGTTTCAGGCAGACCCGTGAGGAGGAGGGAGTTGGACTTGATCTTCATAGTCCCTTCCAACTTGAGATACTCTATGGTTCTGTGATTCTATGAAGTGTTAATGCGGGAGGCTGTGGTCTAGCAAGCCTAAAGGAATCAGGGATTTGTGCACTTTATCCCAGACAATAATTTGTGGGACAATAATGAGGCTGCTGGAGAGAAGTGTTCTGAAATATCCTAAATTTATGGAAAAGAATGAACATCTCCCAAACAAGCAAGGGAAGAGGGCTGCTAACGGATATTGCAACACTGGGACAGAGAGAGGGCACAGGGAGGTTTAGCAATGGAAACCCTGAAAGAAGATGGGGCCAGGGAAAGTTTTAGGGGTTTGGATTGATAGGTGGGGCTGTGTCTCTGAAGCTGCCAGGGAAAGGCACCTGCAAAAAGCTGGTTCTGTATCTGCAGCTGCAGGAGAAGCTCAGATCCTGAGCTGGGACTCAGTGATGGTCAAGGTAATGATTTTGACCACAGTGCCTGAGAAAAGTAAGGCACAGAAAACCCGAAAGTGAAAGCAGAGCCTTTGCAGGCTGATATTCGCTGCTTTTCATTACAGAGCCCAGCCTGGGATGTCTTTAGAAAGACTTGCCACAGCCAACAAATGAAGCAAGTGGAAAGAGAGGCAACCTGCTGAGGTGAGCTGTCTCCTGTCCCTGCTTTGCACAGAACCTTTTCGTTCCTAAAAAGGCAGCAGGCATGTGGAGCCCCGTTAGAAAAGAAAAAGGGGCCAGTTCCCTCATATTAAGCCTGTTATTAGGTTCAGAATCAAATTAAACCACAGGACTTTTCACTAGCAAAGTGCTATTTTAAGGCTTATTAGACTATATTAGGATTGGCATAAATTTCCACTGACATAATATAGGCCTTTAATTGGATTTAAGGGCGAGGAGGCTGCATTAAACTAAAATCAGTCCTCACAGAGGGAAATCGGGTATTCTCCTCACAACTCCTCTACTTTCCCTTGGCGTGGATCCCAAGCAGCCGAGCAGGCTGGGTAACCCATTGAAATCCAGATGCAATTGCTTATAGGCTCCTATATCAATTTGATAAGCAAGCTGGCTGCCAAAACCAAATACTCACTGCTGTTTGCTAGCCAAAGCCTGGCTGCCGTGGCCAGAGCTCTGCTTCTCTGGTGGTTCGGGCAAAAATGGCATTTTCTTGGCCACAGCCTGCCTGCCAGACTTCATATGAAGAATTTGCCCGTGAAAGGTTATAATAACAAAAATCTCAAAGCCAAGACCTTGACTTAACCTCCAAAGAGCCGAGAGCATCAGAGCCACAGGCAGTAATGAAAACATAACCCCGCTGGTCCCCCCGTGCTGGGAATGTGAGTCAGGAGTCACTGCCGTGACCTGGCTTGTTTCATGTGTCCCCTGATTAGACACGGGAGGCTCTCAGGAGCTCGGAGGTCAGGGGCTCTCTGTGACACATCCCTCCCTCTCCCAAAAAACTGAGACCAGCCCTGAGACGTGCACAGACAGGTCTGGCACTGCTGGCATGTGAAACGTGGTGAGTTTTACGCTCATCAGGCCCCAAGGCACTCTCCACTGAAGAAGTTACTGCAGGAATTAGTAGTTTTTATTTTCTGTCTGCTCCTGAATCACCCATCCCATGTGAACTATGGGCAGAAATGTGGAAACTCGGGAAGGAGAAAATAAAACTCAAATACTGAGGGGGGCACCTCGGGTTTAACAGGGGCGGAGGATGAGTGATCATTCATCCTGCACCTAGAGAGATGTCCCTTACCTGACACGTAAATGCGCCAGAAGTGGCTCTACCAAAAGGCATCTGAGCCCTTCTGAAGCCTCAGAGACACAGAGGAACCTTCCCCCATGAAAATCCTACTTTGTATGTCAGCACTTGATGTTAGGAGCTTATCCACACCCCGGTGACATCTTATCACAATTTTGTCAAACAAATACAACCCCTTTTTTACAACACCAACCACTCCACGTCTGGCTGTGGCAGGGATGGGGGTCCTATAAAGTAGATCCTGCAAGGGGAAGGGAGTTTGAGTCCAGGTTCAGCCAAACTGAGGTTTTCCTGACGGGAAGATCCATTCTGCCAAGCTCATGGAGTTTCTAGATAAGCTTCAGAATCTTTTCCCTCCCAACCCATGACCACGTAAGTTTTGGGGGATGCTGCCAAACCTTCCCTTCTGAGTTTGCCCGGTCCCACAATCACTAGACGCACAAGTTCACCACTGGTGGAACATTCAGAAAAGGAATAACTTTGGTGCTACTCTTCGAAGAAATTTCAAAGGATGCTCCCAGGTGGGGATGCACATTTTTGTAAAGCAGATTTTAGGAGAAATTCTGTTATTTCGTGTTCCAGATGTGGGTGCATTTGTCCATGCGTGGGGCGTGTGTGTGTTTGTGTGTGTGTAGGGTGAGGTCTGACATGTCACAGCTCTGCAGCTGCAGCCCATTAGCACAGACCTTGAGCTGCCCAAGAAGATTACAGTTTTCATCCGATGAAACAAACCTTATTCTTTTCCTAACCGTCTGGGGATTGCTTCAACATGCATCTGGGGAGCTCAGAGAGGCCAAATGGGGCTGATGGATCCAGGGCGGCCACACAGCCCAGCCATGCTCTGCGGCTTCCAAGCAGCCACAAACCTGTTGCTGTCACATCCCTTCCAGGTGGTCTGGATGGACATGGATTTATCCCAGCTGTCCTGGCTCTCTGACCCTCACCCAGCCCAGTTTGAAGAGTGTGGGACCCACCTGCCCCTCAGGAATGTCTCGATGGTCAGGAACAGCTAAATGAGAGTGGCTGGAGCTGGACAAAAACCTTAGATTACACTGAGATCTCAGTCTTTGCGCTTGGCTTTAACCACATCCATTGGAAAAGGCCTGATAATTTCATTGTGTGGTGCCCAGGGAAGCCAGAGGAAAGAAAAACAAAGTTGAGGACCCCAGCCTGCTACTGAACATCAGGAATAAAGATGGATTTGCTGGCTGAGAGTCACAACTGTGAACTGGAGACTAAAAGACTCTCTGAGCAACCTCCCCTTTTCATTTACCTTGCCTGCAACCAAGAGCAATTTTGTAGCCCAGACATAATGGAAAACACGACCTGGCTTTGGGGAGTTATTTCTCAGTGGTTGCAGGGATCTTTTCCCTTCGATTTGGACTGAGAAAGGCTTGTTTGGGAGGTTTAGGACTTTTTGGTGATCTGTGCAACTCTGCAGAGGAGCCACAGCCAGGCCAAGGAATGGACGTGCAATGCTTTAAAGCAGTTTCTGCTCTAAGTGCCTCTGGCATGGGCTCCTCTGGAAAAACACCATCCTGAAAGGGCTGCTCTGGCTCTGCTCTCAGCCCTAGATGCTCCCACACACATTTGATCCAGTGAGAAACAGGTGACTGAGCAGGAAGAAAGAGCAGGAACTTGAAGCAAGCAGAAGCTGCCTCCTCGGGGCATTCCTATTTTAAATACTCCGCGTGATTCTGCACTTTCTGGCTCCAGATGGGACCCAAATACCAATGGATCAGGGAAAATGCTGTCCTCATGATATTCCTGAAGTAGCCAAAGTCAGGGAAATTCTAGACAGAAGATGGATTTTCCAGCTGTAGAGAAACTGGGTCAAAATGACCCTGCAGTGCTCTGCTGCTGCCTTTGGCCAGCTCTTGCCAGTGGTGCCAGGGCCGGCCCAGTGCTGCCAGAAAGCCAAACCAAGAGAAGGGAGATGATTTCCCAGCTCTGCTGCACTGACAGACAGCTTTAGAGATGCCTCACAAGCACCTTTCTCTTCTCCTCTGCCCTTGGATATGATCTCAAGACCTTCCTCAAGAGTCGAGGAGAGATTTTCTCTGTTTTGCAGCTGAATTCCGGCTCAGCAGGAAAGCAGAGGCTGAAATCTGAGTTACATTTCTCTCAGTCCGCAGGCAGGTCCCTCCTGAGACCCAGGAGAAGTCCCATAGCTTGGGGCATTTAGAGTTAGACCGGCCAAAGCTCCTGGGAGTCTCCACGGGGAGACAATCTCGCCCCTGCCTCTGGAGAACGGGGCAGACCTAATAAGCCTTCCCTGTGTCTGATTCCTCTGATCCTCTGATTAAAGTATGTTCATATCATTTGCATTTGAATTTGCTTTTATCCACCACCCCCCTCCAATGCCAAAACATGCAGCAGATGAAGTGTTTATGGAACTGCAAACTAGGTTTAGAGCAGTTTAATTAGTAATATTAATAACGTCACCTAAGCTTAATGATACCAATTATAACACAGTAAATATTTCTTGTTGGATTACAAGTTGCAATATTGAGGGATGAATTTGCATGCTCGGTCAAACTTTCTAAACATATTATTTTAAAAGGGAGATAAGATGGTTTGCTTTCCACGTGTGAATAGCTCTTTTAATCTCAAAAAAAAAGGGATGATTATTGCAAATAAATATTTGCAGATGGGAAGCACTGTCCCATTTGACAGCACCTCTCCACTCCCTGCTTTTGCTTCTAAAAATTGGGAGGGGAGAGTGGCGTTGCCCAAGAGCACCGAGTGAAAAACACCTTTTAAATGCCCCAAAAGGTGATTACGAGCTGCCGGGATGCACAGAGTGGGAGAAAGGATCAGAGATCTGCAGGAGAGGAAGATCAAGATTACATTAATCTGCTTAAGATGTGCTGTATTCTTTTAGGAGCTGTGGCTGCAGAGAAGCCAGAGTTAGGAAAGTCCCTGCGGGTCATTTGGGGTGGGTCTTTCATACGACTTCCACTTTGGCCCCAAGGCAGCTTTGGAAGGTGGCAGATGGAAACAGTTACGGCAACTGAGAGCTGTTTAAAATCCTACCAATAACACAGCCCATCTCTCCCCCGACCATGTAGGATTATCCTTGGCACTCTCTTGCCTCTCAGGATTGCACAGGTCCTGCTCAGTTTCCTGACCCTGGTGAATTTGTCCCACTTCTCATTCCTATGCCCTGATAGTCCCTGGGTTGCCTTTGTTTAGGCCCTGGCAATGATCAAAATTGAAAGCTTTGGGATAAGAGTTCTCTTTAGTACCTCGATATCTTTATCAATTATCTGGGTGAGGAGATTGGGGGCACCCTCGGTCAGTTTGTAGATCACACCAAGTTGGGTGGGAAGGCTCTGCAGAGGGATCTGGACAGGCTGGATCCATGGGATGAGAACAATTGGATGAGGTTCAATAAGGCCAGGTGCTGTGTCCTTGGCCAAAACAACACCACGGAATGCTCCAGGCTGGGGCAGAGGGGCTGGAAAGCTGGGAAAGGCCCTGGGGGTGCTGGCAACAGCAGCTGGACATCCCCAGGTGGCAAGAGGCCAACAGCACCTGGATTTCACCAGGAATAGTGGGGCCAGCAGGATCAGGGAAGCGATTCATCGCCTAGGCTGGGCACTGCTGAGGGATCACCTCGAGTGCTGTGTCCAGTTCTGGGCTTCTCAGTTCAGGAAGGACATGGAGGGGCTGGAGCGTGTCTGGGGAAAGAAACGGAGCTGGGAAGGGTCTGGAGCCCCAGGAGCGGCTGAGGGAGCTGGGAGAGGGCTCAGGCTGGAGCAAAGGGGGATCAGGGGGAACCCTGTGGCTCTGCACAGCTCCTGACAGGAGGGGGCAGCCAGGGGGGTCAGGCTCTGCTCCCAGGGAACAGGGACAGGAGGAGAGGGAACGGCCTCGGGCTGGGCCAGGGGAGCCTCAGGGTGGATATTGGGAAAATTTCTCCACTGAAGGAGTGGTCGGGCATCGGAACAGCTGCCCAGGGCAGTGGTGGAATCACCATCCCTGGAAGTGTTCCAAAGCCGTGTGGATGTGGCACTTGGGGACATTGTTTTGTGGTGGCCTTGGCAGTGCTGGGGGAGTGGTTGGACCCAAAGTTCTTCCCCAGCCTAAATGATTCCATGATAAGATCCTTATTACACAAAATGATGTAACAGAAGCAGACTGGCTGCATCCTGACTGCGGTTCCTCCATATTCCCGTCCTAAACATGGATTTACTGGAACTGCCCCAAGAAGCAAAAGACCATTCCAGTTTCCAGCATGGAGGTGCTCCAAAAGCAGTTCCAGAATATCCTTTTCCTGCTGTTGTCCTTTGGTTCTTTCCACATCACTTTTCTTGCCTGGGAGCTTTCTCACCCCACTTTTCTTGCCACGATCAACACTTCCCGCGTGACCCTGTTGATCAACAGGAGCAGACCTCACCTCCACTTGTCTTATGGAAAATGGGGTTTTTTCAGCAGTGGTTCAATGAAACTGTGGAGAGAGGAGGAAAGGAGAGTCCTGAGTGGGGGGTCTGCTCTCAGGGCAGTTCTTTGAGCTCTGGAGAGCACACAGCTCGTGGGCCTGGCTGGAAACCGCGTCCCCAGGTCCCAGCTTAAGGCATTGTACATCACCTCCAGGAAGTGCCATTGATCGCTGAGCTGACTGCTGTGCAAAAAAAAAAAAAAAAAAACCCGACATTTTTAAAAGTCTAAAATGCAGGGATGGGAATCCCAGCCTTAATACCACCACTAGGAAAGCCACCAAGTTCTGCAAAGAAACCAAGGGATGAGCAGAACTCCCAGATCTGACTTCTCGTGGCCATGTCCCCACGATGCGCATGACATTTTTCTCTCTCGGATTGCTGGATTCTTGGTCTTGCCATCACAAAAATGTGCAATGAGGGAAGAAGAAGAAGAGCAAAAGGGTCTGTGGAGGAGAAGGAAGGGGTAAGGGAGCAGAGAGAGGGAATAAGTCTCTATCCACAGCCTCACCACGCAATTTACAAAAGGGGGCAACTCATCATGAATAAGCTGCAGCTCCTGGGAACAGTGACCTAATCAAGATGTATAATTGCACGCCTTATCTAAATGAAAGCATCATTTCAGAAATGATAATGTGCATCACCGTGGATTCAACTGCTACAGAGTTCAGCACTGAAGGGTAATTATAATGTTTAACAAATATATTCCCTTTGGGGGCCTGCAGTTAGAGATATCATGTCCTGGTTTCCCCTCACGGTGCACGTCTAGCCCCAGATTCTGAGGGTTTCCTCTCCCTTCTGGAATTTCTCATTGGTCTTCCAAAAATAGTGGTTGGATCTTGTGCTGTCCTGGAAGGTGAGAGGCAGAAATCACAGCAAAAAAAAAAAAAAAAATAAAAGAGTTAAGTAAGAATTTAACCAAGGAAAAAGGCAGTTTAGAGAAAAGGAGAAACCAAGCACAGCAAACACCATGGAGATCTGACAACTTTGGGTTAAAGACTGTGACCAGACTCTTCCCACCCTACAAGGAAGGATGTTCTCCCCTCTAACAGCCCCTGCTGCCTGGATATTTGATACGATTCCTCAAAAACCTCTTTGTTAATTTTCTCCCCTTCCTTCTCCTCACATCCCTGCGGATAATTTGTGTCCCTCTGAGGGGGAAAACACGGCTCAGATCGCTCCAGGTTGGTACCATGCAGAATTGATCCGCTGCACCCAGCATGAGAGAAGGCCTGACACAAACAGGTGCTTTTATAGCTATGCCTTTTATTTACTTTTTTATATTTATGCAGAAGAAGGGCATAAAATAAGCAAAAGTACAAAACAGCTTCAGAAAAGGAGATATTGGACCAGTAGCTTTTAGCCTGGAGAAGAGAGAAGTGATGAGGTGTCTGTGAAATCCCAGATCAGAGACAGGGAAGAGCAAACAGATTTTCATTTTCCAGCACACGGGAGCAAATGATCTGGCAGAGGCAGCAGCAGGCAGCAGGTTGAAGACAAAAGAAAGGAAGCACTTTCTCATCCAGTGTGTAATTAAATTACATAACTGGTCTGGGCAGGATGTCAGGCAGGCCAACAAAATATGAATGAATTAAAGGAAAAATAAATTAAAAATCAGATGATTGAAGGAGGATGAGCCCATTAAGGGCTATTAAACACTGCTCAGGATATAACCTTCACCTCAGGAAGTCCTTACACCACTATCTGCTGGAAGTCCACAGGATATGCAGGACAAGGATTGTTAAGCTGAGTTTCCATGTGCATCTCCAGCACGTGCTCATGGTGCACTTTAAGCACATCAGTGCTCACCACCAGCATTTTTTGGCCTCCCCAGGATGAGGTCCAAGTGCCACGAATGGCGCAGAGTGACAGAACTGCCCAAGAATGTTCCAGTTCTCTCTCAGAGGCACAAGCACCACTGGTTGTCCCATGGAGATGCCTTAAAAAATCCTATTTATCCTCTTTATCATCCTACAGGATAACCTAACATCCTATAAACAGGCTGAGCCCCCACTCTGCCCTGGGAACATGAAAACCTCCCCAAAAAATGTGTTATTGCAGTGGTGTCCTGGTTATCCCGTGCTGGGAGTGGAATTGTCATGGCATGGATGAGCTCAGGTCATCACTAATGCAGGGAGGGATGAGCTCAGGGAAAATAAAATTTTTTTTTATTATTCTTTGTTTCTTTTTCTTTTTTTTTTTTCACTTCATACATGATGGATGAGCTCAACAAGAAAGACAATCTAGTTTAGAGACAGAGCTGTCAGCTGCAAAATAGCTGATCCTGCTTTGGGTTATTAGTTGGGAAAACAAAATTGAGCCGGCACTGTAGTTTGAGAATCTTTTTAAACCCACATTAATAAAAAAAGAGAGACAGAAAAACACGGAGAAAGAGAGTGAGAGGGGAATTTGGTTAGATGAATATTTTTTGTGTCGTCTCCAACACTCTGATTAAAGCCTTGGTGCCTAAATCAAAGATACCAACAGCAACCTTAAAGGAAGACTGAAAACAATTTTGTGCGCTGCCATTTCTTCCTCTGCCTGTGTTTCATTATATAGAAAGTTTTATTTTGTCCTCTTTTGATCTCTGAAAGCAAAGAAGCGAGAGGGAGGTAGGGAAACGGGGAAAAAAAAAAAAGCCACAAAAAAAAAAAAGGTGCCACCAA
>VZRN01006632.1:773226-801941 GCA_013397935.1 Dasyornis broadbenti | reverse complement strand
AAATATAAATATAAATATAAATATAAATATAAATATAAATATAAATATAAATATAAATATAAATATAAATATAAATATAAACCTTGGATCCCAGGCTGTCTGGTGAGCATGGAAGAAAAACGGGTGCATGAGTCCACTTCCATCCCCAGCTCTGCTGCCACACGTGTTGGACCAGCCAGAANCAAAAAAAAAAATGTGACACCAATCTTGTTTGCCTCCTTCTCCCTGCCTGCATCGATAACTCAATTGGATCAGAAGTGAAGCGCCAGCAGAAATGAGCTGAGCGCAGGCACCAAATGAAAACCAAATGCTGGGCTGCAAAAGCAATATTTCCAATAACACCAAATTACTGGGCTGAGTTCCCTCCCTGCCCCCATCCCGTCGCAGCCAGGCTGCTGTGGCCACTGTTGCCTTTTTGAGCCTAGAGATGAAATGAATGGCATCACCACCAGCGCAGACTTCGTCTGCTTCGGAGGGGACAGGGACACTCAGCAGCCCTGCAGCTGCATTTCTTGGCACGAGACTGGCAGCTCCATGGGAGANCAATCTAAATCTCTCCTCTTTTAGGGTCACAGCACCACTCTCCACAAAGAATCATAGAATAGTTTGGGGTGGAAGGAGCCCCAAAGATCATCTGATTCCAAACCTTTCACCACGATCAGGGACACCCTCCACTGGACCAGGGTCACAAACACGTCTATATTTGTCAATTAGGAATGATGACACCCCTTCCCCTTTATTAAACCTTTAGAAACAAATGTGCAAACTGCTCGATGGTAGGAATTTTGAAAGTGTTCAGCTCTAATCTTAAAAAAACCAAACAAACAGGGAAGATTTCCGCTTTCAAACACCCTCTGCTCCCTGTAGCATTGCAGTTCATCTGCCACTGCTGGGACAAGGGTCCCTATGGATGAGACACACAAGAGGATGAGGGTGATCCTTCATCCCAACCCCATCCTCCCATGGCTGCTGCTGTTTCTTCCCCCTCCTCTTCCCAGATGTTCCCCTCCCAAGTCCTGTGGTAGCTGTCTTGTCTCTCCCAGCCAAGCGGCAACCTTAATTCTAGGGAAACGTGCTCCATCAGCAGGTCCACCTCTTGTCCAAATGACAAATTAAATGCTAAAATCCAAAGGGAAGGACCTTCTCACACACTCAGGTACCTGCCTGTCCTTGAATGAGAGCTAATGCCTTCCTGAATTTGGGATTCTTGTTTCAGGGGAAAAAAAAACCTAGCTGTAAAGTCAAGCACCATGATGGCAGAACAAATGCCATCCCCAATATGTATATTTGTATTTCCCCAAATATGCACTTTTTTCACCAACGACCACTGCATTTGCAACCCACAGAGAGGACAGAGAGTGCAGAAGATTATTCCCGATCTTTCATATCACCTATCCCAGGATCCTTCAGGGACACAACCCCTTCATGATCCATCAACGCTCTGCAGAAGAACCACAATCTTCAGACGCATTTTTCTTCACGCGACCCAAGGTCTGAAATAGCAGCCAGCAGTTCCACGTAAAAAGTAATGGGATGCCCTTGGGTTTTCACTTCAGCACGTGGATTATCCCACCCAAAACCTGCCCCACAGTGGGCTGCTTGGCCATGGCCATGCCCTGTGTCCGTGGAGCCCGGGTGCTTGTCAGGGTCAGAACAGGAAGGACTGAAGTGATTCAAATTTGCGTGATTACCAGGCAGTGATTTCCCTCTGCGAGAGGCCTGGGCGATCCGTCTGCGCGTGGGCTGGGAATTGTTTGTCCGTGCTCATGTGGAGGGAGGGACACCAGTGGGAGGAATCCATTAGCATTTTGGTTGCTGCATATTTATGCTCCAAAACACGTGGAACAAAGAGGAGACCCTTCGGGGAGCCCTGCTTTGCCAAAAGCCCTCTGACACCCGCAGCTGCTCCCCGTGCTGCTGGCCAAAGCCAGCCCAGCTCTCGCTGCATGGGACACACCAGGTCATCTGTCCCCCTGGGAGCCTTTCCGCACTGGAAAACCCAGGGGCTTTTCCCACTGCTTGAAGAGCACCTTTGCTGTAAATCAGTTCTCTGATTTATCATCCCACCCCAAGCAGGCACTGAGAGCAGATGAATCCCTTGAGTGGTGTGATGTCTCATCCCTCGACACCTCTGAGCAGCCCAGGTCCCTCCAACCTTCCCTCGGGCAGTCCTTTTATTTTTTTTTTTTTTTTTTTTTTTCTGAGGAAGATCCAGCCAAGCTCCACAGGGAAGAGGATGCAAACAGGGAAACACACCAGAACACAGCATCCATCTCTACCACCAGCTCATGCCGGGGACAGAAGGACTGTGAGGTAACAGCCCAGCAGACTGATACGGAAAGTGTGCTCAGAACAGCACAGACCCCTCAAAAGCACAGTGATACGTTCTCCCCACCTTCTCCTCTCTGGAAGTTCATTAAGAAGGGAAAGGAAATGACCTTACACCCTGAGAAGGTCTTGTGGACCTCGCGAGGGAGCAGCGAGGTCTCCACAGGAGCTCTGGCAGAGGAAGAGGCAATTGTCTCATTAGTTTGAGTTGTATGTTTGTTTTTCTGACCACTGCTGCTCCTTTCAACTCTCCTCATCCCCTCAGGCAAAAATCACTTGCACAGGCTGTATTAAGCTTTTCACTAAGCCTCCTCTTTGATTACAATTCCCAGCAAACCACCAGGGTGCAAGAAACATAATTAAATACCTTGCTTGCTCTGTAAACAGCCAAACCCCGGAGAAGGCAACCCGGGACTCCCCAGATGGGCTACCCAGAAAAAGTCCCCCCAACTTCAAGGTGAGCCTAGAGAAGCCACAACAGTTGCATTTCTGTCCCTGAGACACGATCCCACCGGGCCATGCAAAATGCCAGGAGTGGAGTAACCCAGAAAGGATAAAAGAAATCGTTTAAGCGATAAGTGACTCGAACTGATAAAAAGTAATAACTGTGCAAAGTGTGGAGCCAACGCTCCTTCCCTGCCCTGAATGCATTGCTTTGAACATAAAACTCATCAAAAGCATTTCGTTTTCGTACAATTTCTCCAGAACGCCAAATCTAGTATCTAATCTGTTCCCCACAAAGCCCTGGGAATGGTCTGAGAAGAGCACAGATGTAATCCAGCAGTGCCACAAAACCCTTCCTCACTAGAAGAAATGAAGAACTACGTTAGAAACTCCTCCTCAGGCTTCACCTCTCTGGAATACTGCCTGGGAATGCCAGAGGTTTCCCTGCCGCTGTCTCCAGAGAGCCTTCCCACAGCTCCCAGGCACCGAATGGATCTCGGGAGGATAATTAGAGCAGCAAACTCGAGGCAGAGGGATGTGTGGATCAGAGCACCTGTGGGAAGTGCTGCAGGGATGTTCCCTGGGGAAGGCCGAGGTGAGTCTCCGAAGACTGGGGTGATCAAGCACACGGTTTTTAGTGAATTTTGGTGACTTCCGCAATTATCCGACTGAAGGAGATAAAAGTAACAGGGGGAAAAAAAAAACAGAAGAATCCTCAGGCTTTGTGGAGGAAGTTCACAAGTTCACCAGGGAAGACGAATTATGGAGTTTTTTCACTTCCATCAGCCACTTCCAACAGCCACTTCCAGTCTGGATTTGTCCCCCGTTCTGATAATTCCACCACATCATCAGCTAAAGAAAATCTGCTGGAGTCCAACCAGAGCCATTTTTGGAGAAGAGCCAAGGCTATCGGAGGTCCCTTGATGTCCCAGCAATGTCTCAGGATGGTCACAGGCAGTGTGGCCAGGGCAGAACAGGACACCAGCTGTGAACATGAACTGCGTGGAGTCATCAAAGGGTGGAACCCCAAAGCTCCCCCCAGGAAGGGGCCGTCGCCTTCAGCTCCAGCAGACTTGTCCAAGGAGACCCCTTCAGCCCTCAACAGAAGACCTGTGGTGCTTTCAGAGCCAACCATGGCGTGCCTGGCTGACCGTGAAGTCCAGATGTTCTCCAGAACCTGGGAAAACCTCACTGAAGAACATCTCCGAAGGGTGAAAGCAGAAGGAATCCAGGCACCGCACCCAAGATGTTCTCCTCGACAGACAAACCCACTTTGCTCTCCCCCCTGTCATCTGCTTCCCTCTGGGAAGAGGGATTGCATGACCCACTCGTGCTTGGGATGCCGGTGGGAACCTTTGATGTCATCGTGCTAATTTGAAACTTCTACGGGGTCTTCCTTTAAACAATCAAACATTTGGGGTGATTTGGCTATTAATTGCCTTTTCAGCTGTTGCATTAAATAATTAGACACCCATATGGGATTGGGGGAGGGACAAGCCGCAGTAGCATAAAAGAAAGGAAACCAGGGAAACGTGAAACTTTCATGCGAGATAAGAACCTTATAACACTGTTATTATATCCCTCTGCAGTCGGGCGGTCTCCTGGTTTTAATAAAATCTCATTTTCCTTAAATTTTCCCATGTGGCCAACGTATTATGTGTGGAGTTTAATGTAGCAGGATATGATTTAAACTTAGACTCAGGTGGTCCGAGCCCTCTGGAACAGACGGGCTGGATTGTCAAGCCCTGATGGGGAATATAAACAGCAATAAAAAGCTCTTCCCCTTTTTTTTTTTTTTTTTCCTTTTCTTTCTCTTTTCCAAGATCTGAAAAGGCCTTGCTATATTCAGTTAATGATCCAGCCAGCCAGCCCAAATCAAAGAGACATGTTTGCAGCCATGAAGACGAGGAGTACAATCAACACTCACTTTTCCTTGTTGGAGGCAACAAAGNAACAAGCAAAGATAAAAAATGGCATAAAATGATGAAAAAGAAAATTTAAAAAAAAAAAAAAAAAAAAAGTTCCAAGGTTTTTGAAAATTATTGATTTGTGCATTTTGGTTGGATTTTGAAATTATTTTTATCTTCAAGGGTGTCTGTTTTCATGAACCTCTCCAGCTCTATTCCCCGCAGAACTCCTTTAGGTTTTCATTAGGATAGGGATATCACGTTCATGAGGATCACTGGTCCTGATGAATTCATTTTTGTTGTCACATACGATTCCATAAGTGGATTTCACTTCTAGTTCCAAGGCTGATCCTCTGTCACACAGCATCACTCAGTAGATCTTTAAGAACTATTCCTGAAATGGGATGCATCTCAGTACAGAGAAACATCCTCTGCAACAGCTCCACTCGAGAGCACCAGGGCATTTTCTTTTTTGGTTTTCTTGGTTTGGTATCAAGCATGTATTCCATTAAATTGCGTGTTCCTAAGAGCAGCTCACCAGGAGGAATTTCCAGAGCTGATGCAGCACCAAAGGAAATTTTTTATTCTGGTTGTAAAGCTTAGTCCAGCCAACTTCTTATTTTACTTGCACCATTTCCTACCCTGTGCTATTCCTCCACACATTTCCAGGAGGCACAGCCAGGTTGTTGCTGCAGAAGGGAGGACATCGAGGGGCAGCTAAACAAGACATAATGGATCTGTGGTGCCCTGCTGAGCATCGATTTACCAATTTCTGTCCCTGGATGCAGCCTTCCAAATATAGGATCTCACAGTCAGAGGTGCCCGGGATTAACTGGCAGGACTTCCCGGATCTGCACTGACTGCTCATCCCGGCCAAGGTCGAAACAGGTCCCTTCAGGCCAGGACATGAGGGAAAAGGAGCCCTCTCAGAGCCTGGGCTGAGTGGTGGGGTTATTTAAAGTGCAATAACTGGGATCGGGTTGGTGAATACGGACACAAAGGAAATGCCCAAGCAAGGAAAGGTGACAAAACCTGAGCACCCAACTGTGCCCCATCTGCTCTGACCTCAAAGTTTCTGACAACCTGAGGGAACTGCAACGTCCTCTAAGAAGCCAGCAAGGCACCGTCCTGCATGTGAGGGTGAGGAACTTCAGGGCACTGGAATGGGATGCCCAGAGAGGTTGTGGAGTCTCCTTCTCTGGAGATCTGGCAATCTTGCCTGGATGTGGCAATCTGCTCCAGATGATCCTGTTTTAGGAGCAGGGTTGGACTGTGTGATCCCCAGAGGTCCCTTCCTGCCCCAACAGTTTGGTGATTCCATGAGGAGAGAAGGGTGAAATGTCAGGGCCTGTGGCAGAGGACTCAGGTCTTCCTTTCCTGCTTCCCTGTTACTTTGCAATAAAATACGGATGCTTGTGGAGGGAGCAGGTCTCCACTGGAAACCCAAGGTGCGTTGTCTCAGTGCTCCAGCTTGGAGCTTGGGGAGTCTGTGCAGGGCCTGGAGTTGGATCCTTGTGGATCCCTTCCAGTTCAGGATATTCCATGATCCTATGAAACTCTGGCTGCCTTGTTTAACTCCGTGTTTTGAAGATACCAAGCTCCAGCTGCTTGTTCCTGAGCTCCCTCCTGTCCCGAAGAAAACTACCACCTCCACATGTTGACCTCCACACAACTGCAAGAAAAGGAACCCAGACAGTGCAGAAAACAACAGCCCAAAACACTTCCCAAAAGTAGAACACCGGGTTTAAGAGGCAGCTTGGATTTTTCAGCCTGGAGGAGCCTGAAGGGAAATTCACCGGGGGTTGCAGCTCCTCCCAAGGGCCAGTGGAGGGGCAGCTCCAATCTCTGCTCTCTGTGACCAGGGACAGGACCCAGAAAAGGGCTGGAGCTGTGCCAGGGGAGGTTTAGGTTGGAGATCAGGGAAAGGTTCTTCCCCTAGAAGGTGCTGGGGCACTGACCAGGCTCCCCAGGGAATGGGAGAGCCAGAGCTGCCAGAGCTCCAGGAGCATTTGGACAGCTCTCCCAGGGGTGCACAAGGTGTTTACGTTTATAAACATATTATGTTTAATATTTCTGTTTATGCCAAGAATGACATTCTCAGCACAAACAGAAATATTTGGTGGTAAAAGCACATTGATGGGCACTGAGATGTTCATGAATAGTAACAGGTTGCCCAGAGAGGTTGTGCAGTCTCCATCCTTGGAGGTTTGCAAGCTCCAACAGAGTAAATCCAGGTGGGATCTCATAGCCAGCGTTATGTTTCCATTCTGAATGATTTGATGAGTCCGTGGTTATTTCTATGGCTGTGTTACTTGCTGTTCTTCTCCAGAGAGATGAAGGAGAAGATTGAGCATCCAGACTTTCTCTGGGTTTATCCTTCAGTTGTTGGGGTGTCTGTGCAGGACCTCAGTTGGACTGGATGATCCTTGTGGATCCCTTCCAGCTCAGGATATTCCACGATCCCATGAAACTGTGGCTGCCTTGTATAACTCATCTCTTCAGTGTTTTGAAGATACCAAGTGGGCAAAGGTGCAAAGAGGAAAGGACAATCTCATGTCACAGGTAGGGGACGAGATCTTAAGAATGAAATCCCATCCTGCTCCTTGTGGAGCTGCAATAATTACTGCAAACCAGGAACGCTGTGGTCTGCGTGGTTTACACCCACGTTGTGCTTCCGTAAGTGGGCCTGGTCAGCAACAGATGGGACCTTTGGGGACTCATCAAAAGCTACAGATATTTTACATCAGAGCTGGGAATTGCACCTTGAACTCCTAAATTGCAGCCCAAAGCATTAACCAGGGGCTCATCCACTTATATTAAAACAGTGAAAACATTGCCTCCCTGAGGACTTGTCTTCTAGAAAAACTCGCTGCCTTTAAATTCACACTCTGTTATGCTCTGGAAGAACGTTCATATGTCAACAGCTAAGCAAAAATGATTAAAGATAACTGTTTCCTGTTCCCCTGATTGTAAAAAAAAAAAAAAAAAAAAAAAAAAAGTCAGACAAAGACAACCTTAAAATCCCTTTTTCCATTTCCTACATGAATAGACACAATGGGGTACCCAGAGCCTGCAGCATTCCCCATCAACCTCCTGAAACAACTCATTCAGAGTTGTTGCAAAATACGTCTGGAAGGAAGAAAATCTTTTTGAATGAGCACCTTTCAAGCCGTGTCAAGTGAACAGAGGCTTTGTAACCGAAGGGGCGTTGAGCAAGATGCAACTCATCAGGACTCAGAATTGCAGGGCTTAGATCTGAGGCCCGGGAGGCCATTGCCTTCCAGATAAAATGCTCCGAGGGTTTTGATCAATCTCAGATAACGCTGAACCCCAAGAGGGAAAATTAGTAAAAACTGGTCAACTGATCTCCCAGTCTAGCAACAGCACAAGAGCTAATCTCCCTTAATCTGATTCAATGGACTCGATTTAACATCTCCTGCCCTTTCATTCTTGGTGGGGGAATAGCGAGGGATGAAATCCGCTCCTTTCCGCTCCCTGATTGTGCACGGGTGGTGCAGACCTCACGTCACCCCCTCCTCTCCCACCCACCAAGTGCCACCCCAAGACCATTCTTCCCCTGCCATCTAAGATTTCACCCCACCTGGTAAATAGGGCGCTGTCCCCTCCGTCCCCCTGCTGTTGCCCCCCACGCTTTGAAGTCTCCGGGAGCTAATTAGATCACTTGATTGGAGCAGGAAAAGCGGGATGCAGCCCGGAGCGGTGTTTGCTTACGGAGGAACTCGTCCTGCCTGCGTGCTTGCTCTTCATCAAACATGAATGTCAACAAAACCTCACTTTCCTCTTTCATGAATTTTGAAAGAGCTCTTTCTGGTTTCTATTTTTCTTCTAATTCTTTTCCTTATTTCTCCCTCCTCCTCCCCTGGGATTCTCAGAAGGGAAATGGTAGAGTTTTATTACAGAGGTCACTACATCAGGCCTGCGAGTTTGATGGTCCACAGCCTTCCTCGTTGCCTCTTGACCCCCCATAAAATTATTATAAAAGCCTTCCACGTGACACCAACCAGGCAACAACCCCCCAGGAGAGAGGATGAGCAGAGGCTGCTTACAAACCACAAATGCGGCAAAGAAAAGGAGCTACACAGATCTCTGGGAAGGAAAAAAAGGGCACATTTCTCTTCCAGAGGCCAGGAACACCCCTGGATGTTTAACATTAGTTAAAGCCATGGATGAGGACATCACCTGGACGAGGCGGTCTCTAAATCACATCCTAATGAGCCATAAATGATGAGAAAGTTGTAAACAACCAGGCTGTGAAATTGCAAGTTTGGCATCTGAGTTCACCCTCTCTGCAGTGCTGGGATTGAGTTACTTTGGGCACTTTCTTCTGCAGGGATGATAAGATGAGCCTGACTGATTTCAGTCGTTCCAGGGTCTCATTCTGACAGATCTGAGCTGTACTACTGAGAGAGTTTTCCAGACCTATGAGGAAAATTTTAATTCCAAAGAAAAAAGAAAATGTGTGGAAGACTGGGGAGGCTTTTAAAAATTGTGACTTTTCTTTAAGTCACACCAAAGTACATTTTCACCTTTATCTGACAGCATGGAGATAATATTTTTACTGCACACAAAGCCCTCATTAGGAAAGCTTTTCCACTTAAAAATTAGGCTTTTGCTTTTTATTGCTTCTTAATATTTTTTTTTTTACTGAAAACTATCTCATCTTTATTCTTCATTTATCACCCTCTTTTGTTAGAAATACCACTAGCGTGGCTCCCCCTACACACACTTCTCCCATTACCACTTTGTTTCTATTGCCCTTTCTCTGTTTATTGATTACAGCAAGAGCAATCTATTTTTTCCCCCTTTTTTTTCCCTCTTTTTTTTTTTTTTTTTTTTTTAACAGATATATATCACTGAGCCTTACGGCCTTACAAAGAACAGGCATTCTGAAACTGGTCTGAGCTCCACATGCTGAGTGGGCCAACAAGGATTTAATTCAAAGGCTCCTAGAATCAATACTAGCCTTTGACTTGTCCTTATTTTATCCTTGTTGATGGTTGATGTCTGTTGTCAAAACTCCTGGAAGGCGTCTGCTGTGATTTGCTGTAGTGGCTGTGGAGACTTTAATGAGCAGAGTTGTTCTTATATTTGAGATCACCTTCAAAATCCATTACCTGCTCTCACTAGAGAGATCTTGGAAATCTTCCACATGAAGGAGCAACCAAACACCTCCTGTTGCACAGTTTTCTCTTTTGTGGTTGGACTTATCCTTCCCTAAATTGGCCACTTTGCAGCCCACAGCTCTTGTGACCCATTTTACCCGCCCAGGGCTTGCTGCGCACTGCTGGGCACAGGATTTGGGGACACCCAGCCATCCCTCAAGTTCCCCAGACAAGCTGGCAGGCCCACATTTCCCATTTGTCTGGCAGTTTTTCACAGGAATATTTCCAAGAGCATCCCAAGCTGACAAGGAGCCGTTATCCTCATCCCTCTACCCAGGAGACAATCAAAGGGAAAGATTTGCCCCAGGAAACACTCACTGGTGAGACACACTGCAAAACCCCGTTCCCAGCTCCTGGTCTAGCACTGACATCAGCTCCGCAAGCACGAGAACTCAAAATCTCCCTTTAAAGAGCTCGTTAAACCCATTCCCAAGTCTGCCTTTATTCAGAGTGAACAGCCCGACTTCTGATAACGGCCCGAGATGAGACTGGATCTTTATCACCCTGTTTTGGTCTGCAGCTCCGAGCAGGCTGAGAAACAAGGTCTTTTCTGGCGCTTGTTTCAACTGAGCCATAAAAACTCTCACACCAGCCCCGACCACGAGCCCTCCCGTTTGTTGAATGGGCGCGTTCCGTGTAATTTACCTTCTGCTTAATCGTTCTCATGCACACGTTAATTGTTCTCCTACACGAGCAGGATACTAATCGGGGCTCAGATAACCCCTCCATCCTACTTTACATGCCGGTTCACGCTTTCCCTTATTTTAACTGGAGCCGTTTTTAATTCCAGTTAGGAAATTGATTATTCACACTTTTATTTGCCTTCTTTAAGAAGAAAGCGCGAGGAGCGCGAGAGGAATTGTAAATGCCTGGGTTAAGACCGGGAATGGAAACCCTGCATGTCAATGTGTGCGTGTGTACGTGTCGTGTGAGGGAAGGGACGGGCAGGGAAGCGTCCCCGTCGTGCTCCTGGATCAATATTTGGGATGCTTTCTGCAGCAAAGGTGCTGAGGCCGGGTCAGCAGGGCACGGAGGATGTAAGGCTTTTTAGGTTGGCAGAAGGGCTGCAGGGAATCAGAGGAAAAAAAAAAAGTCTCAACCCAGCACTTAAGCTGCTTTGTTTTGGCATGCAAAGCCTGTGCAGGTCTCAGGGGTTCTGAGATTTAGGAGAGCCCAGCTTGGGAACATGGGAAATGGAAGCGGAGCTGTGCATCAGGTGACTCAGTGCAGTCACAGAATCATAAAATGGTTTGGGTTGGAAAGGACCTTAAAGATCATCTAATTCCAACCTCCCTGCCATGGAAGAGCATCTTCCACCAGACCAGGTTGCTCAGAGCCCCGTCCAGCCTGGCTTTGGACACCTCCAAGGTGCCCTGGTCTGCCCCGTCAGAAGGGAATTGTGGGGCTGGTTTGTTCTCAGCTCTTGCTGGGGTTTGCTTATGAGTAAGAGAGTGTTAAAGGAAATATTCCAGTCCCAAAGCCCTCAGTGACCCCTCAGACCTCGTAGCTTCGTCTAGAAACACCAAACTCAGGCTCCACTGTGCTTTTCTTCATCCTGAGCTGGTCACTCAACCCCCTCAGGCAGCAGAGAAATGGGCAACTCTGGGCCACCACCCACCTGAGCTCTCTGAGATGGGATGAGATGGGTTCAGAAATTCCCATTCATCACCACACAAAATCACGGCATGACTGCACCCTGTAGAGACACCACAAGGCTTTTAGGCACAACCGAAGCTCCATGAGATCTCCCCCAGGGCCTCGGAACTTTTCCAAGGGGCTTACAGAAAGCAGAGAGAGATGAAAGGATCTGCTGAAAAACACACAGCAAGAACAGATCTCAGCCACAGAAAGCAGAAAGATACTGGACGTGTCCAGAGAAATCCTCCCCAAAAAAATGTTTTGCTGTTATCCAGGTGGCTCATTGGAAGCTGGAATTTAAGTTTATCCTCACATTCCATGCTCCTGTGCAGCCTAAGGTCTCCAGATGAACACCACCCCTCATTATATGGCACGGTGAGCAGTAGGAAATATGGCATCATGTCATTCTCTGGGAAATGGGGAAAACTGGCAAATTCTCTCTCAAATAAGGAAAATCGGAATTCTCTGGCAAATTGGGGGCTGTTGCTCCTGGAGCAAAGGAGGACAAGCAACCAAACCACAGCAATCACCAATCTCACTTGAAATATTTTTTTTTCCAGTATTCTTCACCTCCTTCTTTATTTCCATTCTAATTTGTTGTTTTCTTTTTTTTTTCTTTTGATAGAAATACCAGAAATCTCTCCGTAGCCCACATTCTTCTGAAAATAAAACCTGCTCAGTAAAAAAGCTGGCTTTGTGCTGAAAACAACAACAACAACAACAACAACAACAACAACAACAATAATAATAATAATAATAATAAGGAATGAAGCTATTTTAGGCAGATAATGCTTGGCTGGCTCTTATAAAATCCTAGAGGAAGGATCCGGAGCCTGGTTCTGTGTTCACATGCATGGACAGCCTTGGCTTTCTCTTGCACACTTGAATCCACTGAGGTCAAATCCTCAGCCTGGTTACATGATGCGGACAAACTCCACCCTTGGGATAAGAAAACACACAAAAAATCCGGAACTTTTCTTTCCTTTTGACCTGCTTAAGTCTCAAACCCAGGAGCTGGAAGGCAGCGTGATGCATTCACCAGTAACCAGCTATTTCATCTCTGGCCGGACACGCTCCGATGAAGTAACAAAAGCAGCAGAGTCCAGATGCACTTGAGATAGGCTGAGTGTCCCTGTGCAGGATGCAGCAAAAACCCGCTCCCCGAGCCTGGCAGGGGCAGGAGCATCTTTATTTCAATCTGGTTTCTACTTTTCTGGTTGAATGCACCGGGAAGTTCCATTATCAGACGTGGAACGTTCGGTGCTGCTGAACTGGAACTGTTGTTTCTGATATCATCGACCATTAGGAACCAGGCTTTGCTTGTGATTTCCCAGGCACCTCCAGGTCTCTATTAAACAAGAGAGGACTAAAACTCCTGGAAGCTGTGGGGATTTGAGGGCTCCTGCACTGCCTGCACAGCCAGGCAAGTCCTGCCCTTCGTATTTATAATTCGCTTTCAGCTCTTCCTTTTAGTAATTTGATTTTTCAAGCAAATAGTTGAGGTCCCAACCTAATGCTCTTTCCTGCTCTCAGCAAGCAACATTGCCAGGACCTACCCTGTCCTTTCACTCCTGTTCCCCCCCAGGCACTGTATTGCTAAATCCCAGTGGGATACAATTGCTTGGATGTGGGCTGAAATCCCAAAAATTGAATCAGTTTCCTTCAAATGGCTGCAGTTTGGAAACACCAAATTCTGTGGTTTCCTCCCCTTCCCGGACTGGAAGCTGACCAGCAGGCAAGAAGTCACCTTGACAGAAGTGGAGGTGACAGGATTGGGTCCATAAAAAACAACATCTGCCCTAAAATTTCCCTCCGTGTAACAGATATTTTAGGTATGGTCTGCATCCACCAACCCTCTCCACAGAACATCTGCTCTGGTGAACACCACTTAGGAGTTCTCCTCCTGGAAGCCTCTATAAATAACAGTGCACTGAGGGCTGGGTAAAACCTCATGGAGTTTGGAAAGCCTGAGAACTGCTCTTTGCTCAGCACCCAGGAAGGGCAGGGAAAGAGAAGCAATAGAAGGCAGTGCCCGAAACCAAGTCTACGTGCAGTGTCAGAATGGCAGCCCCAGAGGCCAAGCCCTATTGGAAGGCACATGGATTCAGATACAGGGGATTTGATGAAGTGCCAGAGACATAAAGAAATCGGGCTGGGCTCCCCATGGATAGCTGGAAGGGTGGAGGGAATGATTTTAGGCAAAGTGCTAACTGGAAAAAGGAACCACAAGCAACTTTACTCCCGTTGTTTGATTGCCAGACATATTCAGGGAACAGAACTTTATGCATCCTTTATACGAGAGTGGGATTTCATCAAAGGGATAATAACTGCATCATCAATTCCTCCTCTGAAATGAAACCCAAACATTGCCTGAATGCAGAAGCCAACAGCAGTAGCAATAACAGAGCTGGAAAGAAGTCTGTAATTGCAATGCCATAAACCATAATCTTTGTTTTAGAAATAACACCTGCTCTCCAAGTGACTTACTCGCCGTGGTACCACCTCTAGAAACTCCCTGCGAGCGGTGGCAGCCGGCTTAGGAGCTCACATAAAACGCTCAAGCACCCCCGCCTCGTGAAAACATATTAACTAAATGGAGCTGCAGGCTTCATTCCTTCTTCCCAGAAGATGATTCCTGCCTCCAGCTCCACTCCTCGTAATTTATTTTCCCTTTTTGAGTGCTGATATGCACGCTGCTACGAAAAAGAAAGAAATGCCTTTCTGATTATAGTGGCAGAGAGAAGGCTGCAGAGCTGCCTTGCTGCTCTGCATGGGAAACTTTCGTTCACTTCTCTCCAATGAGGGTTTCTTTTTTATCTCCTTTGGGTGTTTTCGTTTTCGGTTGGGTTGTTTTTCAGTTGGTTTGGGTTTTTAGTTGAAAGCTCAGACATACTTATTATCCTCTCCATCAAGCAACCTCGCAGCTGCAAAAATGAGGGGGAAGTTATTAGCCCGGAGAGCAACAGGGACTTATTTAAAGCAGAGAAGGAAGAGAGTTTGTGCAGCTCGCTGGGAGAGGATGGGAATGGAGCAAATGACTTCTCTGAAGGGGGGGCAGATGGAGTTCACGCCACTCCAGAGTTCAGGGCAGAGTGAACTGAGGATTTGTGGAAGGTGCTGGCTCGGTGGTCTGGTCTGCAAAGCTGCTTTTCCTGCTCCTCATTCATCTCCCTGAGTCCAGCACAGAATATCCTGAGCTGGAAGGGACCCACAAGGATCATCAAGTCCAACTCTGGCTCTGCACAGGACACCCCCAGGAATCCCACCATGTGCCTGACATGAAAATCAGGGAAATGGGATTGCCTTTTTAATCATGAACACGGTAAATCAAGAGCCTCCGTGTGAATTTGCACTACGAAGGGGCACAACCCTCTTCAATCCCTGGTGATTTTCTGTTCCCATCCCTTTTTCCCGGAATTGCCAGTGGGAACCACTGTCCAGTTGCCAAACTCTCCACCAAAAAATTTGGGTGTAAGAGCCGAATTTCATTCTTGCCTCAGTGGGGTCTGCCAATAAATTTCTTATCGACCACAGGCTTCAAACTGCACATTTGGAAACTCCTCCTGTGATTTGTGAGACTTAAATGGGACTCGTGTGGCCGATACAAAAGAGAGAGCAAAAAGCACCATGGAAAAGAAAAAAGGAGGGAGTGACAGGTAGATGCTGCCTTTGCAGAAGGAGGGGAGGATTTTTGGGATTAAAAAAAATCATCTAGTGTTGCTGCAAGAAATTTACTCTGCGCATTGCCTGGAGCCTCCCAAAGTAACAGGAGTTTCCCACTGACTTCAAAGGGCTGTGGACAAAGCCCACAGAGAGTTTTTCACTTCCCTGTGCTGGCAGAAAACTGAAAATTGCAGGAATTGAAGGAAATCTTTTCTCCTCCATTTGTGATATGCAGGGATTGCCCAGGTGGGCTGCTCCTGCATGGTACAATTTTGTCCTTAGGAGAGGCACCAGGAAAATAGACTTGAAAGGAAACTTGGAGTTCATCCACAGAGCACGTAAAGAAGAGTAGAGGTGACTCTGGAGCACTGCAGGATCCAGGCTTAAGATTCAGGGTAAATCTGGACCCCTCTCCTTCCCTGAGTTATTCTCTGCTTGCCTTTGGGTAGGAGCAGCGATTCAGGAGGACTGAGTCAAACTCAACAGTGAAAACCAGGATGTAAACAGACATGGGAAGCCTTTTTCCTTGTGAGGTTGGAATAACAGCTATGGCAAAACTCATGTTCACACCTAACCCAGTACCATCCCCTGACATAAACGCTGACATCAGCTGTGATAGGTCCTACAAATCACGGAATCACAAAACCACGAGGGTTGGAAAAGCCCTCAAAGACCACCGAGTCCAGCATCGCCGAGCCCGCCACTAAACCACGTCCTGTGAACCAAAACCACCCCAACTCTGCTCCCCAGGCAGAGATTTTCCCAGGTTTTCCTGCTCTGATGCAAAGGACCAAGCCCAGAGTGTACCCTGCTGCTCTCACTCCCCATGGGGTCACACCACCAACCCCAAAGCCTCAACTCCAGCTTCCTCCTCCTCCCGCAGAGCTGACAGAACCGATGTGGCCTTTCTTTGCCTCCAGCCTCGGTGCTCTTTTCCCAGCTCTGTCTGTGGGACTTTTGTTCCTCCCAACAAAGGGAGACGCTCTGTTCCCCAGCCAGGGAGCTCCTTTTCCCGTCTGGGTCCTGATGAAAGGAGCGACACTCGAAACCAGCCGGGATGGCTCTGGCCCTGTTTCTAATTAGCACATCATCTGCTCGCTTCTAAAAACAGCCGCCCGCATGTGTGCCTGCAAGGGGAGCCGCTTGCAGCAGCATCTCCCTCTCCAAGCCGCCTGGAATCAGCCTGGCTGGGCCACCTGGACACGCACCAGGGCATCTGACATGGTTTTGTAGCCCCAACCCAGCCACGGGTTCAGCAAGGCAAAGCAGGGGGATTTTCCCCCAAAGGGAAGCAGTTGAACGAGCAGACTCCTTGTCCCCACCACCCAGGGAGTTCTCCAGGCCATCACCTCTCCTTGGAGTTTCTCTCCATGCTTCAAGTCTTGTGCTGGGATGGCCGGACTGTGTCTGGACACTTCAAATTGTCACCTAAACTGCTTTTACACAGGGCTCAGATCACAAAGAAGCAAACTGGAATGGGGATTCATGGTGTGATTTTTAGCTGGAAACAACAGTTTGGTCATAGAACCATTAAGGCTGGAAGTGACCTCTAAAATCAAGTCCAACTGTTATCCTAAAGCATGTGTTCTCCCATTTTGATTCATTTCTTGTCTTTACAGTGATACCTTGAACTTAACTTTCCCTTTCCTTTCCTTTCCTTTCCTTTCCTTTCCTTTCCTTTCCTTTCCTTTCCTTTCCTTTCCTTTCCTTTCCTTTCCTTTCCTTTCCTTTCCTTTCCTTTCCTTTCCTTTCCTTTCCTTTCCTTTCCTTTCCTTTCCTTTCCTGTTATTTTTCCCCTTTTCCCCCCTTTTTTTTTTCTTTTTCCCCCTTTTCTTTTTTCTTTTTCCCTTTTTTTTCTCTAATTCATTAGGCAGCACAGCAGGAGTTTAGCCATTGAGAAACTTTCTGCGATGCAAAAATATCATGTGCCGTCTCGGGGAACAGATATGTGTGGGAGAGAGGTAATTACTGCTCTCCATATCTGTCTTTGGCTCTGGAATTAATCCACGGAGAGCACTGAATTAACTTAAGACCGGGGAGATCTGAGGATTGTTTCTGGCAGTTTGTCCCAGTGATGCTGGACCTGGTGTGAGCCTTTGGACAGGAGCCAAGGCTGACTGAGAGCCAAAGGCAGCACCGCAGACACGGCAGGTCCTGCTGGAGCACAGACAGGCTCTGGGAGGGATGCACACGAGAAATGGGGGGAGATTTGTTGTCCCATCCACCCTTCCAGGTCATAAGAACCCAACAGTCAGTGAGGCTGCACGTTAAAGATCTGTTCTTAAATTTGTCACAGGAAGAGAAATGAGGGTGACTGGGAAAACATCAGAAGAGAAGGAAGAATCAGGCCTGGGTCAGCGAGGCAGCACAGAGGAGCAGGAAAAGGATTATATTCTCTCCATCCTGTCTCCTGTTTCAGATTTGAGCCCAGTCTAATCCAGCTTCTCCTGAGTTTCATTTCTACAACAGCAGTGAAGCAAGGTTTTTTATTTCTTTGCTGTGAAACAGCCACTGTGCCCAGGGAAATCTCTGTTTCTGGAGTGCAGCAGGAAGGCGACCACAGACAGCAAATGTCCAGTGGGATGTGTCCCTGCCCATGGCACGGACACTGGAATGAGATGGTCTTTAAGGCCCCTTCCAACTCAAACCATTTTAGGATTCCATGAAAAAGAAGCAAAGGTTCAAAGAAAGGACAGAAGGTAGATGGCAAAAATCAGGTGTTTGGGGCCTGTTGTGTCTCCAAAGCTTGGATCTTCCTTAAACTGAGGAATCAGAGATGGGAAGCATAAATTTGTATCCATATTACACCTTTGATTATAGTCTTGAATTATTAATTGAGTCAATCCTGGACTTTAGGGCTGCCAGGTAAATATTAGATGTGCTCCAGCCGGGATGCAGCTTCCTACAGAGAGCAGGGGCAGCCTTTGAGCTTAGGCAAGGCTCCACATTTTGCTGATGACTCCTCCAAAGTTCACGTTCTAAATCCGAGTTCAGCTCACAAGAGAAGACACATAATCCCGATCCATCCTTGATCCCAGGATCTATCCCTGATCCCAGGATTTATCCCTCCCGCTCATCAGCTTTCAGATTCGTTTGGTCTATCCCTGCTCAAATGTCCCTGCTCCTCTGCCAGCGTGGGATGCTCCGCGTGCCCGGAGAGGCAGCTCCAAGGCCAGCTCTGCCAGCTTGCCCACATGACATGGCCGTGGCCCTCCCCAAAGTTATCGAGGTTTTGTAAGCTCTGGGATTTCCTTTCTGAGCACAGCTCGTCACAGACCAAGATCTGATTTCTCTGAAGCTTTGCCCAACCAATCTCCAGCTCGCCGTAAACCCCTGGGGATATTGAGCTAAACGTGGTCCAGATGGCACTGGAAGACTCGAGACATCAGCAAGCCACATCCAGCCTAAGACAGTGAAGCCTTTCCAGGGGCTGCCCATGCCCAGACGATGACAAGGACAATGAGAGCTGCCCTGAAAAGGAAAGGGAACTTTCCCTCCCCTCAACGCTGCCTCTGCATCACGAGACTGTTTCCAAACCTATCCACTCCCTTGCTTTTCCTTTCACAGTTTCTTCACAGCTCCATCTCAGCCAGAAGTTGAGCCATCTGAGCTCACATGAGAAAGACTTTTCAGATGTGAAATCTGGCTCAGTGGCAAACCTGAAAATCTCAGAGGCAAATTGGGCACATTGGGTTCACCACCAAATATCCTGAAGGTTCATATGTGTCGCTGGAGAAGAACTGAGTCTTGAACACTTAATGAACCCTCTGAGATTTGTCTGTTGAATTCCCTGAGATTTGTCCATTGAATCCTCTCAGAATTGCCCATTGTGGCACAAATCTTCTTAAATCTGTGCTGAAAATCTCTCCCTTTTAAACCACATTTCCCATTCTCCCTGTTGCAATGCACCTGGCAGCGCCAGCTCGGGAGGATCCAGTCCATACTGAAGGATATCACGGCATTTTTTAGACATCCACAAGCACCCTGGAGAAACAGGGACACAGCAAACAGATTCCCTCACACCTCTGGAGAATTAATGCAGAATAAACTATCCCAAGTGATCTTCCCCACATCCCAAGAGACCGTGGCAGCATCTTGTGCACGAGCTCCCCGTGCCTGATAAGAGATGCTGAACAGCTCTGTCCCCATGTGACAGCACAGTAGGCCCTGATTGAAAAACCCCTGGCATGGAATGCCCTCGCATCACCTCCGAGCACTGCTGACATCCCTCAGCCTGCTCCACGCTGGAGAGAATCTGCTGTAGCAGTTTGCAGCCATTAGTCATCGGGAGAACCGGGAGTCACCTTCGGAACGTTTCCCTCCAAGCATCCCCGTGCCCTGCCCTGAATGTAAACACAGCCCAGAGCCACAGCCTGGTTTCCACAACTGTATCCACGGGGTTATTTGTGTCCCTGGTCCTCTCTGCATAAAATAAATCAGGAATTTATCCTTTGCCCACGATTACTGGTGGGAGAGCTCTGCATGTGAGATCTCAGCAGGAAAATTGGGGATGTACAGAGAGTTCCCATCTGTGCCCTGCCAGATCTGCACCTCGGTTCTTCCTTCCCTAACAAGGGTGATCGCTCACCACCGGGGGATTGTGAGCAGAGGGATTTGGAAAAGGCTTATGCATGGAAGGGAGATTAACACGCACTTGAGCTGTCTGGCTGGAAAACGTGGGAAGCATGAGACCGATATTCACTGGATCCAACCCTTCAGTGAGGCAGGACAGTTGTTGCCTTTCCTCTCACCTGCTCCACAGAAAGCTAAGCAAAAATTTCCTTAATATTTAGTTTTATTGTGGTTTTTTTTTGGTTTTTTGTTTTGTTTGTTTTTATTATTATTATTATTATTCCCAGCTGGCCCACAAGTGGCTGATGATTTCCATGGAGCGAATGGCCCTGCAGAGAGCTGGAAGCAGGGTGGGTATGGTCCCACCTCTGTGGCAAAAGTCTGCTCTGAGGGATTACCTGTTCCCTGAGGCAGGTGAATGGAGGATGCTGCATGGTTGGAGCCCCTCAGATCTGGGTTAGCACACCCCTTGTGACAGGCTCCCCATCTGACCTTGAACATGTTGCTTGGAGGTTCATCTCAGAGCCGATTAGGGGATTTAAAATCATTTTCCTTCAAACTAGCAGGAAGGGTTTACTTATGGGTTTGGGGTTTTTTATTTCATTTCTCTTAAATCTGTTAGGTGCCTTCAAATATCTCCGTGCTAATCTGCCTGGGTTGCAGATGCAGCCATCCAGCAGATGCAACTGCTCTGCACGATAATTAATGAATTCCAAGTTCTTTGGGCTGAGGGCATGGTCCCCATATTCTCATTTCTCAGTCTGACCAGATAAACTGACTTTTCAGAGTCCAGTTTCATTGTGAAAATGAACACAAACTGTGGCGCCTGAAAAAGAATCATCTGTAGGAGAGCTAAAAAACCACTTTGTGAGAGTGTCCAAACAGAGCAGACAAAAATGAGCTGCAAACACTGCGCAGCTCATCCCTTCACACCAATCACCTGCTTGGCAGGACTCTGAGACCTCAGGTGACCCAGAATTGGACAAGATTTACAAGTTTTCTTTGGTTTTCCCATGGGGCCAGAGCTAAACTTGCTGTGAGATCTCTTGTGGGCTCCTCCAAAGGGAGAAACGCAAGTGCAGGGAGGGATAGAAGCCACGCAATCAGCTGGCCAAGAGCTGTATTTAATCTTGTCTCTTAATATTAATGTCTTTTCTGAGGCCAAATTAAAGCCCAGGATTTTGTGATACTGAGGTGTGAGTTCCTATCTGATCCCAAGATAAACGGGAACAGAGCTGTGTGAGATCTCAGCAGATGAATTTCTGCCTTATCCCCGATCACTCTGGCTGTGACATTTTTGCCCTCCAGCTACAGGGACTGGGTGATCACAGACTTTATTTCAGCACTGCCAGAGCGGGGTTCAGATCTCCCGTTGTATTGTGGATGCTTGTTTTGCTCTCATGTTGAGAGGAATGCTCCAGACAGAGGAATCATCAATGATCCTGGAGAAAAAGGATGCCACCTTCTGTGAACTTTCCTGTGTGAACTCCCCGGAGAAAAGTTGTGTTTGGAGGTTCAGATGTTGCTAATATCCTCCATCAGTGGAGGAGAACACAGCCGCTGGTCTCGTGAGACTGACTACAGAGAGAAAACTCCCAGCTATGGCTTCGGCGCCTTGGAGAGGGAAATATTAGTCCAAACCACCTCAAGTTTTTGGTGGAGGTGGATGAATTTCATGCTGCTTCTCCTGAGTTCCGCAAACACGGGGATATAAAAGCACTGAGACAGAGTCGAGCAAAGCAGCTCTCAAAGGCCGTATTTAACACCAAGATGCCTCTGACGCAACTGTCTGGGGGTTTGAGATGGTTTGGAAACTGCAGTTTGCTTTCAAAGAGCACCAGAAAAACAGGGAGGAGAACAGACACTGGGAGGTGAGGGAGGTTTGGGAAGCGCATGGAGCAGTGCCAGCCGTGCCAGCAATGCAACACCAGTTGTGCTACCCTGGTGTTTTTAGCCCAAAAATGCCGTATTTACGCACACGGACACCAGGTGCTCCACAGGCCCTTGGGACAGGCGTGGGGGAGTCCTTCAGGAGTGGTCACAAGCCTCCTGCACTGGGGCACCCTGAGATTCTCTGGAGGCACAGGATTAATCCAGCAAAATGAGAGGCTGAGCTTGGCTCCGTGTGGAAGCACAGTGTGCACTGCTCTGCTGAGCTCTGTTTCGATTCTATTCCTACACACCCCACATTTCCAGTGGGGATGGTGGGCACTGCTGGGCTTGAGAATGGGCTGATAATATAAATAATATAGATAATACTCCCATAAAGACAGAATAAGAGGGAATAACCCATTTTGGAAAACACAGAACCCACCATCAATGCCTTTGAAAACACCCAGGATTTCCTTTCTGCTGAATCCAGCACACCATCCCCGTCATCTTCTATAAGACCTCTCCAGTGCTCCTAAATTTGGCAGCTGTCATCTACAGGAGTTACATGATCTGGAGCTAATGCAATTAGCTGTGACTTTGAAGGCACACAGCAGCTTCTCATCATTCTCAGAAGAGCCTTAGACAACTTGGGGACAGCAGCCAAGCTCAGAACGACTGCCAGGAGTGTCATGTGCTGTTCCAGAGCCGAGAGAGCGTCTGCAACAGGAACGGAGCCTTGAACAGACTGGGGAAAGGATGGAGCAGGGAGGGAGGAGGAGAATGAAGGAAGACAAAGAGGGATCAGCGTCAGAGAAGGGATGGCCACAGGTCACGGGGTCAGAGAGCAAAGGGAAGTGAAGGAAAAAGGGAAGGATGGTGGGAATGAAGGAAGATGGGACACAGTAGAGAGAGGGGGTAAGGAGAAGAAAAAACAAGTGGATTAAACAGGGCTGGCTGGGGGAATGCTTTTGCATTGAAAGGGGGAAAGCGGTGGACTGATATTGAGAATCTGGGTTTAGTTTAGTTTACACTAATTGTGAGAAGCTTTTCAAATGCTCTCTTTGATGGGTTATGATTAAACTTGGCCTGGCAAAAAAAGGTGGTGTCATTAAAGGGCCATCAAAGGCAGAAAAGAGACACTTGTCTCCAGCAGATTGAGTAAATAAATCAAGAAATAGTCCCCAGTGGCCCATAAATCTGCTCCTGTTCATGTGCTTGGGTCTTTTATTAGACTTGACATATTGCAAAAAGTTATAATAACTCCTTCCAAGGATCAGGGATTCTGCCAGAGGCTCTTAAAGGGTCCATTATCTTCTTTCATCGTATTTCCAGAGAGGCACCGTTGGTGCTACACCTTTACCAAGGAGCCCCCAGCAGTGGTGTTGGGACAGCAGGGTCCCAGCCGGACCAGGGCAAATTTTTGTGAATTTGGGGCTGTTTTCCCTGAGCGCTGGGGAGGGAGGGAGTATTCAGGCACAGCTATCCAGGCAGGAGCTCTTCAAATTAGACACAAGAAAGAAATTTTTTACAGCGGGGATGGTGAGGAACAAATTGCTCAGAGAGGTGGCAGATGCCTCATCCCTGACAAAATTCAAGTTGGACAGGGCTCTGAAGAACCTGGTCCAGTGGAAGGCCCATGGCAGGGGTAGAACTACACCTTGGAAGGTCCCTTTTAACCCAAATTATTCCATGGCTCCACGGATGGAAGAGGTCAAAAAGAGCTGTGACATGACAGCAAGCCATAGCAGCATTCCTTAGGAGTTCCAACTCTCACCCCATATCCGCCAGGCCAGCAGCACTCCCAGATCCCCGTTTTGCCCCCGAGGCGCGCAGACGTCTCCCAGGCTGATCTGCGTCACTGCCGTGTGCTCCGGGCGGCTGTGGCGGATGGCACACACGGAGCTGTGACTCGCTGTGCCTGCCAGGGGCACCCACCGTGCCCAGACTGGGGACAGCTGGGGTTTTTGGCCACACAAGATCTCTCTGTGGGATGTCTGTGCTTGCAGACAGAGTGTGGCACCTGCAGAGTAGACTTCCCTTTCGGCGTGGGGAAGCCTGCCAGGACCCAGGAGCCACGGAAAAATGCAGGACTGCCTCCAGCTCTGCGTAGGGAAGAACATGCCTTTGGATGTTGCCCGTGTGTGAAAGTTGTACAGTGCAGATATCTGAGCGTATTTCTGCCCTGGGAGTTGGGGTCTAGAGGCTGCAGCTCGACAGCCCCGTGAACTCTGCACAAAGGCCCTGGGGTTGTTTTGAGCGCTGTAATAAGATGTGTGTGAATCCACGTGCCCGATTGCAGGGATATAATGTTCATACAGTCAGTGTAAGGACAAACAGCCTGGGAACGGGTGACAACCCAGCCAGCATCACCTGTTTTCTGAGGCTTAGAGAGGAGCACGGGGCAGTGTCACAGCCCCACTATCTGGATGTGTTCCATGTTAAGGCCTGCCTGATTTTACAGCTCAAAAGAAAAGCCCGGCCTGCAGGGTCACATTTTCCAGGAAAAGGAATCAGAGAATCAGAGCAGTTTGGGTTGAAAGAGATCTTTAAGCTCACCCAATTCCAACTCCCCTGCCATGGGCAGGGACACCTCGCACCAGACCAGGTTTCTCCAAGCCCCATCCACCCTAGCAATGAATGTATTCATATGAGGAGCACCTTCAAGCCTAGAGGGTCTGTGGGAGGAGATTGGTGTAACTATGAATCCCTCCAGCATCACACTCAGACCTCATGACCCGAAATTCCAACATCCCACCTTCCTCACCCTTTCCAGCCCACGCCCCTCGGTGCACACCACGGTGAACAAGAGCAGAGCAGAGAAGCTGCTGCAAACAGATGCTGATCTAATCAAGAAGCTGGGGCAACCAGGCATGGAAAGATAAGCAGGTGCCAACATCCCACCACCTATGGCACCATCCATCCCTGGGTCAGGCTGTGTCCACATGGAATCTCATCCTGGCTGCTGGACCGCAGAAGGGTTGGGTCAGTATGCACTGTGGTGGTGCCAGCCATGAAAGGACTGACGGGGTGGGAGAGAAAAGCGTCTTCCTGTGGTTTGCAAGAGGAGTCTGCCTCTCTTCCTGCAGCAGCTCGAGGAGGCAGCTGGGACGGGGATGAAAGGAGAGATGTGCGGCCGCTCGAGACGTTCCGGAGAGACGTGTGGTTCACCCACGGCACAGAACTTCCTCTGCCAGAGCGGCTCAGGTAATAAAGGCTGCACAAACACTGTCTGCAGTGCGAGGAGACTGGGCAGTTAATCATTTAGCAGTTTAGAAAGTGAAAGAAAACTTGGGAGTAAACAGAATTTTTTCCCCAGAGCAGCATCCTGTGTCTTGATGGAAGAAGACGACAGCTCGGAGCCCAACCCTGTGTTGCACCAGGGAGAGATCACAGCTGGGGCATCTCTGAGAGCTGTACCCACCCTGGTATAAATCAGATGGAAAAGGACAGCAAAACTGAAGCTAATATCCCCAGAACAGCCAGGACTTGGAGGTTATTAACCCCTATTTTCTCATTAAATTCTAGCTTAGACAAACACTTTTCTCTCGTCTAATGTAACCCAGAGAGATGAGTCACTTCTCCCCTCCACAGCTGTCAAAAGCACGGCTGGGCTGTTCCCCCTCGCAGGGAGAGCAGCTTTTCTCTCCTGGGTGCAGCAGGGTGGGACAGACCAGAGCCCTTCCCTGTGCCCTTTCCTAGATTTTGTTGTTCACAGGGCGTTGGACTTGATGATCCTTGTTAGTCCCTTCCAACTTGAGATATTCTATGATTCTATGAACAAAACCTCCCATTTTAAGCCTAAAAACCACAAAAGGATCATCCAGCCACATCCAGCTCCCCACGTCACCATGTGCACCTTTAATGCAGTGGCTCTGCAGAGCATCCGCTGCACTCGCCGTGACACACGGGCACCAAAGTGTTTCCCAAGACGGACAGCACGAGGATAAAAGCCGGAAAATTCAAATGCCACAGGAGGAGGGAGAGAAGGACACTGCCAACGCAGGCTCCTTGCAGCAGCTGCTTAATTTGTCAGGTAGTAATTCATTAGGTCTTAATACACGGGGTGGATTTAGAACAATGAGAACTTAGCAGCACTCAATGTACACATCCTGTGACGTGGAACTCTCTAGACAGCCGCAGATTTGTTATGTTAATACCCCCTCGTCTCCTTCTGAGATTATCAAAAGGCAAGTGCTGTCACGCAGGAAAAAAAAAAATTACAGTTGGGGATGGATGGATGTGACTGGTGCTTATTGCTCACACACTGCTGGGAAGGCACTCAAAAGAACACTGAAAAGATTGAGGGGAAAAAGGGATTTCACCATTTTTCTTCTGATTTATGAAATATCCCCCAGCTGGGATTCTCTGGGGCAGACTCTGCCTTCAAGAATATGCTGGAGTAATGGGCATGGATTCCTACAGAGTGCTGCTCCAGCCCAGGAGGGAGTAAGGACGGTGGGAATCCGACCTTCCCTCTGGAAAGGAGGCCGCCCTCAAAAGCTGCAAGCCCCAGGGAACGGGGCAGCGTGGGAGTGCTTGGAGCCTGCAGGCAGAGCCCACGGTCCTAGACGGTGTTGAGGAAGAGCTGCTTTAGTTATCAAGCTCCTAATTGAACTAATTGAGCTCCTGCAATTTGCTGGAGTTAACCCTCCCCTTGCCCACCGCGGGAGGCCAGAACTCGAAGCCGCTTTGGTTGCACGGGGCACCCGTGCCCGCGTTTTCCACAACAAAGGGGAGATGGAAAATGTTGTTGCTCCCGGACCTCGGAGGGTCTCCCTTTGATTGTTGCATTTCCTCCCCGTGTCAGCACTTGTGATATTAATGATGTAGGCAATGGGTCATTAAAAACCATTCGGGAGGGGGGATGCAGCCACCTAACGAAGGATTAGAGCCTCGGCGTTATTAAAGAGTGAATATTCACTCGGTCCAATTAAAGGGATCTTTGCCTAATAGCGGCAACACCGCTCCTCCAACTCCCCTCTGGCAGCAAATGTGGAATAATTTTATCACCCTCCCGAATAAAGCTGAGGAGATATCGAACAAAGAAGCTGTTTGCCTGCATCTGAGATCTGCCCACTCCAAAACATGAAAGTGGTGCCGCTCGGGGAATCACGGGCTCCAGTCTGAGGAGGTTCACAGAGATATTGCAGCCAAGGGAGACTTGGTGGTTACAGCAAGGGGGACCTTCAATTTCAGTGTCCTTTCATTTTCTTCTAATGTTAATTGGATTAACATTTCAATTGGCTTGAGGTGTATTTTTGCGTGTGTGAGATAAAGGCGCGCGAACACGAGCGCCGTCGATGGGAGAGGAAACGGGAAAGGAGGAGGATGAAGAGGCCGTGGTGGCTCAAAGAGGAGAAACATCCACGGCTTCTTCCCTGGCTTTGGGGAATGCAAGGTCTCTTTATTCAGAGCTGTGAACTCGATCTTCCCCCACAGTCTGGAGTGGTGGGAAATCCTTTATTTTAGGGGTTTTTTTTTTGTCAAGAAATACCATTAATACAAAGACAAAACAACAACGAGCTGTGAAGCAGGAGCAGCCAAGGCGGAGTTTGGTGAAATGAATCCTGTGCAAGTCCATGTTTCCTTAGAGGTGAAGGAAAACGAGCTACAGACCCAGAGTTCCCAGTGCCCCCTCAGCACAGCCTCCACCAGAGCTGCTCCCGATTCACAGCATCTCCCCGTATCACCGGTATCCCAGTCCAAGAGGTCAACAAGCACCAGTGTCCCTTGAGCAGACGGCGCACACAGAAAATAAATTCCAGCTCCTTCTCTCACATCTCCTGGCCCCCAAAACGACCCTGCTTCACTTAATTGGACCCTCGCCTGACCTCCAAACCCGCCTCCACCTGCAGAGCTCCGAGCAGCCTGCCTTCCCCAAATGAAATCCCTGCCCATGGGGGTCCCAAAATCTGCTGCCAGCTCACGTATCGCTCTGCTGTTCTCCGAGCTCCCGAAAATCACCTTGCCCAAGCATGAAAAGAGAGCCCCTCTCCCTGCCCTCTCCAGGTTATCAGCTGTAATCTCCTCGAATGAAAAGCACAATGAGAAAATGCGATATTATTACGGCTACTTTCCCCTCCGGAGCTGAATTTAAGGCAGGTAAATAATTGGCATAAAAGAGGCTTTTGAAAAGCAGGTCTCTGTACCCATTTGTTGTGAATTTCTGGCAAATGCATCGCCCAGCTCTCTCCGTCACCACCTCATGGAGGGAGAGAGATTAAAAAAATAAAAAGCTTCTATTTATTATAAAAGTTTAATTGGTTTTAAAGAGTGACTGTCGTGCTGTCTGACACTTTAAAGTGTTCTGTACAGTAGGAGACATAAAACATGAATCATTGCACTTGTTTTTCATCGTCTTTCCTTCCACATTTGCTAATTATTTAATCTCCCGTGTCAGATGTGGGTCCTTTGCTCCTTTTTCTGCCCGTTTTTTTCCCTTCCAATTCTCTCCCGCACTAGAATATGGAACAGGGATTGCACTGGTGCAGTCTGGGGGCCGATGGCAGGAGATTTGGAAGGGTCAGGACAGGGGGAAGGGTTTAGAAAATGAGTTAAACGCACGCAGGGGTGGGAGATCATCCCCGGTAACCCCACATGACCATCCCAATGCAACTTTTTGTATGAATTTTATGAATTCCTCATCTTTTTGATGAGGTTAGGCCTCAGGTCCACTCTGCCCTGATTCCGTTGCCACAAGCTTGTCCATGGCCACCATTCCTGGAGGGATTTCAGAGCCCTGTGGATGTGGCACCTGGGGACACGGCTCAGTGGTGGCCTTGGCAGTGCTGGGGAATGGATTTGCTCTTGGAGGTCTTTTCCAACCTAAATGACTCCGCGATCCTATTCCATGACTCTAAAAGACTTTTCCAACCGAAACACCACCGTGATTCCATGTTGGATATGGGATATTTGCCCCAGGCTGGGAGAGCTTCTCCTGACTCCATTTTCCTGTTAAATTCTGGCCAACTCCAGGCTCACAGATCACGATGTTTATATGGGACTTGTTCACAAGGGACCAAGGGATATTTGTGGAAAAACTTTCTGAAGCAGCAGAGAAGCTCTGCTTTGTTGGCACGGAGCAGCTGCTTCTCTCCAATTGGAAAAA
>VZRN01006632.1:739483-770942 GCA_013397935.1 Dasyornis broadbenti | reverse complement strand
GTCACATGAACTGAACCCTCTTTATGGAGCAGGGAACAGTAGCAAGATTGCTGAGCTCGAGTTGGGAGGGCGGGAGGAGCCCAAATGTGGGAGAAAAAAATCCATTCACGTGCAAGCCTCTGTAGGGAGAGGTCAGGAACTGCTACAGCTGGAAAAAATCCCAGACAAACAGTGCCACAAGCCCTGGGGATGGGAAATGTGTCAGGTTGGAGTAAGACAGAGCAGAGCCCAAAGGAGGAAGATGTTGGGCAAGAAACGAGGCACAGTTCTCCTCTCAGCCAGGCTGCTCCACCAATCCCAAACCCTGGAATGGCACTGGGATTCTGGGAGACAGCATCCAACCCTTCCCCGCTCCTTCAGAAGTACAAATCCTCCAGCTCCTGGCACACGGCACCAAAGCTCATTCAGGAGACCGCACAGAGCACGTGCAGCCGGGTTCTGGTGCCAGAGGAGAGTTGCTGGCACCGTCCCACCCTGCAGAGACGTGTCCTGGTGCCTGACGGGCTCCCTGTACCCTCCCAGCATTCCAGGGAGCCACGCACCAGTAGATCCCTCGCTCCTGACACAGCCCACCAGCCCCAGGAACCACGGAGAGCCTTGAAGAGGGGCTAAAAGGTTGAAAACCTCAGCCAGCTGATTGGAGAGACCTCGGGAAGAAGAATTCCAGAGGGGCATATCCAAGCCTGAGCAGGAGGTTTTACCATGCAATGCTTTTCAGCAGCCTTTTATCTTTATTTCGGTTTGCAGCCCCAATTCTCATCCTGTCAGAGCAGCCAGAGCAGCTCACACCTGCTTTGCTCTGGGCACTGCATCCCTCTGGGCCGAGTTCGAGCCCAGCCCCCCTGTACCACACGAGTCCTGAAGCCAACAAGTTTCCGAGGCACGCCTGGCGTACAAAGGGAAGAAAAGAAATGCCGGAAGATTAGACCCTGAGCTGAAACTAATTGTTCAATAAGCCATGAACAATCTAGCCTTGGTGCAGTTTGCTTCTCTGCCTTTCATCTGTGGGAAGGAAAAATAAACAGCACGGGGAGAAGGGCAAGAGGTGCCAAGAGGCTGGATGGGGTTGGAAAAGCGGAGTCTGAACCGGGATGGAGATGGGATGCTCCCTCCTCATCCTCACCAGTGAGCTATCTCACCAAAGCTGGCAGGCTTTTAGGCCAAAAAGGGCTTGGTTTAGCTCAGAGCAGTTGAACAGAATCATTCCAGGGCCAGCAACATCAGAGTGTAGTCCACAAAGCAGATGAGAAATAAGACTTTACGTTCAAGGCTATTATTCCACGAGTGTCAGCGACTCATTTGGATCAGATTAATTGACAGGAATATAAAAGAATACGTTGATAACTCCGGACACACAGAACATTTTTATTCATGCTGGAAAGAAGCCCAGATGTAATAGACTTGCACAGACACCTCCCCCCTCTCCGTGGAGTGGGCACCATCAGCAATTTTTTCTCCTGATCCTTAATAAACTACGGGCAGGACAAGATCTGGGGCACCCAGCATCGACACAAGGCAGATTTGCTGGTCTTTGCCCTACTGCAGAAATTAACCATCCACCCAACATATGGGTCCCAGAGAGTCTCCTGCAGAGCCCGCTCCTCCCTCCAATTCCCACCCCCCAAGCAGGATAATCCCCTTATTGTTATTTAGAGACACAGAGGTGGATCTGATCCGCAACCCCAAAATCCCCGTGTCTGGAAAGAGCTGGGGAAGAGATTAGAGATTCACCTCCCATGAAGGGAAAGAACTGAAGAGTCACATCCAGACTGCCCCGAAATCTGTGAGCGTCTGAAATTTGGCCTCAGACCCAAATTTCTCAGACACAGCCCGGCTCCATCAGCACTTTGGGACTTGCTGCAGCCTAGCAACCAACAGCTGATTTCCTCAGGAGCTCGGAGCTTAAGGAAGAAAAAAAGAGGATCAACTTCAAAATAAGGACAACCTCTGAGCAAACAAAGAGTTCAGGCTCGTGAAACATTGATATCAGGAAAAATGTATTGATGATGATGGTGAAGTAACACGGGCCCAGGCTGCCCAGAGAAGTGGTGGCTGCCCCATCCCTGGAAACATTCAGGGTCAGGTTGGACAGGGCTCTGGTTGAAGAATATGGCAGCGGGGTTGGACCTGGTGATCTTTAAAAGTCCAACCCAAACCATGGATGGAGCAAATTACAGCGAGGAAAAGGAGCAGCATCTCTAAGTCAAGACTGCCAGATGTTTTCTTTCCAAGCACAATCCCAACCCCACCGCCTGCTCCTGTGGCACGGAGGAGACAAAACCCTTGAGCACGGGAGTCAAAGATTGGTTCCATCAGCCTGGTGCCATCCTGCTCTCACAGCTCAGTGTGTTAGACACTTCCCAGAGGAAAATCCCAGCTCAGACCAGCTGGGCCTGGCAAGGAAGCAGGAGAGATCCAGGTATTTTATCACCTGAAGAGAAACCCAGAGGCAACTTGATCTGCTCCAAGAAGGAGTGAGATGCCCATGACGTGCTAAGCCTGGATGGGGCACCAGCTCACCTTCCAAAGGTCCCATCATTTGGGATGTTTCCCTGCAGGACAGAGTCTCTCCAATGCTGCCTCCCATAAAACGAATCTCTCTTACTTTCACACACGGGCTCAGTGCCACCACACAAGGATCAGGTAAAGAAAAGCACCTTTAATTCCTTCTCAGAGCCTGGCATGCCTGACAAACAAGAAATTCTGGATTGCTTTGCCCACACTTCAAAATCAGTGCAAGGTCAGATCCAGAAGGAACTGAAATCCAGTGAAACTTCCCTTCAGTCTACCAACCTGGAAAAGATCAGAAAGTCTGCCAACATGCCCCAAAGCAGCCAGGAATAGCTGGGAGGGAAATGGGAGATGTGGGGTCTCGGGAGAATATCTTTCCAGCATTTGGGAGTGGGAGGTGCTGCCATGTGCTGTCCCTGATTCACTGCCCAGACCTATTCTAGAGAACACACACTCCCTGCTGGAGCTAAATTCCCACCGTTTTTTCCAACACTGCTGAGGCAAACCCAGCTCTTGTCTTCCCAGACGCCTTGCTGTATCCCTAAATCCTTCCAGGAATCAGCAGGGAGCCTTATTGACGGGCTTGTTGTGGCAGCAGAATTAACTGCTGGGGTTGTTTTAGCAGCCCGACACATCAATCCCATTTTCCATTATTAGGCACCTGTGTGTTATGTTCATTGATTCCGGGCACTAAATTTCCTCAGGGGTTAACAATATTTTTAACACACAGGCAAAAATCCATGGAAGCTTTAAGAATACTCAAGCCCAAGATCCTCAGAGGTCTCCGAGGCCTGTGTTTTCTTCAGGTTATACAGACACATCAATCTATCTCCTTAATTCCATCTCACTGTTCCTCCTGTGTAGAGCGTGTTCCCTCTAGATGGACTTGAGGGAGTTTTTGATGACAGACAGGGGGATTCACTGCCCCACTTGTGAGGGCCACCTTGTATTCTGAGAGCTTGGTCACCAGGATTCCAGAGCAGAGTGAAAACACGTTCAATTCCTTTGGCTCCCACAAGAAAAAAAAAATTTAAAAATGGCATTAAGGTCTCTTGTGGATGCAAGGTGCGATTCCAAAGGGATCCCATTAGAAAAGTCTAATTAATGCCCTATTACAAAATGAGATCCAGTGAATAACCCCATTATCTAAGCAAAGATGGGCAGGGATTTGAATGTGCAAAATCAACAGTGAAGAGGTAAATGAAGTCTAAATGAACAGTCCAGGGCTGAGGAGAAGAGCACAGGGATAGAAGGCAGAGGAATGGGAGAAGCAAGAACAGGAAGAGGCACAGAGTAGCTTGGCAGGAGGATGGATGGATGGATGGATGGATGGATGGATGGATGGATGGATGGATGGATGGATGGATGGATGGATGGATGGATGGATGGAGGGATGGATGGATGGAGGGATAGATGGGCGGATGGATGGATCAGATGGCAAATGTTGGCAATTCCACTATGTTCAACCTAGACCTGTCCCAGCTCTTCACCCCTCAGCACTCCCCTACAAAGGACACTTGAACGCCAGGTCAGGCTCACAAGAAGAGAATGAAAAAAAAAAGCAAAGAAACCACTACAAGGGGGAAAGCACTTCCCCAGAAATAAACACAATCCCAGTCATGATCCCAGTGTCTTAAAACCTGGGATCTCACTCATCAGCCAACATCCTGTAGAGAAGGTTTGAACAGGTGCTTCACTGCTGAGGCACCAATTTTGCTGCCACAGTGCTGCTCCGAACGCTGCAGTTTCTTTAACTCCTGCAAAGTTACATTAGAACATTCAAACCCCAAATCTGGCCCGTTGAGGTTCCCATTTACCTTCTGTGCAGAATGCAATTTCCTTACATCTGTTCTAGCGAACAAGCAGACCGAAAGGGTGAGACACTGAAGGCAGAAAAGACAGGAACAGGAGCTAAATGATGGCTCATGGGCAACTGATGGAGTAGAAGGACAGATGCAGAGAGAGATTAATAGAATAGATAAACAGGCATCAGACCCCAATCTCCCAGCAATTACAGTCTGCTCTGGATACCCTAATCTTCTGCAGTGTCGCTCTCCAATAAGTCCAGTTAAATTAGTTATTATCCCTCATTTGTGTTTGTCCCTGGAATTATTTTGGTGGCGTGGATCAAAGAAACACCACGGGCTTTAATGCGGCGTGTGCTGCCGGAGAGTCAAAGCATTAGAAAGTGCTCGCTGCTCTAATGCATTCCCGTCTCGTGCCAGAACGTGGATCTTTAACTTCTAATTAGTGCATGCCAGGATCTGTCCAAACAACCCCGCCGTGTCTTTCCTCACAAACACAAACAGATGAGCTTCCCCAGGGACTCAGAGCCAGCTCGACACCTATGAGCGGCAGCAGCGCTCTCACAATTAATAAAGCAGGAGCAGGCACTGAGCTGAATCGAGCTCTGTAACTGCAGCCCGTTTCTTGTACTTTTATTTTCCCCTTTCCCACTTGATTCGCTATTAAAAAAAAAAAAAATTTCCTCTGCAACTGCAGTGAAAAAAAATTTTTTTAAAGGATGAAAAGGGAAAAAAGGATCTCATTACACATTTAATTTAAAACTCTATCAGCAATTAGGATATTTACAGACTGATCACTTGCCAAATGTTATGGTTTAAACCAAAGTTGTTCTGGAGTGCTGCAGTAACAACCTGGTCTAGAGGAAGGTGTGTCTGACCACAGCAGGGGTTTGGAATGAGGTGGCCTTAAAGGTTCTTTCCAACCCAAACCATGCCATGATTCTATGAACCATAAAGGAGACACGGAGTTTGGGGATTTCTTTTCTTTCCTCCCCCCCCCACCCGCTTTGGAAGATTCTTTTAATTTCAAAGTTTAATTTAGGAGATCAAACTAAATTAAGGTCTTAGAGCATAGCAGGAAGGTCTGATTGGAAAACTGAAGTCACACATTCTACACTTCCCATGTCAACTGAGTTTGAGACCAGACCAGCCAGAGCTGGAGGAACATCTCCATGCAAGGACAGCTTGGATTCCCAGATCTATGATAGAGCTTCTACTTTAAAGACACAAAAATAATTAAAATTAGTCCTGAACAAACAGCCTCTTGTCATTCAGAGCAAGTTTGCACGGAGTTCGGCAGCTCCAGCAAACCCAGAGGCCCCAGTGGAACTGGCCAGGCTATCAGGAATGGCCCAGGGGACAGCCCTAATCTGCTTTCTGACATGCACAACACCCATAAACAAATGATTACGCTTCTGTGCCTGAGTCTCCCTAATTTGCAAAATGTTGATAATGATCGGGGCTAATTGAAAATTTCCCATCAAGCATTATTAGGATGGGGAATGGGGATTTTGAATGAAGCGCTTGCAAAAAGCCCAGTTTCCCCTATATATCTGATTTTTGACAGTAAAGCAAGCAAGCAAACAAACAAAAACACCCAAAACAGTCTTAAGGCTTTGGATAAATTTTCCATGGAAAACATTTAGTATTTTCTGGATAACTCAATGAGTTCCCAAGGTTCATAAGGCTTCTGAGGGTTCTTTTATTGCTCTTTTAAATAAATACAGATGCTTTAATGGGAGGCTCAGTAGAGCAAGCTTTATTTGCAATGATCATGCTCAGGCCTCTGGCCAAGTGTGAGTTAAGTCTCAACGATGTGGGGAGAGGACACTTTATCCCTAATGAGAGAGAGGGATATCCAAAGGATGAAAAAAAGCCCAGGAATGGCCAAACCTCGTGGTTTTTACACCTGATCCCAACAGGTTTTTGAGTAGGAGTTGCTGGCAGGGAGAAGAGCAGGTCTAGACCCTTCTTTCACTGTGTTTTCTGGAGGACTGGGTGGCTACATCTGTAGATAAACAATTAATCAGATCAGAGCTTATATTCCCCAAACAGTTGATGTCCACACTCCCACCAGCACAGGGGCTGCATCTTAACTGCTGACAGGGGGTGAACTCCAGCCCAAACTACCCCAAACCTTGTCAGGGCATTAGCTGGGAGCTGGGAATTAAACTCTGGGGACAGCCATGGGCCACAGCTGGTGACTGGAGGACTTTCTGTCCCTGGCAGAGCCCAGAAAGCGAAGCCAGGCTGGTGGCTGGGACATCTCTTCAGGCATCAGCAGGGTGGGAGATCTCAACAAACTGTTGCCTTTTCGGCTGGTAAAAATATGAGGCAGACACAGCAGTGAAGGGAAAAAGGGGATTTTACCTCAGGTTTAATGGGATCCTGGGTGCACGGCTCGTCAAAGGTGGAAACACGGCGAAAGCACCCGAGCACCCCACACACCCGAGCACCCCGAGTATAACGCGTGTACTATTTTTGTGGGCCTCAAAAATCAGCAGATCTACCTGAAATCCCCCAATAACAAACTTAACAGATGAAGTAACTCTCCCCCTATTCTAATTACGCCCCCCCCCAAATGAGATTACAGTCCAGTTTGCAAAATGTGTTCCAGAGAGAGAGAGACTCCATCCAAGGTTGGAGCCTCCAGTTCTGAGACAGCACAGAGCTCTTGGCCTTCTACGGTGAATGTTTGGTCTTCCCACTTTGCAAAACCCCCAAAGTGAGCTGAATATCAGACTGCAAGAATTACAGGGATGTGGGGTAAGGTACAAGGAGCGTGTGTAAAGGGTACAAGGAAAGGGAAAGGGTATAAAACGTATAAAATATATAAAAGGGAATAAAGGGGTTTAAAAAGGGTATAAAAAGAAAAGACAAAAAATCATCAGGCATCGAAACCATCAGCAACCTCAAATGTGGTGGTCAGGGCTCCTACGCACCCACAAAATTGACTCCATCCACTGCACCTGCCTTGATCTCCTGCCCAGCCAGGACTGGCCTTGGCTGGGGTTTAATTGCAGAGGTGAGCACAGGGGCTGGGGCCAGCGGTGTCACTTCCATTAGGCAGCTTGTCCCTGTTTAGCCTGCGCTTTTCCTGGGAGAGCAGGGCCAGGGGGAAAACACACAGGGCAGGAGGACGCAGCCGTTGCTGCATCACTGGGCTAATAAATACACAGCACGCAGCAACATTACCAAGCAATTAATCAAGGAGAATAATTAGCAGAGCCCTGACTGAACGCACAAGCAGAAACACGCTGAAGGCAGGGGAAGACTTCTGTCAACGTGAGGGGATATTGAGGATCAGGGACCAGAAGACACATGCATGAAGTTTTGGACACCTATACCCTTCCCCGCCGTATCTCTTCAAGCTTGGCCTCTTATTTTTTGCAGCCTAAAAGGAGCAGAGAAGCTGGAAAATCCAAGAGGAGAAATATCTCTGACAAGGGTTGAGGTTCCAAAGAAAATTGGTTCCAGCAGGACTGGATTTGCTGCTGCCTGAGAGCTCAGGATCCACCTATCCAATCAGACTCGATCTGAAATCCCAGCTCCCACCTGAGTCACAGGGAAGTTTAGGTATGAAACCGCAAGTTTCTGTGCTCTGAGGCTGGAAAACCAGAGTTATGTGGCAACCCAACTTCTGATTCACAGCAAATTCCACAAGTTTTGGTTTCTGTTTGTGTGTGCTCAAGTGGATAAAATGTCATATTTGGATATTTCTGTGAGCGAGACTGGGAGGATTCTTTGTTGTCAGTGGAGAGGCTTTACTTTGGGTTTCTTTTTAAATGAACATGGCAGAAAAAACCCACTCCTTGCAAGGCAAAAGTTCATTTAAAAAAGGCAAATTCCATGATTTTAGCACCTGACTGAAGACAAAGTAGCTGCTCTTCAGCAGAAAAGCCCCTCATCAAAATCAATAAGCCCTCATAGAAAGTTTCATAGAATCATGGAATGGTTTGGGTTGGAAGGGACCTTCAGGATCATCTCATTCCACCCCTTGCCATGGGCAGGGACACTTTCCACTGGCCCAGGCTGCTCAAAGCCCTGTCCAACCTTGGACACTTCCAGGGATCCAGGGGCAGCCACAGCTTCTCTGGGCACCCTGTGTCAGGGCCTCCTCACCCTCACACGGAAGAATTTCTTCCCGATATCCCATCTCACCCTGCCCTCTGTCAGTTTGAAATCATTCCCCTTTGTCCTGTCACTACACGCTCTTGTCAAAAACCCCTGTTCTGTGTGGCCTTGCTTCAAAACTAAATGCCCTGGAAATATAAACCCAAATCCCCCTCCTCCAAAAAGTCCACAGCATCCCAGTGCTCCTCACGATGTTGCAGGGACTGGAAAAGGGTGTCCCCCATCCCCACTGTTGGTTTCTGATTGTTATTATTGCGTGTAACACAACGATCCAAGTGTCCCAGCAGGATTTGTCCCCCAGCACAGGTCACCTGCAAACGCAGAGAATTGCCGGACAGACTGCATAAAGAATCACCAGGCAAATTTAAAAGAAGATGTGCAGAGGGAAGGGGAGAGGCGGGGGTGGAAATCAGTCACTGAGAAGAAAGGAGAGGGGAGGAGGAGAGCGGAGAGGTGAGCTGTGCTCAGAAAAGGGATTAGCCACAGCGCCTGCCAGAGCCTGATCCCATGCACCTTCCCAAATCAATTTGGTGCTCCTGCTCTGCCTGCCTGCAGGAGAAAACACATTTCCTCCACTGCCCACCCTGGCTGCACACCCATTCCATGTCACACGATCTGGGTGACATTTCTGACAGCCACAAGGGACCCTCTTTTCTGCAGGAGAGCAGGGAAAGATTCCAATCACGGCCAAGCTCTAAGTGCAAGGTTATCCTTGGCAATGCATTTGTCACGGCCGTGGAGCCCTGCAGGAGCAGAGGCACGAGGTGCAGGGATTCCAAGGGGTTGCAGTGTTTTGGTGGGGTCCCATTGGTGTTTTGAGGAAGCCAAATGGGAAACTGAGTGGGGAAGATGGGATGAGTACAACCATTTTCCAGGAGCCTCCCGCCCATCACAGAATCACAGAATGGTTTGGGTTGGAAGGGACATTTAGAGGTCACCCAATCCAAGCCCCCTGCAATGAGCAGGGACACCTTCCACTGCCCCAGCTTGCTCCAAGCCCCATCCAAAGTGGTCTTGGACACTTCCAGGGATGGGGCAGCCACAGCTCTTCTGGGCACCCTGTGCCAGAACCTCTTCACCCTAATTGCCAAAAACTTTCTTATGTCTAATCTAAATCCAACCTTCTTCACTTTAAAATCATCCCCGCCTTGTGCTAAAAATAGCCTAAAAGTCTATAAAAAGACTAAAAAGTCTGGCCCCATCTTTAGGCTCTGGAAGGAGCTCTAAGGCCTCCCTTGCTTTCTCCAGGTGAACACTCCCAGGTCTCCCAGCCTGGCTCCAACCCTCTGAGCATCCTCATGGCCTCCTCCAGACCTGCTCCCTCAGGTTATTCCTGTGTCTTCTTAAACACCTTTTCCAGGCATTAAAAACCAGCCTCAGCCTTGGCATCCCCAAATCCTTTCACGGCTGCACTGGGATTTTGGGAGCACGGCAGCCATGGGAAGAGAGATGCTTGTTGGGTGGAAAGAGCTCCTCTCCATGGCTGGAGGGCTCTGGCTGCCTGTGAGCAGGGATTCAAGATCAAAGAAACATCAACCTCCCGTCCCATCGTTGGAGAGAGAAATCCAGCTGATGTTGGATCCATGCATTGCTCCCCTCACTGGCCAGACCCCATAGGCTGGGGCAGAACAGAGGTCCCCACACTCAAGAGTTTCATATTTTAAAAAGGAAAAAAAGACCTATTTAAAACTACTTTTTCTGAGTCTCTGGAGAAGGGCTCATAAACTCTCACCGTAATTCAAGGCCGTTGCAGACCTCATCTGCTCCTGCTGCACGTGCAAGGGGGAATTTCTGCCTTTCCAAGCACGAACATCTGGTCACAGGTTTATTAAATAAATACCGCAGTGCAAAGCTCAGCTTGTAAAGGCCCATTCCTCATGCCATTCCCTCAGAACAGGTTTTCCTGCCAGCCCCACATCGTGGAGCCTCTGGTGTCCTGTAACAGGGTTGTGCTCACTCTGAGCTTTGCCCCAAGTGGCAGCTCTGATCTGTGTCTCTCTCTCCTGTATCCAGACCCCTGCTTCCATAAAGCTCCTGTGAGCTGAAAAGCTTGGAGCCCCTTCCCTCCTGACAGACCTGGTGGAAACAGAAATGATTTCCTTCATTCATCCATTAAATGATCACTGGAAACTCTGCTGGCAGAGGGGTGGAAGATGGTGGGAGCCAGCGTGGGCCAAAACTCCTTCCAGCCTCAATCCAACCTCTGGCACAGCTTCACGCTGATATTTTAGGAAAAAGCAGCTCAAGCAAAACATGTCACACATGTCCAGCTGATCCATGTTTGCAGCAATATGGGAGAGGGTGGGGTTTCAGCTGATGAGCAGCTGAGGTTGGGAAGCTTTGTCACCCAAGGAGACGACAGAACATGAGGGCCCTGAGTCAGGTCTCAGTGTGATCCAAAATGGTTTGGGTGGGAAGGGACCTTAAAGATCATCTCATTCCAACTCTTTCCAACACTTTCCATCAGACCAGGTTGCTCAGAGCCCCATCAGGGCTGGAGGAGATACGGGAAAAGCTTAATTCCTCCACTGGATCTCACACAACAATGTTACAAAGTGTGATACAAAGGGAATCTTGTTTGAAGGCCCTTAATGAGACTGAACTTAGGTTGGTCCATCTAGAAAATTCTACAGAATAGCACCAGCTGCCAGGAGTGCAGTGGGATGGCACCACCAGTCCAAATAATCCATCAGAATTTATCCCATGCTGATCTCACCAACTGAAGGCTCTCAGGGTGCTCAGGAGAGAGGGACAGCAAATTGATCCTCATTGCCCAAAATAAGGAAATTGAGACAGAGAGGGTCCTTCCCACATCACCCAGCAAGGCAGGGGATTGCCCCAGTGCTCCTTCATGAGGTGATCACATCCTTCCTCCCAAGCCACTGCAACCCTTGGATTCATAATCCCTGGGAGAAGATCCTGGATCCCTTAATTACTCAGATCAGGTGGGATTTACAAATTACCTCCTGCAGAGGTATTGCAGACTCAACCCAGGCACTCAGTGCTGTGTTAGTCCATGAGCTCTGTGCTGAGCAGAAAGATCTGACCTTCAAGAACTCTTAACCGTGCAAGATCAGATGGCATCTAAACCCCAGATGCAAAAACAATCATTATTGAGAATAATTATAATCGCCTTATTTTAAAATAAACCTCGGAGTTTTCTAAGCAAAAAAAGCTGCTTATCAGAAATCTCTGTATGCTTTAACTCCAAGACTGGAAATCTCATCTAAAGAGCAGGTTGTCGTTCTTGCAGCTGAAGTGTAGGCCAATTTCTCTTTAATAGAATAAGATCTTCCTTGGAGGAGATTGTGTGTTGCCGATAATTATCTGATGACATGTTGGGGTTTAGCAAGATGGATTAATTTCATTATACATTATGTTATTAGTGCCACTGGAGGGGTGTGTGGCTGCATCCTTTTGGGCATTAAGCTGAGGAGCTTGCAGCGTTCTTTGTAACAGCAGAAACAGCTGGGCTAAAACCAAGGCTTTTTGGGAAAAGGCATCTCCTGTGGATCATATCCTGTCATGCCAATCACAGGGAAGAGCCACACTCAGCCCATTAACTGAAGATGAAGGATGCCCCAGGTGTCCAGGTCCCCGTTTGAGTCTCAGGAGACCTGGGTGTGACCCCAAGCCGCGCAGCAAACACCGACACCGACACCAAACTGAGTATTATGAGATGAGATGTCCTTGAAGGCTCCCTCCCACCTCCAGCACCGGGGAGCTGGGAAGCTTTCTGCCCTCCACAGCTCTTGCTGCCAAACAACTCAGACCTCTTGATCCTGCCAGAGCAATTTTCTGTGCACTCTGCTGCAGCCTGGACGTTCAGCAAATCGAATGACTCCGCACACCACGGGCTCGTTTTAAAGATACTTCCCGATCTATCCACCCCTGCTTCCCAGAAGATTTATTATACACAGGCACATGCAATGGAGGAAACAAGAGGCTGCTGCTCTCAGAATATTAAACAAATAAATTGGTTGCCCTCTAACACACCTTTTTTTTCCTCTCACAAGATGTCCCAGGCTACTGAAAAGCTAATCCAGCTTTCTACAGACTGGGAAAAGAGGGTGTGCAGTTCAAGGGGGCTCAGCTATGGAGCTCGGCTCGGAGGAACAGCAAAGGTGGAAAGCAGGAGAATGAAATGGCTCTGAAGAATGATATTGACTGATTATCGTGAGGGATGTCTGCAAGAAGCGTGAGTGGTATTTACAGAAAATATACTCAGAGTAGCATCTATTAGATCCTGAAATGCTCTTCAGGAAGGGGGAAAAGAGGGGGAAACTCCATTACCCTCAGCAGGAACATTCAGGCTGGACAAAATAACCTGGCAGTGAAGAAATCACACGGCATTGACTCACATTACCATCCCCTAAAGCCTTGTCCTGCTGCGATGGGACTTCAGGGAGCTCAGTGGAGTTTGGAGATTGCTCTGAGAGGCTGAGCTCCACAGGGCTTTAGGGGAGAAACAAAAATGGATTTTATTTGATTTTATACCCTCCCCAAACCAGCCTGCTCCAGCACAACCACCAGAGGCTATAGGAACATTCCCAAGTTTTATTACCTCTCTTCAAGGCCAGGTTTGGAGCAACCTGATCTCATGGAGAGTGTCCCTGCTCACGGCAGGGGGTGGAACTGGATGATCCTGAAGGCTTTCCAAAACAAACCATTCAACAATTCAGAGAGGAAAGCCAACACTGATTCAATAGTGGGTATTCCCACTTGTTTGGATGCATTTCGGGGGACATGGGCCATGCTGACACACCCAACAGGGCTGGAAGAAGGAAATCTGCTGGGTTTGCAGCTACTGGGGCACCCTGGGTTCTGCTCCCTGCCAGCCACAGTGGCTGAGCAGCAGCATCATTGGAAACTGGCACTATCCGATCCCTGGGTTGTGCCCACAGCACCCATTTTGGGCAGCTCTGGTTAAAAACATCCGTATTTTTTATTTCCTTCTCTGTGACCTAGACGGGGCTGGGACAAAGCAGAAAAATCCAGCAGCTTACTGAGCCAAATTTCAGAGGCAAGGACAAGTTGCTTGGCCTTGCTGAGGGCAGCAGCTCTCCATATGGCAGCTCCTTTTCCTGCTTCATCCCAAAGTTCCCAGGAGCTCAGCTGGATGTGGCTGGACCTGCCCCCCAGCCTCTCCCAGCACGTGGAGGCTGGTAGGTGTTTAAGCATTTCCCTTGAAGAAAATGACAGAGCCTGGGGCCTGGGTTTGCAATGAGAAATGGTTCTCATTTTTGTGAGTGCCGTGGGTTCAGCCAAGGTCGATGGCGGCGGCGCCGAGGGAAAGCCACTGGAAAATATAACCAACTTTCCCATCACTCACTCCCCTCCTTCCCCAGCAGCCTGTGGGTTTTGTGGAGACTGTGAGTGGACAGGCTCAGAGAAACCTGGGGTTGGGATGAGGGATTTGGGCTCCTTTTCATCCAAGGATCAAAAGGGCACATGATGCCAAAGACACCGACAGCCACAGCACACCTCAGCAAGGAGTGACCCCTCCAAGCCACATTCATTTAAAAAAAAACCACCCACAAGTCACCACACAAATATTCTAGATACAACAAAGCATGTATTCATATGAAAACACACACGGTGCAGGCTGCAGTCTCTGATTGCACACACACTCACATGGGGTTCGTGCGCCTTGACCCGGTTTCTAACCCACTGAAAAAGAGCAACCCTTTGGAGCACAGTGAGAAAGCCCTGCTGTTCCCCAAAAAGAGTCCCCACTGTCACGGATGGCGAAGCATTAGAGCAGCTCACCTGTCTCAGGTACCACTGGGATGAATCTGTAGAATCAGAACTAAGCAGGACCTGCTTATTTTAATTAAACACATCCCCACCTCCCTTCAAACAAAGTTCTCGTGCCATTGTGCGGTTTTCCATCAGTAATAGAGGGGAGCTGATGAGCACGGAGACCAAAGAGTGAGGTTAATTGGATCAGCCGGAGCTGTTTGATGCTGCTGCTGGTTAGAGCTGATCCCTGAGCTGTTCTGACTCTGGTTGGAAGCTCTTGGCAAGGTGCAGGGCTGGGCAAGGCAGCCCTGCTCGCCTAGGGTGGGATGTCCTGGCAGCCTGAACTGGAATGCTACAGGGAGAGAGTGAAAGAGGAACAGGGATGGTTGCCAAAGGAAGCACGACAAAAGCCAGCCCCAGAAATTCAGTCCCACGTTGAAGGCAAACCTTGATCCTGTGAGCAAGTAATTCAGGCTCTGCATTTGCTTTGATTTCTCTACATAACCCGTGTGCCACAATAAGAAAAACCATCACTAACACACTGCTGCAGGTCGGGTTTTTAACTGTGGGATCCCCACTCAGCACAAAGATTTCCCTTTTGCACCCACGATCTCTGCATCAGGACTCGGGATTACATCCCTTACTTGTGTTTGGCTGCCAATAAAGATGAATATCCCATTTTTTAAGGCTGCTGGGGTCACATTTTAACTCAGGAGATGGGACGTGAGTGCTGAAGGTGCTTTGTTCCTCCAGGACAGTCACTGCACCCACCACCAGCACTAATCCAAACCACGCGTGGGGGTTGGCTTGCACATGTGGAGGCCACATTTATTACATTTTATAGGAGCTATATATTAAACTTTAGTCCCCAAACTCCTATCATTTTCCTAACAAGTTACCACCCTGCCCACATGCACTGCAGCAGGATTTCTGAAAGGATTATACCGGGCTTTGACACAAAACTGCAGCTGCTCAACAAGAGCAGCCCATCCTTTGCTGTCCAGAATTCTCCCCCAGAGAGGACACCCCTCTATTAACACCAATCATAAAATCATTTCATAGAATCATGGAAGGATTTGGGTCAGGAGGACCTTTCCAGCTCATCCAGTTCCAATGCCTTGCCACGGGCAGGGATACCTCCCGCTACCCCAGGTTGCTCAAAGCCCCATCCAACCTGGCCTTGAACACTTCCAGGGATGTGGAATCCCTCAGTGACATTTTACCTGGCTGCATAAACCTCCTGCCACATTTCTGGCCGGCCCTTGTCGCCCTTGTCTCATCATCAGCTGCTCTCTCATGACACAATTCAGGAGGAGCAGTTCTGGGTGCTGGCCAGGCAGACTTGGCACTCGGTGCCTGGCAGGGATGTGGGATGGGCTGCCTACAGCCCTCCCGGACTCCAGGCTCACTGCAAATGGAAACAAAAACCAATCCAGCTTCTGCCTGCGTGTTTTAGGCATCACAGCTGCATCTGCATGGAGCATTGTGCTGTTTGGAGTCATGTCACTGTTTAAAGGTTGACAGATCTGGTCCCACGAGGAGCAGCAATTAAGTGCCACACTTCTCTCTTTTATTCATCTCATTACACAGTGTTGGAAACCCAGCAGTCAAACCCCAGCTCGGCTGAAGTTAACACTGAAACTCCGAGCAGGGGCAAGCAAAACTTCCCCCAAGATGGCAAAGGACAGAGTGAGTCCAACTCCACCTTCTCCTCCAGCCATCCCTCTCCTGGGATATTTATTGGATCTTCTGTCACTGCAGAATCCGAGTATTCACAGCACCCCACTGAAGCTGAATGAAAATCCTTGGCAGCGTTTTTATGTTGTGATGCCCCACGGGCGCCCACGGCCACCTCCAGTGCACAGGAATGGAAAGAGAGATCCTCCCATCCCTTCCACTGACAACACACAGGGACTGAGGGCTGCCTGAGCGCAGATTTGAGATCTCAGATGAATAATGGTTTAGTTTACTGGAAATTCGCTTTTCATTTTGCTTCAATTAAGTGACCGGCGGAATCAATCACACACCTTCTGCAAACACTAAATCTTCCACAGGGAAAATATTTATCAAGTCCCAAAGCCACCAGCTTTAGTCACCTTATCCCTCTCTTGCTCTCTAGAATTGCTTGGAAATGTAGAGAGGAGAAGGGGGAAAAGGAAGAAAATAAAAACCCAACTTGACAAATTGGAACTTCTGAGGATAAGAAGTAGGTTTTGAAGCAGCAATGAGGGTGCTCAACAGAGAAACATCCTCTGGACTTCAGCAGACAAACCCTGGTGTGCATCGAAGTGTCACTGAAATGACAGAACCTGAGGGAACAGCACGGAGCTGTGCTGGGGGAGGTTTGGGCTAGATATTAGGAGAAAGTTCCTCCACCAGAGGGTGCTGGGCACTGACCGGGCTCCCCAGGGAATGGGCACGGCCCTGAGGCTGCCAGGGCTCCAGGAGTGTTTGGACAGGGTGGGATTTTGGGGTGTCCTCTGTAGGGGTTGGACTGGGTGATCCTTGTAGCTCACTCTCAACGCAGGATATTCTGTGATTCTATGGCACAGCTGAGGATGAGCCTCGCTGCACAGAGTTTCTGTATTCAGCTATTTTTTAACATTCTCTGAGACCTCTAACGTAGGTAAAGAACTGCTCGGGCCAGAAGTTGGTTAAAATGAAAAGTTTGTTGCTTAATTCTGCGAGACTCCTCCGTATGGCACCAGCAGGAATCTGCCATCGGGGAGTTGAGGCAGAGCTGCAACTGCTTGGGCAGACTGGAAATAAAACTGGGTTTGTCTCAAGCACCAGGTCAGGGGAAAGTCTCATCTCATTAAAGCTCGCTGAGCCTGGCTCACAGCACAGTGGTCAGGGATGGACAGGCTGTGTCTGGCAATTACCACATCAATATTGTTGAGGATTTACACCTCTGCTGCCTTTTCATCCCGACGGTATCCAGGGATCCAGTTCCCATTCCACTCCCAGTTCTCATTTCCTGAGTACTGGGACACTGCAGGACCATCCCCCACAACCCAGCCTCAGCTAAAGGAGGAATTTGCAGTTGCATCCTTGCCCACATCCAGATTTCCCCCAAGTGACCTGGCTTTCCTCTCTTCCTTGCTCACACAGTTTGGGATTTTCTGCTGGATTTAGAAATGCCAGCCATGAAACTGGTCCTCAGGAAAGGGCAGTGACCGCAGTCTGCTGGCAGAGGACAGGGGACTTCAGCTGTCCTTGAACTCAGTCCCTGTAGGGAGCTCTGAGGTCTCTAAAGGTCAGAGGAAAACGCTCCAAATCCCTCGAACACTGGGGCTTAGATCCTCTCTACTCACACCCAGGGAAGGAGCTGATTTATGACATTCCAGGCACTGGAGATCCTTTTGAAGAGCTGCTGCTTCACCAGGTGCTTTTGCACCCTCCTCCCAAAAGGTGCACAGGAGGCACTGTTGAGGCAAAGGACAAAAACCTGAGCTGGAGGCCTTGTCCTAAAGGAGGTCAGGGCTCTACCTTGGGCCTTCAGAGGTGGCGCTGCAAAGTGAAAGCAAGAGCAGAAAGCTCAGCAGAATCAGGGTTCCTCCTCAGACCACCAGGACTATGGCACAACAGGGAGATCTCCTGCTTTAAATCCTTCACAAAAAGTTTTTGAGAACAGGAGCATTTTGGTGAGGGAGGCCTTTCCTCACAGGCCTTTTCACACATGAAAGCCTCTGATCAAATATATCTGAGAGAAAAGGGAAAAACGTGGGGATTCCAATGTGGGTGAAGCAGAAGCATTAAAAAAAAAGTTTATCTGAGGAAACACCGCTTGCAAACAGCACTCAACTGTTCTATTGACCGACCCAGGAGATCTGAGTGCAAACACAGCTGCCACCCCAGGCACAGAGATTCCTGAAGGAATCCTCTGCTTGGGGCTTGACCTAAGGCATGGCAAGGCAGAGAGATGTTGTCCCTTCAGTTCTAGTTGGCCTTAGACTGGTCACTGTGAGGTCACTGTGAGCACTCCCTGCCACCAAGGAGCTGGGGAGCATAGACCTGACCTGGGATACCCATCAATGACCCATTCATGGGACAGGGGATGCAAATGGTCAGAAAACATCAGAGCCCTGGGAGGGACCAGCAGCCACCAACAAACAGTAAGGCACACCAAAGAGGTTTGGAGATTCGGGATGGAGGCTGAATAAATCAATCCAAAATCCATGGGAAGGCTGAGGGCAGGAACATGAGTTCCAAACGTTGCTCAGTGATCAGACAGGGATTTCAGACAGGCAGGAATCAGCGGCACAGCGCCAGAGACAGCCAAAATGTTTTGTTACATGTGAGGGGACAACAGAGCCCAGTGCTAGCAGAGCTCCTGACCCAAGGATTCAGCCTCCTGCTGCCCCACATTCCCATGGGATCCAAGGGCTCTCCTCTTGCTGGCTTTGTCCTAAGTTTAATGTCCCACTTCCATCCCTTTGCTTCCCACAGCAAAGCACTGTCAGGATGTTTCCTCGCTTCACATGCCAGTGGGAAACAACCAAATTCCCTATCCCACAACACCCCTGCACTGATCTTCCTGATCCTAATTCACAGCTTTTTTCTCTCTGAAACTGCACAAGTCATTCAGTATTCCTTAACCTTTACTGCCTTCCCAACACTCTGCCTATCCATACAACTTCCACTTCAGAAACAGGGATGAATTAGATTAGATTTTAGGACGAAATTTTTCCCTGCGAGGGTTGCCCAGAGCAGCTGTGGCTGCCCCTGGATCCCTGGAAGTGTCCAAGGCCAGGCTGGACAGGGCTTGGAGCACCCTGGGACAGTGAGAGGTGTCCCTGCCCATGGAATGAGATGGGATTTGAGGCCTCTTCCAACCCAATCCATTCCATGGATTCTGAAGGCAACTGTGCACATTACTTTTGCCTCCATTCTTTCCACCTCTCCTCTCCATTCCTGCAGCTTTGTCCTAACTCTTCCCTTCTCAGTCATGGATAGAAACCTTCAGGAAAAGAGAAAAGGGGTCATTTAGTGATGATCTTAGGCCAAGTCTCCCAAAGGATTCTGAATCTCAGCCTGGTTCACACGAAGACAAACCCAGATTCTCCCAGGGAATCATCTCTAGATGCTCCACTTAACACTCCTTCATACTCAACACCTGAAGCTCTAGAGAATTATTAGGACTCAGTGTTCTTTTAGTCTCTGGTCCACAGGCACCTTCTCTAGCCACACAAAAAGGTGAGAAAAAGGTAAAGTAACGTATAGATACTATGAGGAAAACTTTGTGTATAACGTTCCTAATAAGAAAATAGTTAAGAATCCATAAATCCAAGAATTTTGAAATTGCCCACAGAACAGTGAATGCCACTGAAGTTGTACTGAAGGCCTGGACTTGGCCAGGATGCTGAGGTCCATAACTCCAGTCTGCCGGTTTGGGCTGTGGGGCACTGTTCGTTTACAACAACCACAAGGAAGTCAGGACTCAAACTTTAACAACTGTAACCCAACATCCTGCCAAAACACTAGCAAAATCCAGAAAATACTGTTGAGTATAGGCACCCCATGGTTCCACAGCTCCAGCTTCTGCCTCTTTGGGTTTTTAAGGCTCCTGTCCAAACGCTAACCCAGTCCAAACACTTTGAGCTCTTAGGCTGGAGCAAAATTAATGCTTTGGGATCATTAACTTCAGCTAAGTGCACTGCTCGCAGCAAAACTGGGAGCCTGACTGAGGACCAAATAAATTCCTCGCACAACTCCAATAAAGCAATTCCAACGGGTGGGAAGACTTCAGAGATTTATCTGGTTTGAGGACAAGGTCATCTTTTCATGCAAAAATCAGCAACTTTCCCGTGAATCTCATTTAAGTAGCAAGAGAATAACAATTCATTTCAATCCTTTATGGATCCTCACTCGCCGCTCCCTGTGGACAGAGGTTCCGCCAGGCGTGTCCAGCCCTGTGTTTTTATCAATGGTTATTGATGTTTTGCAATTGCTTCTGTGACACTCTCTGAAATACATTTGTATGTGGAAAGCTCTCGATATAATCCCATCCCAGCACTTTCCAGGCTGAGATCTTCCTGTTGCTGAGCTGAGCTCACATTTTGGCAGTTTTTACAGCAGCTCTTCCCTGCTCAGCCAACACATCCCTCAGTGCCATCCCATGGATCCTGTCTTTGCTAGGAGAACTCCACATCTCTCTCTGGATGCAACTAATATGGATTTGGGTCAGATCCCTCAAAAGCATCCCCATGCAGTAGTATTTTCTCAAAACACCTCTGGAATCCCTGTATTCATGTCCTGGAATGAAGACCCTTGCAATAATATTCCCAAGTGGGATTATTCCGCTTCTCAACGCCTCCCTCCAATATTTTTTCTCTCCTACTTCCAACTGCTTATTCTCTTCACTGTTTTCTGAGTCTCCAATTGCATTTTTCTACAACTACCACACTGAAAAAAAAAAAAAATCTCCCAGCATCTCTACACTTCTACTACCAAATATTGCCCCATGCTGGATTTGGTGCAGAGATTATGAAATAACTAAAAGCTGTGTTGAGTGAAGACCTTGCCTCGGTGGCAGCATTCCCCCAGTCCGTGCCCCCAGCTCCCAAGCAGCCCAGCGGCCTCTCCAACGTGATCGCTTCTTCCATCAAACTTTCCACACACCCACAAATCGCAAACGAAACCAGACCTTGGCACTTTCCGTTCTCGCCTTGTTTCCCTGGGAAGGAACTCAAACTGTGCTGTAACTGCTCTGCAAGATATCCATGCAAAGCCCTGGATCATTCCATGCAGGATCATTCCAAAACACAGTTGCATTTCGTCCAAAGAACCGAACGTCCTCACGGAAACTACGGAGTTAGCACAAAACCACGACTCTACCACAAAAATGAACTAAAATGATCACCAACTGAAATGATGGGAGGAACGTTTTTCCACCAAAAAAAAAAAAAAAAAAATTTAAAAAAAAATCCTTCTCAGATTTTTTTTATTCCTGTTTTTTATTGCAAATTTACAAAGTATCTTCAAAATCAATTTGGGGAATTAAAATTCCTGGTTTTACTGAAATTAAAGGCCATGGACTGCACAGAGCCATTGGTTTCATGGCCCTTTACAGTGATGGCATCTCCCTTCTGCACTGGTACTGAGAGCATTTTTTCTCTCTCCCACTGTGTGGGACCTGCCTCCTCCACTGTTTCTGCCACCCCTCTCGGCTTTTCAGATGCTAATTGCTTTTCTCACTAAATTGAAGGCTTAATTAGATTAAAGGAAGAACAATAATTGTGTCTAACTAGTATTTAACTGGGATTTTGCTGTTCCTTTTCAGATCTCGTGAAGAGATTTCTATAGAAAACCGGGGGCCCATTTGTTTTGGGTTCTATCTGGAGATGCAGAAGATTTTTTTCACCTCTTCTTGCAGATTTGACACACTCATTCCATCAGTCTGGAATCACCATGGCTAAATCCACATTAGTCATTTAGAAGATCATATATTTATTGTTGTTGTACCCACCACATCTGTCTTTAGGCTGTTTTTATACAGTAGAAATGGACACAGCTAAATAATAAATTAGATATAGAATTATCGTGTTTTTATACAGTAGAAATGGACACAGCTAAATAATAAATTAGATACATAATTATCATGGTTGCATTCAATATTTTATCGTGCCTGTCAATGGTGGACACCAAAAGGGATTTCTTTAGCTTTATCGGGAGGTTTTCCAGTAAATTGAACACAAACATTTGTGGCAGGAGGGGGGAACAGTCAAACCGGGAGGTTGGGACCCTCATGCACCTGAACAGAGAAATCCAAATGTCTTCACCCACCAGCTCCACATTCTGGATGCATTATCCTAGAGATTTACACAGTTAAAATCCATGCTCGCTGCAGGAGTTTTTCCGGGTAAGCCCCGGCAGCCCTGTCCTTGGCAAAGCCTGGCAGGATCCATCAGAAGCGAGAAGCAATTTTCTGTCTCAGACAGAGACAACCACATCCCTCTTCGACGCTGCCTCAAACTTTAATTGTTAATAAGGAAACCAGCAACTGGCTCAAGTCCTTCCTGACTCTCATTTCCCATCCCACTTCTTCACTGCATACTTAGGGCTGCACTGAGCTTGGCAAGAGCCCCTCAAGGGAGGAATGTTTAGGATCCTCCTTTAAGCAATCTGTAGGAATTGAAGGTGGCACCCTGAATAAAGCAGTACATCAGCAAGATAAATGCCTTCCCCAACAAAAAGAAGCCGTGGGGAGCTTTTTCTTTGAGGAAAAAGTTATCCAGAGCTCTGTGTTTGGTCTGTTACATCCTGCACAACATCCTCATGCCAATAACTCTGGAAATGGGGTACAATAAAGAAGCTGCCACCTGCCAGGAGGGTTTGCTGGGGAATATGAGTGAAGGGAGATAGGAGTTTTATTTGTGCAAGTTAAAACAGGAGCTGAAAAGGTTTAGATCTTCTGGAGAATCAAAATTAGATTAAATTCTTGGTGTAGGACTCGATTCAAAACAAATTGTAATTATAATTAAATGCTCTACAGTAAAAGCATTTTCTTACAGGGCTCTTTTATCTTGAGAGATCCCCCAAGTCATGAGTGGTTTTCTCCAGGATGGGACACTGCCAACGCATTATAAACTTTGCACATAAGAGAGATTCTTTTCTAGCTGGAAAGAGGGGAAGCAGAACAAGAAAAGTAAGACTGGAATTTGGCTGGGACACTCCAGCTTATCCTTCCCTGCCCTCAGTGCCTGTAAACCAAATCACCAGGTAGCTCCTCAGTGTCACAGAACTGTCAAATTTGGGAAATATCTCTAAGTATCTCCAACAATTGTATGAGAGTCGAAGAAGAAATCATCGAATATCATCATAAGCAAGAAGAAATCATCAAAAATAGATATTAAAGAGGTGTAAATATGATGAGCAGCCATCCCAGGTAACCCCTGTCCTGTTATCCTGAACAGGGTAAGGTCTCCTCACTGCCATAAAGGATGGGACACTCAAAACCAACAATAATTCCCTGGACAAAACACTTATCAACTCCTCCTCTGCTTGTTTTCTATCTGTCCATCTTGTCAGCTTCTTGTTCAACCCCCAGTGAGCTCCCTGCTCCTCACACTGGCCCAGAGGACATCACAGAATGGTTTGGGTTGGAAGGGCCCTTAATGATCACCTCGTTCCAACCCCACTTCCATGGGCAGAGAACACCTTCCTCTCGACCAGGCTGCTCGAAGCTCAGCTCAGCTTGGTCCTGAACAGTTCCAGGGATGGAACATCTGCTTTTCCAATGCTCCGGGAGACCCATGGAACATGATGCAGATCTCTGCTCCACACTGGTTTCCTCCACGGGACAAAGCAGACTTGTCACCTCTCCCTCCTGTGGCCCGGAGCCGTCAGCACTTGTTTACAAAGTTCCTGCAGTTTTGCTTAATTTAGAGCAGCTCTTCTGGTGAGTGTCACCAGTTCCACTTGGCTGGCTTTGACAGGAGCGATGTGACTGCTGGGAACCGAGACAACCCTTCCAGAGCTTTCACTCCGGTTCTCCCTGTCTTTCTCTCCCTGAAGCATCTTTTGGGTGGAAGGAGGAGAGAGGAGCGAGCGCTGTCGGATCGAACAGCACAGAGTCATTCACAAACTGGCCTCAGGAACGGGTCACAGCCCGAGGCCTGAGCAATCGGAGGCATTCAAGCCCTTGCTTGACAGCAAATAGTTTAAAGAAAAGAACATTTTCATCTTCAGAGAAATCAGTGATCACCCCGAGTCAGATGCTTGCAGAGACAGCAATACTCCCTCTCCCTAAGACAGTTAAAATTAAGGTTTCATCTTCCCTTTTTAAAGACCTTTTGAACCAAGGCGTAGAAAATAAAAACGTTTTTCCCTAAATCCTACAGACTTGATAACCAACATCCAAACAGAGCCTCCATCTCCTCCTCTCCGCCTCACTCCCGTTGTTTCACGTCTCTTTTTGCACTCCTTGCCAAGGAACCATCACACCCAAAGTCTGCTGTGCCGGCACTGGAAAGGTCAGCAGCATTTGGGCTCCATAGGGCTTTTTCTCAACCAACCTTCCCCCACAGGATCTCAGGCATCACCTCACCACAGACCACTCTTAGTGCCATGGCCTGAAAGAAGAAATTCCAGAGGCTGGCAAAGAGTGGACAGCTGGAAACTCTGTGACCTGAGCCAGCTGAGGAGCAGGTGGCTGTGAGAGCAGCTGATGGAAGCAGTGGTGTGGAAAGGAAGGATAGAAGTGGAAAGGAAGGACGCAGGCAGGACGTTCCAGCAGCCCCTGAAGATCGAGGGAGCATTAATGAAGAGAAGAAATAAATCAAGAGTCAAAGCTGAAAAGCATCAGAGCCCACAGCTGCAGGCTGGGCACCTCTTCTGTTTTGAAAAGCTGTCCACCTCCGCTGGCTTGATTAAGAAGTATTAATTAGCCAAGAGGAGAGCAGCAGCAAACACCCTGACCACAGTTTGACCATTATCTACAAATCTGTCTTAAAAATATGAGAATATTTGGGGAAAGAGGAGATAGAGCTGGAAAACAATGCAGGTCTGCCCTGTGGCACCTGTGTCTCTCCCTCCTCTTCCTCTCACCAAATATTTAAGGAAATCTCGGAAAACTGTTCTCCTTGTCTTCCCTCTGGCAGACTGCGTTTCCTCGTTATTCACAATGACTGTAATTGTATTATTTCCATAACAACAGACTGTGAGATCAGAGCGCTGCACATGAGGGCTCGGAGAAGGAAATCAGCCATGTAGGAGGACTTAATTTCTCCATGTTTCTTGTTTGATGAGTGGGACGTGGGGAGAAGCAACACCTAAACCACCTCAGAAAAAGTCACTGGGGCTACATCAGTTACTCCAGATGAGACTCCAGCTCGTGTTCACCAACACCAAAAGAAGGAGTGAATGCGGAGCCTCTCTGCAGCTGATGCCAGGCCTGGAGGAGATGGGCTCTTCCGTGAACAAACCCTGCTGTTTATCAATCCCTAAAAAAGCCCCACATGCTTTGATTTGTGTCACAGTGAAGTCCTTGGTCCTTATGGTGGTGCAAGTCAACATTTTCCCAAAAAGTAGGGAAGAGGCTCTTCCCTGGCGCGGCAGGGCAGGGTTTGTGGCGTGAGCAGATGGGGAGAGTGCAGCCCCCGAGCAGGAGCGGCCACCGCAGCTCCATGGGTTGCACAACATCAGTGCTCTGGAAGGGAATGGCAAGTGACAGGAGAGGATGTCACCTCACAAAGCAAAAGTGGCCTCAGTCTCCTGACGCTAACATTTGGTCCCTCCGAAACCACTTTACATCGGGGGAGAAGGAGGAAAACAACCCTGAGAAGAGGCAAGGAGCACTAATGAAGGGAGAACACGCCAAGAGCTGAGCTAAAAAGCATCAGAGTTCACAGCCAGAGGGCGTGGAGCTATTTTGCTCTGAAAAGCTGTCCACCTCCGCTGGAGAGAGCAGGAACAGTTGTCACTGTCTCCACGAGCACAGACGGGAGGCACCGAGGGCGATTTCCTGCCTTGTCCGCAGTCACGCAGGACAGACATGTGGGAAGCACAGACCACGCTGGCTGTGTCCTCCCTTCACCTCAATACTCAACGTGCTCAGAAAGAATCACAGAATTGGGTTGGAAAGGACCTTAAAGATCATCTCCAAACCTGCAGGGACACCTTCAGCAGGAGCAGGCCGCTCCAAGCCCTGTCCAACCCTGCCTTGGACACTTCCAGGGATCCAGGGGCAGCCACAGCTTCTCTGGGCAACCTGTGCCAGGGCCTGCCCACCCTCATGGTGAAGAATTTATTCCTAATATCTGAAGAGAACACCCCAAGGAAGGCCAGGCAGAGCAGCCAGGCTGACAAGGTGTCACTAAACCAAGTGTGGGTGTGGCTCTAAAAACCAGCAGTAGTGGCAGCAAACGCTCCCGGCCCTGGTGCAACCACGTGGTATCAGCATCCATGGAATCTGGTTCACAGGGCACATTTGGACTTGAACAGGCCAGCAGAGAGCCGTGGATTGCTCACGAGTGAGCGTCAAGTTCGTAGTTATTGTCAGTAGTAGTGTCAGATTAATGGTTGAACTCCATGATCTTAAGGGCCTTTTCCAACCAGAAGGATTCTGCGATTCCCGCACCAGGCTGTGGCTGTACTTCACACTTCTGTGGAAGCAGAACAGACCATTTCTCATCCTGCTGCATTCCCAGTCGGAGTTGTCCCCAGCAAATACCAAACAGCCACAATTAGCTTGAAAAGAAAAATATCTTTAAGACGCATCCGGTCAGAGCGATGACCGACTGTTTTCTGGCTTTCATTTAGGGACTGGGGAAGGGGGAGAGGAGTGTTTTTAATAGCTCATTAGCCAGCTTTCTCAAGCAGTCATTAAAATCTGCTAATTATCCCATGGTCTGAGAAAGAAGAAGAAAATCTCTCCCTCCGGATTATTCCAGCATTGGTGAAAAATCTTCAAGGCCAACAAGTTGTCACTTTCGAACTTGGAAATTAAACTCCAGAAATTCAACTTCATATCAGTGTTTTCACTGCAGCATTTCTGCCTCACGAGCGCTTCCTAAGGGGTCAGAAGTGAGTGGGCTTTCACCCAAAACAGGGTTTTAAGTGGCAAAGCGAGGAAAGTTTAGGGGTTCCTGATCTTTGTGTCAGAGTTTCACGTGAGTCTGGAAGAGCAGATGAAAAAACAGGGGCTGTGATGGACCTTGGCAATGCTTTTCTGGCACCAGCAGTGTCCCAGCCCATTTGAGCTGTGCTTCAGGAGAGCCTCCACCCCGTGGTTTGGTTCAGGGGGTCGATGCTGTGCAAGGAGGACCCAAAAGGACGGATCCCCTGCACTCTGATAGGCAGCACTCGGCCACAGAGAGCTTGACGATCCTGAATAATGTATAACCCTGCGTTAGTGCTTCCCATCCCACAGCCTGGATGCATCCCAGCCCCTCTCCTGCACAGCTCGTGGCATTACTGACCCGTGCAGAGCAGCTGGAGACAGAAAAAATCGGGCTCCTCGGAAATATTGGCACAGAGCCTCTTGAAGGATGGCTCTGAGGCCTCATCTGAGATCAAATTAGCCATTCCATAGATCTTCATCACATGAAGGATTTCCCTTTGAGTTCCGGGTTGTTTATATGAGTCCATACCGTAATGCTAAAGGCACTTCTGTGGGATGAGATGAGCATCAGGAAGCTCATTCCAACAAGAGCCTCATGCACTGCCCTGAATTATGGATCATCAGGGGGCCCAAGGAGGAGCAGGAGTGAATGACAGCCCCTGGTGAACGTTTTGCCTCATTATCTTACACCTACAGACAGCTCTGAATGCTCATTTTGAAGGTTGAAACCCATTTTCCAGCAGTTTCAGTGCCATGGTAGGAGAGACACAGAAAATGGGAGTCACTGCTGGCTAAGGAATCCCCATATGGATTTGCAGGATGGAGTTGAGAGAAACCTCTGAGGGCTGCAGGACCATGAGAAACCAGACTGGAGCCACAGAAGCAAAGTAGAGAGTGTTTGGCAGGTTGTTAAAATCTTTCACAAGGATAAACTGAGCCAGCAAAGCTTGTTCATCACAAAAAAACAGCGTATTGACTCAGACTCCCCAAAGAGAAAGGCATTAAAAACAGCGAGCAAATAAAAACATTGCTCCTGAAAAAAAAATAACTTAGGATTTGTTCTGGGTAAAATGAGTTGCAAATCCAGAGACAGCTGGGGAATTCAGGTAAACAGAACCAAAGCAAGGTCCTACTGAGGAACTTGGCTGGAAGAGAGAGGCTGGGATTTCCCAGCTCAGCTCTGAAGAAAATTTCTCCGGGTTTTTTTATGACCAGAAGTCAAGACACTGATCGTTCTCACAGCCAAGGACTGACTGCCCACATCCTCCACAGCCTCCCTGTGCTGCACTGAAGCAGAGAGGGAACAGGAGTCATCTCAAACGCCTTTCTGCAGCACCCAGGGGTTCCACTTAACAGCTCAAAGCAGGAAACCCGAGACCATGACAGGAGAGAGGGTGGATGCAGAGATCACCTGAGCACTCCCTCACACACAATGAATCCAGATTAATCCAAACTAATCACAGAATCTTTTAGTTTGGGAAAACCCTCTAAGAGTATCAAGCCCAACCATTAATCCAGCACAGACCCATGTCCCCAAACCCCTCCAGGGATGGGGACTCCACCGCTGCCCAGGGCAGTCTGTTCCAGTGCTTCACAATCCCTTTGGTGAAGAAATTTTTCCAAATATCCAACCTAAACCTCCTCTGGCACAACTTGAGGCCAGGAGGAGAAAACAGCTTTGGTGCTGCTGCCTTTGTGCAGAAGGAAACAAGGCCTGCAGGCAGCAGGGACCTGGAGGAGATTTAAGTGGAAAACAGACTATCCCAGGGAAAAAACAGGGAGAAGGATGGTGAGACAGCAGGAGTGCCTAGACATGGGTACTGATGCAGGTGAGTGTGGTTTCTGTGTAAATATTTTTGTCCAAGACTCAGGCTGGAGGATAATTCCATCTCCTTCATTAATGTCTGTGACCAATTCAGCAGAATTCTGAAATATGGATAACTCAGAAGGGTTCTTGTAGGTTCACAGACTTTCAAAAAAGGGCTGGTAGGAGGAATAGAAAGGGCTGGTTGAATTGTCTCTCTCTTTTTTTTGAATACTCAAACAACCTTCAGGCTGAGAAAACAATAAAAAAACTACAGACTCCATTAAGGTACTTAGAAAAATATCACTGCCTCTGGATTGCTGAAGCTTGCCAATTTTCTGCCAGTCTCACTCTATTTGTTCTAGTCTGGGAAAGAAAGGAAGAGAAACGGGGGAAAAAAAGACTCAAAAAAAGACTAATAATAGAAGAAAAACAACTGCGTGAAACACAGTGAAATAACATGAGTTGCTCTGAGTGTATTTCTGAGCAGACAGTCCTGGGATCCTGTTCTGCAGAAGAGAGAAGAAAGTAATGCAAATGTGTAGTGAAAGCGAGGTAAATACACACCTCACACACACATGAATTAATAAATAAATAAATCCTAGGACTGGAGGGAGAGTAATTTCCCTCCTCCTGAGCTCCAAGTGTCTGGAGGAAATGTTTGCACCTCGGAAGGAGCTGGGATTTCCTTCCCGTTCACACCTGCTCCTTCCAAAGTCCCCATCCTGACACCAGTCCCGACGCCCCAGGGCCAGGCATTGTTGGGGTCCTGGCCTCGTGGTTGCTGTGAGGGAAAAAATCTCCCTCACCATCCCATTTTCTGGTAGAACATCCACCAAGCACTTCCCTGAGGGTGCTTTCCTGCAGCCCAGTGCTGGTGGGTGTTCTCCTGTTTGTCTGGGATGGGGCATCCTGTCCCAAGAACCACGGACGTGCCAGTGCCTAGGGAATGGCCACCCATCCCAAAAGGCGCCGATTTACCCTAAACAGAGTCCAGGGAGCTGTGGCAAGGCTGATCAAGGTCATGGCAAAGCTTTGCTCGTGAAGAGGGATTGGCAGGAGCTCTCAGACTGCGCATTTCAGAGAGGAGATGGATGTGAAGAGGGATGATAAAGGTGTACGAGAAAATGATCGAGGGATCTTTTGTTCTTTCTGCCTCATAACAAAAGAAAAAGGACAATTCCACAAGAAAAAATGGAATTTAAAATGTCCAAATACGAAGCTGATAGAAGGAACTGGGTTTTTTTCCCCCTACGCTGTATCATCACGGGAACTTTTGAGGCAAAAAGTCTGTTGAGCAAAAGGAAGAAATTCACGTATTTTTGCAGGCAACAACCAGAAGCACTGCTGGGGAAAATATCTGCCAACCATCAACTTGTGTCTGTCAGCACAGGACACACTGAAGAGACAGCAAAGGGAGCTGCTCCAGCCTTTGACAAGACTGAGTTGCCCTCCCCAGGCTCATGCAAAAGCAAATCTGGTGTCCAGACCCACAGGGGCAACTGCTGGTGGTGCCCATGTGGCTGGTGGCACCCAGGGATTCCTCTGTTTGCCATTCCCTGCTGGTTATTCCTCTCCCACTCCTGCCCAGGGGTGCCTGGAGATCACCACAGCTCAAACCCTTCCAGTTCCAACACAAGCTGGAGCTGAACCACCCCACCTGCAGCCTCCAGCTCCTTCCAGCCCCTTCCCCCTGACCCCACTCATCCCACAGCAGCAAGGAAACCTCCAATCCAACACCGAGCACAAACCCCAGGGAGGATTTCCCCTCTCCATGCTGGAGAGCTGCTCATGGCAGTCAGAGAGGCTGGGCCAGTGCTGGCAGCAGCAGCCTGCAGGCACACAGAGACGTCAGCCGTGATGGAAAAGCAGCAGAACAGCTCTGGGTCTGGAGGAGGAGAGGACAGCCCTGATAAATTCCCTTTTCCCCCCTCAACTGCCCCTGCTTGGTCAGCAGCTCGCCCAGGTCCCGGGGCTGAGACAGAAATTCAGTGCTTGGAGCCTGGGATGAGGAAGGTAAATCAGCACCAGCACCCAGGGGTGGCTCAGAGCCTCCTCCAGCCTGGTGCTGATCCCACACGGATGAGGAGGGTCTGTTTTCTGTAGGGGCACCTCCTGTACCTTAAACGAGCCCTGCTCACCGCAGGGATGGTGATTCTGCCACATCACCCCACAGACATCTGTCCTCTCGCCCTGCCATGGAAACTGGAGCTCAGAGATGACTCCTGGGCTTGTTCTGCCCTTCTCTACACAAACGTAAGAGCAGCAGTGTGTGCTGTCCCTTCCCACCGTGCTGCAAAAGAGGCCTGGCAGTGAGAGAAGAGCAGGGGCTGCTGGACCAGGGCTCTGCTGGCTCCCCAAACACCTCTGGGATGCACGTCCCTGCAAACAACCCTCACCCACGCTGAGAGAGGGCAGGGGCGGATGAGCAGCAGAGAAAATGAGAGTCAACATGACAACAAGGGGCTCCTGGGGAGCTGCACCCCGCGGTTCCCCTGAAACCTGTGCCAAATATGAAGGAATCTCACAGCAATACCTCCCTCCCGGCCCCTCCCTCTGCCCTGCAGTCGCCCCCAAACACAGCGAGCCAAATTTCCCTCTTTTTTCTTCTATTTCTCCCACATTCAAGCAAACAAACAACTCAATGCCAGAGGGACAAGACCACGGATTCTCCCGGCAAAGCCCCTCCCAGGGAGGGTTCAACCTGCGTCATTGGAGTGAAAGGAAAGCAGCAAAGCTCTGGGGGAGCAGAGGTGCGCCAGGGATGGGGGAAGGCTTGGAATTCCTTGAATGTAACACAGAAAATCACGTATGCATGAGCCTGAGTGAGCCATCCCCAGCCAGCACCTCCCAGCCTGGCAGTGCTTCAGGTGTCCCCTCAATTCAGGTCCTGGCATCCAA
>VZRN01006632.1:711927-739476 GCA_013397935.1 Dasyornis broadbenti | reverse complement strand
AGATTTTTTTTTTTTTTTTTCCCCTCTTTTTCCTTTCCTCTCTCCCTTTCTGGAGAGCGTTGTACTCAGCTGGCAGCCTGCCATGCTCACATCTGCCTCCCACTTCACCCCCATCTGCCATTGTTTCCAATCAGTTTAGGAAACAGCACTGAGAACAATTAGAAAAGATAACGAGGAAGAATTACATAATTACAGTCCACCGCATCCAAAGCATTTTCCCACTCTGAGCTCTGCCTGAGGGAGGGAGAGGGACTTAATGACACCCTGCCTCACCATCATCACCATCACGAGGTACACGGAGAGAGATCCTTTCTGCAGCTGGACACTGCCACAAGGAAGGGTTTCTCCCAAAAAGCTGGTTGGGCTTGGGAGGAAGGGATATCTTTCATCCTCCCATGCCTTCTCTGTCTGGGGGATGCTTTCAGCCCTGCCCAGCTGTGTCCCTGGATCTCGTCGGAGCCATGGGCTTCACCGGTGGCAAGAAGGAAGATGCTCAAGGATTAATCTGCTCTTGAGGTCCCCAGTGAGGCTCGTGCAACATTCCCCAGATCTGATGTGCCAGCAGGAAGATCAGGAACGGCCAGGGAGACACCAAGGGCAGCTCCACATGCTGGGATGAGGCTGTGCCCACATTACCAGCACCATCCCAAACCCCCTTCCCTCCGAGTGCTCCCCACCAAACCCATTCCTCCAGGGAGATTTTGCTCCAAGGAAATCTGGTTGTGTGGCTGTAGCTAACCCAGGCTACACAGCTGAGCTCTCCTCCACCCTCCCACCCGAGTCCTGCTTGGCATGTCACCTGTGTGGCCCAGGCTACTCATTGTGTCCGTGTTTTTCCCAATTACCTGCGGTGACACCAGAGCCCAGGTTGCTCCAGGTGGCTCGGGGGTGAAGCCAGGAATGCCAGCGCTGAATGGCTGCTGTTTGCCGCGCTAAACACCTGCCTAATTCCCCTTCTCCGATTCCCTGGCCCCTCCCCACACAACAGGTTCACCACCTGCCACCTCCGGCATTAGAGCTACCAAGGAACAGAACGCCAGGAAAGGAGACGTTTTCCCAGGAGAGCACTGTCTTGGAGGCTTTTCTTCGGAGGATTTCAAAGCAATTCTCCTGTCATCATCCTCGTGCAGATGGAGGCAGGGGCTGCTATGTGAACTGATATTTGATCTGGCTTCAGAGCAGCTCCGAGCTCACTGCATCCTCCTTGCCTCGCTGGGGTTGATTTGCTGCTCAGTTGTTATTTCTGGGAGCAAACAAGAAAAAAGCATCTGCGAATTTAAGAATCCACTTCTTTGGCCGTGAGTGACTCTTAACGAACATCAGAGTAATTAAAAATCTCCCAAAAGCATGGGAGCTGGGAGATGCCTTGATAGCTGCTCTGAGGATGGAGGCTCTCTCATCCCGGCTCGGTGTGTCACAGATGTTAACTGTGAATTCCCCTTCGTTCTTTAACCTCCTGAGCTCAGCAATTCCACCATTGCCACGTCCTTCCTGATCTAGGTGTAATTCAGAGCTTTTGAAATTAAACCCCTTTCATGGCACCTTTGATTGAGACGTTCCTGCAGAAGGACTCCAGGGCTTCTCCGGTCCCTTTTAAGATGCCATGAAAGTGAGAAACTGTCCAAGTTCTGTGGGAGGGCTTGAAATTTGAAAATCGGAGAAATAACACACAACGTGGGGATGTACAGGAACTCCTACAAGCTTGGAGCAACAGGGATGGGCTTTTTGGAGGTTTCTTCTGCAATTCTGGCTGCTGGGTGTTCCCCACTTGGTCTTGCTGGGCAGGCAAAGCATTGAGATCCTTGTCCAAAAATTCCCAGTGTCATTATAACTGGGAGGGGCCCGGTCCTGCTGAGGAAGACTAGACAATGATGCCATAGCAAGTGTGTAAAATGATCAGAGTTTCCATATATTTTAACTATTTAAATCTCAGATTTCATAACTCCTGGTATCATTTAGGTTGGAAAAGCCCTCTGAGATCATCGAGTCCAACCATTCCCTGCACTGCCAAGGCCACCACTGAGCCACATCCCCAAGTACCACATCCACAGGGCTTCTAAATCCCTCCAAGGATGGTGATTCCAGCACTTCTCAAATCTGGACAACCCCTTCAGTGAAGAAATTTTCCCTAATATCCAATCTCAACCTCCTCTGGCACAACTTGAGGTCGTTTCCTCTTGTTCCCTGGAAGCAGAGCCCAACTCCCACCTGGCTCCACCCTCCACCGAGTTGTAGAGGAAGAGCTTTGGAACTTTTAGGACAATACTGAAAAGACAGCCCAGGTTTCGGGTCTCCCAGGCCTGCTCTGGGTGCAGAAACTCACCCAACTCCTGCGTATCATAGAGTAAAATAACATAAAACAGTATAGCATCATATCCTCCGACAGCTCCTGCAGGGAGGAGTTTCATGCAGAATTTGAAGAGCTCGGGATGGACTTGGAAAGAGCCAGAGGAATTCCCAGGGAAGGGACAAAAGAAGCAGCACACAGGGAGGAGGAGCCTGTGTTTATGCAGATGCTTCTGTGTTTTAGAAGAAAACACAAAAACAAAGCAGGAGGTTGGTAAAAAATATAAAAAATTCCATATCTGAGAGGAGGGCTGACTGATCTACAAGGAAAATTCTCCTCAAAGCTTTGCAGGAGTCGTCAATGGCTCTTCACCACAGCTGCGTAACAACAACCACCACAGGGGAGGGGCTGCTCTGCAGCCACTTGAGCTAAATGAATGCTCCTCTCCCAAGGTAGGGAGCCCAGGAGGGGTGGGGAATGAGGAGAGAATCCTCTTTTGTCTCTCAGAACCACTCCTTATGGCACTGGCTTGATTTCCCGTTATTGGAAGGGTGGCTTCCCATCACTGCCACCACTCCCAAGAGGAGTGAGGTGATGGAGAAGAGATGAATGCCCCAGCGGAGGACCCCAGTGGTGCTCAGAGCATCCCAGCCGGGTGCCTTTGGGAGGAGAGTTTCCCCTGGGATATTCTCCTCTGCTCCCACAACACTGGGGCTCTCCAGGGTCCATCCAGACCCTTCAGGATCCCCACACGCTCTGCCCTATTGCTGGACCACCAGAGAGGGGCTCCCACCCTCACAGCCCTCGCTGGGATCAGCAGCTCCTCTTGGTGCCTTCCTGGTCCCAAGGGCCCACCCGCACCCACCTCACCCCAGGAGAGCAGATCTCCAACAAAACAACAGCAAAAAAGAAAAAAAACAAAAAAGAAGCGTTGAGGGCGGGAGAGGAGGGAAAAGTGGTTTCAAAACCTGGACACATCAAGAGACTGTTTCCATGGCAACCTCTTGTTCCTACAGCAGCTCAAGCCTGTTTTCATCAGCGGTAGCATTTACCAATAAACTCTGCTGGGGTCTGCACTCCCTGCCCAAGTATCTGCACCGGGATGGGTGGGGCCCTGCATTCCTGGGGCAGGGAACACCTCTGGGAAATGATGGGGATCGTTTTTTCCATGGGGCTTTAGTAGCTGGGGCCAAACTGCCCCCCTACCGACCCCATGGCAGGGATGGGGTGCCGGGGATGCTCAAGGGTCACACAGCTCTGCAGCCCATCCTTACTCTCACTTCTCCTTCTGGAAAATCTCAATCCCAGAAGCTTCACAGCCTCGTCCCCCTGCTGTCAGCAAGTTTAGCCCTCGGTGCTTTGCAAAGCTGCCCCAAAAGCCTTGAGGTGCCAGTGCTGCCTGGAGGGATCAAACCAGGGTGAGGCAGGTGGGAAAGGTGCAGAGGGAGCTGCTGGGGCAGACACAGGGACACACTGTGCTCATGGAGGTGGGACATGCAGGAGGTGAACAGCTCAATCCTCAGCTCTGGACACGGGGGATCTTGATGTTGGTTATTCCCACTGCTCTGGTTCAAGCACACTTTGTTCTTTCCGACCTGGAGCCTGCGAGGTGCCACATCCCACGGTGACACCTCACGGCAGTTTCCATGTTTGTGATGGTGCCGTTCCTACGGAGTCCAAGAGGACAAGGCTGACATTCAGCGCTGCTTCCCCTCCAGAACAACAGGTCTGGGTTAGAAGGTTCAAATCAACTTCCAGTCCAAGTTCTCCTCAATTCCCCCCAGGATTTCACAGTGCAAATTTAAGCAGTAAAGCCCAAGTGATCAAAACTCCCTAATGCCCTTAGCCTCTGCAAAAAAAAAAAAATTCCTCAAGCAGAAAGTGTCACAAACCTCAGTTAAAAATCTTCATGCTCACTCTTTCTACAGCATCTGTCACGTTGGGGTCTGAATTAAAACTGGACAGAGATGTTGACTTGTCATCAGTCAACACAGGGCAAGCATCAGCTACAGCAAAATACTTCTCAACAGCTCTGAGAAGTTTGAGAACTTTCTTTGTAAACTTTCAGCATTAAGGATATTTTACTTTGGAAGAAATTTTTACTTGATTGTTTTTAAATGGCAAAAATTAGAAAATATCAAAATGAGGAGGAAAATGTCTCATGAAGCTTCAAATATGTAACAGGGCCCCGTGTTAAAGCAGTGCATTCTCTTTCTGCTTTTTTTTAATGCCTTTATTTTAACAGAAAACTGGAGAAAAAATTGGTTTAGGTCAACCAGAAGATTTTCCATGTGTTTTTGCTTTGAGCCACTGAACCTAAAATCAATTATTTGTACATGTTTAGTCCTGATCCGTGACTAGGACTTATCCAGTAATTCAAATAAACACAAATTGACAGTAATCTCATTTTGTTTGGGTTTGCTCTCTGCAGACATTCTAATGGACCAGTTTGCTTCCTGCAGATGGACCAGTTTAGCACCAGGGAATTTTTCAAGCATAAACGTGGAGCAATTTTCAGGGAATATGACACCAAAAAACTTCTGGGGAGTGGATTTGGAACACATTTACCTGCTTTTCTGCCTAGACAGAGCATGGAAACAAGTGGTCTGTGGCACCACACCGCCAGATTTCATGGGATTGAGGTAAGGGCCTGATAAAGCTCCCTGCTTTTTCCAGCAGGGATCACCCCACGGACCTGAAACGCGGTGGGCTTGGAGTGCTGGGCAAATTCTTTGCACAACACCTGTCAAACCATGAAGCTCCTGCCTCAGGGCATCCCGAGCGCTCAAGATCTGCACAAAACAAAATGTGGGGGGAGAAAAATCCATCACAGGCACTAAAAACAGGAGCAGCACAGAAACCATCCCAGGAATGCCTCTTCTGTCCCTGAAGCCTCTGTGCACCTTCACCGCAGCTTGCGCTCACGGTAAATATTTCAAACGCTGGATGTCTCCGGGGACCGCCTTGGCTGAGCAGCTGAACACCAGCCAAGGTTAACAAATCAGAGTGAAATGTCACGGCTTAGCCCTTCCTTCCTTGCCTGGCACCCTCCAGAGTGTGGATTCAAGCTCCACAAGCCACGGGGTGTTGTTGTATTTGTTTTTTCTTGCAGGGAGCTATTCCCATCTAATGCTTTGCCTGACAGCTGCTGTGATTAATAGGTGATGTGCCAAAAGCCACAGACTATTACTATTATTGTGGTGGCAACCTTTCGAGGTCGCAACCAAGAGCCAGGGTCCCATTGTGCCAGGCACTGCTCGCTGCTGGAAGTGGTCCCTGACTGAGAAAACTTTCATCTAAATAGGAATTCCTGGCAACAGGGGGGAAAAAAAAAACCATACAAAATTCTGAGTGCTGTGGGGTTTTTCTACAGTTTCATGCACAAGGCAAGCAGAGGAAGAGAATCACTGTCCTCAGCATCCTGACACCCAACATGCACCACCATGCTGGGGATTAATGAATGTTCATGCATAATCATTCCAGCACTGCACAGGGTACACGCATGGCTAGAAGGTTGGAGGTTATTGGGTTAGATAACATCTGCAAGGTTAGGCAAGCACATCCCTGAGGGGAAAAAAAAACCAGAAAAAACCCAGCCAAAACCGCGTAAAAATCCCCAAAATGTTGTTAGTCAGTGTTAGAAAGCCATGCCCTCAGTACAGATTTCCTGCTGCATCCCAGAGAGCTCACCATTCCCTCTTTGTGGCATGCATGTTAAGAAAACTGCCTCTTAGAAAGTGTAAAAAAGAAAAAAAAAGATGAAGCGTAACACCAGGTCAAGGGATTTGGCCAAGGTTTTGGAGCAGTTTGGTGGCAATGACACAGAGAAATCGGAACAGCTTGTCCAGTGTGTTGTTAACTGGATCTCACACCCAGCCCTGGAGGATTCTGCATCCCTCATTTCCCTACACTAAAGACTTTATTGGAAACCTTCCGGCCTCCCAGGTGGAGAATACAGGTTCTGCTTGATTTTTGTCAGCTGGTGAGAAATGGAGATGCAGGCACTTAGAGGAAATATTCTGTGTCCTACAGTCACACAGATGAATTCCCAAATTCAGTCAGTTGTAAAACAGGGGTGGGTAATATTCTATCTCCAGTTATCTGCCCGCCTTTGAGCTCAGATGTTTAGAGGGAAACAACAACTAAAAGGATAAAAAATACAGGAGTAGAAGCAGTGACATAAATTATTATTTAAAAGCTGCATTTGCCTACAAGCTGTAAGTTCCTTATCACCCTGAAGTATTTAATTTTCAGGCTTTGTACAGGTTTGTGTCCAGGGGCTGAAATCTGAACCCCTGCCTACATCCGCTTTTCAACACTATTCCAGAACTGATGGATTTTTCAACCCTTCATGGACACCTGTGTTGTCAGCACTGGGAAATGAAAAAAGGTGACACAAACCCCAGCTACCACCCAGACACCCTCTTAGCTGGACTGGGCAGAAAGAGTCCTGGACACCTGAGGACGGGGCAGATCAGTTTTGGGATTGGTCCTGCTTTCCCCTTGAAGGAAACCACGTGGTGGAAATAGGCAAAGGGATGTTTTCCCCTCTGGATCCATGGATCATTCATGACAAATGTGTTCCCCTTTTCCTGCTCGCTCAGCCTTGAGTCTCCACTGGCAGGGTATGGACAAGTGACCTCCTGTTCTCTGTCCCCATCCTCTGCCCTTCCCTGCTGGCCAAGCCCTGGCCTGGATTTCAGTGTGATCCAAGTGAAGGTCTGAGACCTCACACAATCCTCTCGTGTCATCTCCTCTGCTCCCAGGATCAAGGCGGGAGCACAGTCAGATCCAGAGTGAATTCTCTTCCCAGGGTTATTCCAGCCTCACCCAAAGGGAAAAGAACAGAAGAGAGTGAAAAGGGGGAATATTTCTGGAAATGCATCGTACAGCACATGAATGACTGGGATGTTGCTGTGGACTGGGGCTCCTTCCTGTGCCCAGCAGGAATAAATCCTCCGTTATCACACAGCACAGTGTGGTTTTTTAGTAAGTAAGAGCCACCTCCACTTCAAAATAGAATAAATAAGTAAATAAGAGTAAATAATACAGAAAAGCTGCCTTGGATCCTGGTGGGATATTACATTTGTCCAGGCCTGTCAAACCATGCACGCTCGACTCCGCATCGGAAATTACATTATGACACGCAACAGCCAACTCGGGATAGAAAGGAAGTTGTCCCCCAATAAAACCCAATTTGCCTTCTTTTTGCAGTGCTGTCTCTGAACTAACCAGCCTGAAACGGCCTAAAAACGGTCTGACATCTAATTTATCCTATGGCGGAGGATAATAGTTTCCCTTCAAGATGAGGGGTCGTCAGCTGAATCGGAAAACAGTTACACCTGTGGAAGACAAGTTTAATGTAATTCTGGGAGAGTGAAATCAGTAATTCTCCCTTATATACTTCCACTTAAAAACAAAACAAAATAAACCCAAATCCTCCACAATTCCCTGATGCAATCAATCAAATCTCTCCTCCATGGACAGTTATGAACTGTCCCTTGTTTGTGCAAAGGACAAATCAAACAAGAGCTGGGGCTTTGCAAGTGCTTCTGAGCTTTTCCATGCTCATGAAAAAGTCATCATGTTTATCTCTGCAGGAGAAAAAAAAGAAAAAAAATCTCTTCTAAGAAAAAAAAAAAAAAAATTAAAAAAGGAGGTTTGAAGGCAAGAGCCACGCAGCACGCCAGAGGAGAGGGGGAACGGCGTGAAGAGCACAAAGCCATCCCCAGCAGAACCTTAGCCAGAAATAGCCCCTGGAAATCCTTCCCCTTTATTACAGAGTGTTAAAAGAAAATGAAACCCAACAAGAAGCAGGGGTGGTTTTATCAAGCCTCCACAAAAGTTGAACTGCTCCTGGGAGCCTCTTTTCTTCCCTCCCCCCGCCACCATCCGAAGGAATTGAGAGGCGACAGAAAAGATGATTTCTCCTGTGTACACCACCCATAATTCCATCGCCGGATTTGATGTTTCAAAAGGAAGCTTCAATTCCCGTGAATAAAAGCAAGTGTTTGAAAGAGATTATTCACCTGCCACGTCCCCTAGACTGGAAGGAGCTGCCTGCTCACAGCGGGGCTGTGATAGGACAGACTTTACCCCTCCAAGTCTAGATCCAAGCAGAGACATCAGCAATGAATTTTCCACAAGTGCTGATAGGAGAGAAGTTTATCTGCAGCTCTTCCTTCTCTTTGTGTCCTCCTCACATCTGGAGCATCAGCCACTGCCTGGGCTGTCCCTTTCTCCCAGGGCTGATACATTTTTGCTTTTTTCTGAAAGAGCAAAGAGATTTGACTTGAGAGGGAGCTTTCTTCATTTGTTCCAAAGGCAAGGCTCCATCCCATGGTTATTGGAGACCTCGGAATTCTCCTCCCACTTAAATCCCAAGCTGTTTTTGTTGCCTGCTCTGAGCTTCCTTTGCATTCTCCCTGCTGCTTGACTTTCCCCCAATTACCTGTGCCGCAGACCTTGGGAAGAGACAGCTGGTGATAACCTTGGAGATAACTCCAGGTTTTCCATCTACTGGGATGAGAGAAAATAGCTTTAAATAAAAATGTAAATTTAAAGTAGAAGGAGGACAAGAGGTGATAACAACAGCCAGGTCCTGCTGTCAGACAGCTCAGTGTAGTGTTTACCCTTCATATAAGGCCACGAAATAGTCAAGGGCTTTTTTATCTTGAAAAGCGCCAGCAATGATTCCAGTTTGGTTTCTGTATTTCGTAGGTGCTCTCCGAAACACGAGAGATGGAAATAATTAATTAAAAGCACATTCCTGCCATTCCAGCTTCCCTCCAAACACTCCTAAAGTCACTCATTCCTCCCCTCGCTCTCCTCCTCTCTGGGCCAGGTCTCCTGTACATTCCCAGGCATCAGAAAGGCATCATCCACCCTAAAGCGTGGAGAAAAGAAGAGGGCAGTTCCCTCTTCCGTCTTCCCAGGAGGCAGCAGCCACCTCCATGTTCCAGAGGGTGCTGAGAGACCTCAGCTGTCTCTCATGAAAAATTGAGGCAAATCCCAAAGACTTTTTTTTTTTTTTTTTTTTTAATTAAATTCCCTCAGAACTATTCCTTACAACACCCACACTCCTGGAAGCTGGGAAAATGAAGCTGGGTCCATTTTCATGCGCTTCTTATGCTCGCGTTTTGGATACACGGTGGGTTGGACTGGTCCTAAAATGGACCCTCCCAGGCAGCACTCAGAGCAACTGTGACACACAACTCTGCCTTTTAATTGAGCTTCTCTCAGTCCAGATAAAAAAGATCACCTGGAAATAGCACAAATTTCAGTGTAGACAATAAAAGCTGTGTTTTACCATAAGGTCATCTCACTTTGTTTTGTGTCTTTAGGGAAGCATCAGGGAAAAGAGAAAATGGAAGAAGGAGAAAGCTGTGGGAGAAGGAGATAGAGGCACAAAATAAACCCCCCAAAAAAACCCCAAAACAAACTAATAAAGAAGAAAGAGAAAAAAATCTAGGTATTGCTTCTCCTTGGTATTACTGAAAAAACCAATAATTTGAAAATAATTAAAACTTGCCATTCTTCATCCAGAGGTGACTTGTTCCCTGCAAAAGTCCCTAAAAAAATCCTCCCTCCACCCCCAAAAAGAACCCAAACACCAAAACCCAACAAGAACAAAAAAATCAAACAGTGCTAAAAGCTGGATTTCTCAGCAGGCAAACAGAGGAATAATGTCTGTTACGAGACCTGTCTCAGTTTCCAGGTGATTTTTAATCCATTCAGACTTTATATCATCATCCATTTGCTGTTTTTACTAAACACTTGACCACTCCTCAATAACAACTCCTTCTTTACCAAAACCTCCTTTTCCCTGGCAAAACTGAAGATCTTCCACTTCCAGGCTCTCCCAGGCCCTGACTTTCTGGAGTCAGATCCATCTCAGCTCGACCAAACCACTCTCAACTTTCAGCAGCAAAGCCTGGATCCCAATCCCCGCTCTCCTCCCAGCCCCTCTCCCTCTCAGTTGTGCGCATCCGTGATGCACATTTTCATTAGGAGCATTTTGCAAGTGATCTGTTGATTCATTGTATTAGAATTGCAAACAAATGGCATCATTTTCCCCGCACGCTCTTCCTGGAGAATTCAGCGCTGATTTCCCGGCATTGTCGGGCTCCTTGACTGACACTTCTGCTTGATGTGAGCCCTTTGAGATTTCTCGCTGCAGCCACTTCTGCTCATCGGTTCTCCTGCGAGAGCTCAAGAGCTTGCAGGAGCTCGGGCACCTGTGTTAGTTGACACAGGCTCCACATTTCCCTATTCTGTGCATGGTTTGTGACGTTTTGCCTTGGAATCAGGATGTGACAGTGAAAAGTGGGGATTGAGGGGGCAAATTCATCTCTACCTTTCATGTAATTCCACTGATTTCATTATTTGCTTTGTGTCAGGTGGGCCACGTGCATTTTTATCCCACCCAGACCTCCAACGCTCTAGGCAGGCAATGCACTATTTAATCCATCAAGTGCTAGGACTTTTTTCTTTTTCCTATGTGGTTTTGTTTTTTTTTTTTTTTTTCCTCTTTAACAGACAAATGTGAATTTGCCATGGCTGCTGTTAGGTCTGAAACAACAGCAAAATATTGTGAAGTGCTGTCACATTCTTTGCTTGCATAGAGACCCATATTAATGTCTCTCACACACCTTCACAAATATTCCTGGATCCTGATGTGTCAGACCGGCATAGAGAGGTTTAGGATCTTGCAGAGGAAAAAACAGAGGGACAAGCAGCAGTAAAGGATTTGATCCCAGTTTTGCAGAGCTGGGTCTTCCTGGAAGATCAATGCCAACAGAACAACCCCAGTAAATGTGGCGCTTTGAAAAGTCTTCTCATCACAGAAGAAAACAGCACATGAAAAGTCCATTCAGGAGCTGTGCAGCTCCCAGGGAAATCAGCAGGAATTTTTGCACTGCTGTCAGTGGGAGCTGCATCCTGGATAGTTTTTACGATATTTCAGCATATTCTGCCTACAAACAATGAGATTTGGGCACCTTCAGGATTTAAATGTCTTCATTCCCCTGTGAATCACAGAATCCCAGAATGGTTTGGGTTGGAAGAGACCTTTAAAGATCATCTCATTCCAACCCCTGCCATGACAGGGATAACTTCCATCATCCCAGGCTGCTCCAAGCCCTGTCCAGCCTGGCCTTGGACACTTCCAGGGATCCAGGGGCAGCCACAGCTGCTCTGGGCACCCTGTGCCAGGGCCTCCCCATCCTCCAGGGAAGAATTTCCTCCCAACAGGTGATCTCAACCTCTCCTCCTAGTTTAAAACTGCTCCCCCTTGCCCTGTCACTATCTGCCTGTGAATAAAGTCACTTCATCTCTTTTTTCTGAGCGCTCTTTAAGTGCTGCAAGGCCACAATGAACCTGGACTACAATGTCAGAGATCGGCCCTCCCTGCAAATGACCAATTAGGGATGCCAAGATCCAATCCAGCTACTAATTTAAGACTTTGAAACAAAGCACCAGAGCATCAAAGCCACCTTCATTGAGTACCAGTGCAGAATCCCCAACTCATGAGGAAAAGGGGCCTGCCCAGGCTTCAGGATATTAAGCAGGAAGCACAGGGAAAGATCTTTTACTGCGGGAAACAATCAATTCGAGACAAGTGGGATTATTTGAGACCTTTAAAACCAAATTGTGCAAAGCCCTGGGTAACACACTGGGCTGATGTTAACCACGAGGAGATAACTGACAAGCCCTTCCAAAGGCTCTCCCTGCGCTGACTGGATAACTGAGCCCTCGTTCAGCTGGATTCAAAGCGATCCCGTGCAGAGACCTGAGGGCATCTCAGTGCAGGAATGAGCTCCTCTCTGCCTCCCACACAGCTCATGGAAAGCCTGGCCCAGTGCCATTAATAATGATATCTCCTGGGTGTGCTTCCCTTCCGACTGGCTGACTGATTTTATTACTGTGGCAGAGAATTGCAAAATATGAAGTGCTCGGTGTAGCAAAATGACATTTGTGTAAGTTATATTGTAAATAGTTCCTGACACGCTGATGTTGTTGGTAATGTAAGGATGGGAAGAGGCTATTAATTACATTAGTGCTTAATCAGCACTGAGCACTGCTGTTCTCCTCTCCAGTCCAGCTGCTGAGGTGTCCTCCGGAGAGGAGGCTGGGGAGGCAGGAGAGCGCTGCTGATGCCAAATGATGGTGCACGGCAGGGCAAAGCTCCGCGCAACATCTGCGCACATCTGGAGCCAAGATGGAACAGCTGCCTTCGTGAGTCTTAAATGGATGGGGTGTCTGGAAGATTTCAGTGGTGTCCCAGCCCTGAACTGCATCGATGAGGAGAAAAGGCCTTCAGCCTTTTCCTGGTTCCTCGGATGAGCATCAAAAATGATCTTTCTTGTGTTGTTTGTTTTCTTCCTGCCTTCTCTTCCCTGTTTCTTCACATCCTTGGAAAACCCTGCTGCAAATCTGAGAAACAACATTCCAGTGCTGGAATAACTTAGGCTTTGCCTTTGCCCCCCAAAAATAATGTACACCCAGGAGAGAAAATGCCATTTCATGCCTTCATGGACACAATTCTCATTTATGCGAATGTCTAAACACGTGGGATTTATGAACTCTGATATCTTCATTTGCTTACTTGAGGAAATGGCCCCAAGTTGCACCAGGGAAGGTTGAGGTTGGATATTAGGAAAATATTTTTCATGGAGAGGGTTGCCAAGCCCTGGAAGAGGTTGCCCAGGGCAGTGGTGGAGTCCCCATCCCTGGAGCGATTTCAAAGCTGTGTGGATGTGGCACTTGGGGACATTGTTCAGGGGTGGCCTTGGCAGTGCTGGGTTAATGGTTGGACTTGGTGATCTTCGAGGTTTTTTGCAACCTAAACAATTCCATTATTTTGTTTTATAAAATCCACTCTTTTGTACATTCCGCCAGAGCTCACTGCAGGTCAGATCCAGAATCTTTGAGACTCCAAGAAGTCAGAGCACGAGGGCAGAAAAAGACCTGTAAAGTCATCAAGTCTGACCCTCTCTTAGTGCAAGAAAGAGGCTCCCCTGGGGACACCAGGGCAAAAGGACACCGAGAGACAGCTCTTGCGCTGGGAAAACCATTAGCCCAATGAGTTGAAAAAGTGACAGACTGATAAGAAGTAGCCTGAGCATGAGGGATAACTTCCTGACAGCCAGAACCACCAGACTGCAGGAGAGAGGCCTGGGGGAAACATCAGGAGGAGCAGCAGCATTCAAGCCACGTAGAACAAAACAGATTTGGAAGGAAACCTGCAGCGACCAGGAGACTAAACTAAGGCCAGTATCACAGCAATAACTCTTTTCCATAGCTGATAATTCACGAGGAGATATCTGGAGACACAAACAATGTCCACAGAGGAATGCGGTTGGCTTAGTCCATTTCAACTACTACAAGTTTATGCATCCCCTGGGAGCTGGGGCAGCTGAGCTTGGCTCAACAGAGAGATTTGCAAAAAGGCCAGAATGCAAATCCCTGGCCAGCAGCAATGCAAGATTCAGCACTGCACGAGTTCTTACAGGCAGCAATGTCGCAGCACTCCAGGGCTGCAGGATTTCCAGTCTCCAGGTGATCCCAGGAAGGGCTGTGAGTATCATTTGAAATTAAGGATAAGTGTTTTATCAGTAGAAAGCCATGCAGGAAAGCATCTGCCTGATCCCCTTGCACAACTTCCACCTTGGATATCGAGTGGCAGCACAGCCAAATAAGAGTCACAGAATGGTTTGGGTTGGAAGGAAACTTAGAGATGGATCCAGTTTCACCCCTGCCATGGGCAGGGACACTTTCTGCAATCCCAGGGTGCTCCAAGCCCCGTCTAGCCTGGCCTTGGACACTTCCAGGGATGGGACATCCACAACTTCTCCGAGAAACCTGTTCCAGGGCCTCCCCATCCTCTGAATAAAGCATTTCTTCCTGACATCGAATCCAAACCTGCCCTCTGCCAGTATAAAACCTTTCCCCTCTGTCCTATCACCATCTGCCCATATAAAAAGTCCCTCTCCCCTTTTTTGTAAGTCCCCTTTAAGTCCTGAGAGGCCACTGAAGAAGCCGTTCATTATCACAGCGATCCCCTGGGAGTTCACCCACCAAGGAACACGAGCTCATCAACAGCTTCATGCCAGTCATGCTGATTCCAAAGATAAATCAAAAAATGGTTGAGATTATCTACTTGCAGGGTCAAAATCCTCCTAACTGAGATAGGAGATGCTGGGGCATCACACCCAGAAAGATTGAGAGCATCCAGCCCCAGAGATTCGAGTGAGGGCTACTTGAGAAAGCGCCTGAATCAAAACTCGCCTTCATTCCCTGGTTCTTCCTCTGACTCACTGTCTGACCTTGAGAAAGTCATTTAATCTCTCTGTGCCTCAGGATCTGCATAAAAATAATTATTATGGCTGATGTTTTATGGGAAAAGACTACTAACATATAAAACATCATTCCAAAACGCCCTTTTCAAATCCTTCATCAGAAAAAAAAAAAATCTACAGGGGGTCAGAATTTTAGAATCTTATTAAGCCCTTCCCGACGCCTCAGTGCATTTTAGTAACTCTCAATACACACTATGCTACATTTAAATCAGAATTTGAGACTGTGAATTGTTCATAAAACCTTCCATCTTATACCAGTGGCAGCTTTAAGTTCTGATGATGAATTGTATCTAATTAGTTATTTTGTCATTTGCAAAGATAGCTGGATAATAAATCACTATTTCAAGCAAGAAAACTTTGACTTAGCATCTCCCCTCCTTCTTAATCAACTTTTGAGCCATTCATTAGGTTTTCATCCAGAAATCCTTTTTCAAACCATTGTCAAGCAACCAACATTTTTCAGGTTAAAATGAAGCTGGAGATTGGGCAGCTATTCTCTTATTTTAGGAGAAAAAAAAAATCCCTGATTGCTGTCAGCCGAAACACCATAATACATTCAGCTTAAAGCTTATCGTCTGGAAAATAAACATTACTTCAATTTTTCACCCCTTTCCAAGTCCTCCAGCCAGAGAGCCAAGGCAGGGGTTTGTTGACAGCACTTTTGGCCAGAACAGCTTTCGTCCCTCTGTTTCAGGTTATGATTTCGGGGGAAGATGGTCAGAAAAAGGGGGAATTGCTGAATTTTCTTCATGCCAGCATCATCCTCAGCTGGGCATGCACGATTCTTCCAAGAGGAACAGTCCTCATCATCCCAAAACAGAGTGCAGAAGAAAATGAATGAAGAGATTGATCTGTTCAGAGGGCTCAGTTCTTCCCTCCCACATCATTTCTCCTTCTCTCGTGGCACGAATTATGCAGCAGATCTTTATCTGCCACTCATCCCGAGTGCAGAGACAAAAGTCTTCCGAGTGGAGCCACCACAGCTCAATCAGTGTCACAATTACTCCTGTCACTCACACATTCCATGATTCCTTCAGATTAAAGACCTCCTCGGAGCTGAGACTCCAAAACACCTCGGCATCACCTGCTTCTCACGTGAAAGAACAGAAGAAAGAGAGGGCTCTGTTCATTCAGTAGCTTTGGAAGCTGCAGCAGTGGTTGTTGCTGTTGTTTAATGGACAAAAGAACTGCCACAGGGCCAAAAAAAAAAAAAGCATTTGGGGTTTTTTTGGCATGAGTTATACCTCCAGTTATTTCAAATCAAAATACTGATGGTAACAGCTTTCTGATCACAGCTTGGATTTTCTTCACGGAGTATCCAGCCAGCAGGATCTTCCCTTCTGCAGCACTGGAGGGTTTCTGGAGCTCTTCCCTTGCCTCCAAGCAAGGACCTGTGAGGGACAGCCAGCACCCAGGCTGCAGGGAAGGTCAGGATGGCCAGCCTGATTAGAAACTCAGTTTCAGGAGCAGGATCAAGGGAGGTCTGGGTGCACTGACCCTTGCAGGGAGCTCCATCACCCCACGGCAGGAGGGTGTTCCCCCTTCAAGCCAACATCTGCCTGAAAAGGCCACAGGGAACATCACAGGGAGCACTGGGGTATCCAACAGCAGTGTCCAGAGAGTGCGGAGCGTGCTGATGGATCCTAAAGGCCTGACAGGGAGGGAAATCGTGGCCGAGGCCACCCTCAGTACTTACAGGAGGTCCCAGGGCACCCAGCAGGGAGGGAAATCCTACATGGAGGGCAGGAGGTTTGATGGACATTGTGCTCTGCATGCTGAGCTGTTGCCCTGTGCTGGTCCTGAGCTCAACCACGATAAAAATCACAGAATCATTTTGGTTGGAAAAGACATTTAAGAGCAGCAAGTCCAGCCGTTAAGATCACAGAATCACAGGCTGGTTTGGCCTGGAAGAGACTTTAAAAATCATCAAGTTCCAGCCCCAGCCATGGGCAGGGACACCTTCCCCTATGCCAGTTTGCTCAGGGCCCAGTCCAACCTGGCCTTGGGCACTTTTAGGAATAGGGCATCCACAGTTTCTCTGGGAAATCTGTGCCAAGGCCTCACCCACCCTCCAAATGAAGAATTTCTTCCTAATATCCAATCTAAACCTACTCTTTTTCCAGTTTAAAGACATTTTCCCTTGTTCTGCCACTCCATGACAGCAGTGAGATCACGGCAAGCCTACCCTGTTTTTCCAGGTTCAAAATGAGCCCTGGATTCATCCATATGCACTTAAATCCTGGCATCTTCCACATGCCTGAAGGTTTTACACCATCTTCTGAGATTTCCACTTGAATTACAGCAGCAGTGGGAAAAGACTGAATGAGTCACAGCCTGGAACTCTGCCCTCCTGCCATCCCCTTGAATCACACACAGATAACCTGAGGAGAGGTTGAGCATCACGGAGCACGAGGCAGCAGTGATTTGAAACATGCCTGATGTCCAGTCCCAGCAACTCCATGCTCAGAGCCATGGGAGGAAAAGTCAGACCCAGCTCAGGCACAAAACCAGCCCTGCTTTCTGCTCTCTTGGCCTCGGAGCTCATGCCAAGCTCGCAGGAGAACAGGACTTGCATGTGAGAGAGCTGCCAGTGGGTCCTGGACATGAAAGGCAGGGCCAAAGGGTGGTAAAAGGACATGGGAAGTCTTGGATGGTCCTGAATCCCACTGAAATATCCCATGGGATGCCTTACAGCCATTCCATGGACACTATTGCTCATCCTTCCCAGCCCTTAGGGCATCAGCTGTTGAAAAGAAAAGCTCTGATACCAAGCTGGAGGACTACAAGGAACACAGAGATTTCTCATGGAGTCACTGCATGGTTTGGGTTGGAGGAACCTTAAAGTTCATCCCATTCCACCCCTGCCATGGGCAGGGACATCTTCCGCTATCCCAGGGTGCTCCAAACCCCACCCAGCCTGGTCTGGAACACTTCCAGGGATCCAGGGGCAGCCACAGCTTCAAGGCTTAGACCTTGAAACTTTGCATTTCAATGCAGAAGCATTGAACCATTCCTGTGGGTTCATCCCTATAAGGACAGGAGAAGGGGAAGCATTCCCATAGGCTGGAATATCTTCTCCAATCATAAAATCATTACTGTTGGAAAAGACCTCTAAGATCACCCAGTCCAACCATCAGCGAACACCACCCTGCTCCTTCCTGACAGTTTTGCTGCTCCTTGTCCTGAAACCAAGGGCAGAAAATCCTCAGAGGAGCTGGACTTCACATCCACTCTGATTCTCTCTTTGGTCAGCGACGCTTTCCGCCCTGTGAGGCACTCAGGTGTCATCTCTGTAATGGGAATTTTGGTCAGGGAGACGGGGAGCGGAGAGAAAGCAAGGAGCTGACACTTCTACATGCACCACATTCTAATTGGGGTCACGGGATGCAACAGTTGGAGAGCAGCGAGTTATTTTCTGCATCACTGGCCTGTCAAAATTATGTTTTTACTCAGATATAAGGAAGGAAAAGGACAGAGTCTGGGAACAGCTCCCTGTCAAGTTGCTTCTAGGAAATGTGGAGTGCCAGCGGCTGCCACCCTGAGCTGGGCACAGCAAGGTGCTCCATTCCTCATTATCCTGGAGATGGCATGGAGCTGTGATGGGGATTGGAGAACCTCAACCAGCCACAATAAAAGGAGGAAAGGCAATTTGAGGCAAAATCACCCAGAAATAGTTTCCACACATAACTTTGCCCATGATGTGACACAATCCTGTTGACATTTGGTGGACTTTGACTTACCAGGAATGTTTACCCGGCTCCCAAGGGCATCAGGAGTGAAGGCTCGCCCTTGCACTGTCAGGCAAGTCTCCAAAATGCAAAAAAATCCAACCTCACCTCAGTGCAAAAGCGCAGTTCCCTCCCTACCAGCTCACTCCAAGAGGAAGATTGTGAGCCAGAATGTTCACTAAGTCTGGAAAGCCAAAGATCCAAGCTGATCAGTGGTATGAACCCAAACCCTCAGCTGGAAAAGTCTCTCCCTGGTGACAGGATCTGCCACAGACTGAATGTGGATGTAGAAGAAGAGAGAGAAGAGAGAAAAGAGCTCTTGTGATGATCATCCCCAGCTTTGGCTGGAGAGGACAGAGGGTCTGAAGGGCAGGATGCAAGTGAGGGCAGGGATAGAGAGCTAAAATCTGTGAGAGGCAGGATATGGTCCTGTGAGGAAATCAGAAAAAGCATTTTCATCACATAGCTGAAAGGAAAAACAAATAAAATTTGGGGCTATTATGAAAGTTAGAAGGGCTGAACTGGGGATTCCAGGGACAGATACACCTGTGCACCCCCAGGAAGGATCCCTGCCCTGCACTGCCCCCACAAAATGGTTTAGATTTGATCCAGGAACACCACAAATCGTGCCAAAAGCACAGCTCAGTGTTGTTCAGGCTCCCCTGCTACATCATTGCACGAGCACCCAGTGCGATGCCCTCCCCACCCCAGAAGATGCCCCGTCCCTCACCCCAGGCCAGGAGACACCACAAGAACAGCACCCAGCGAGAAACAGCTCCGTCCTTAGCACACAAAGAGGTGTTCTCTGTGAACAGCCCTTTATGAGCCTCCCTTTCTCATAAATGAATGATGAGGCCCCTTTAATTGAATTAATTGTGAATGCTGATCCTGGGATGAATTATCAATGGCAAACACCAGCGCAAGCACGGGGTGCTCGCACAGCACCGCCTGTCACTGCTGCTCACTGGTGTTTCCAAACAAAGGGAAGGCAGGGAAGGAAGGAAGGGCCAGGATCTGAGGGTTTCCCTGATGGGATCCTCAGAAGCTCCTGCAACACCACCTCTCATCTGCTGGAAGTCCCCAGCATATCCAGGACGTGTCCAGGAGATTCTCTGGATGCAAAAAAAACCCTTCAGACAGTGTGTGAGGGTATTGCTTGTACAAGGTTGGAATAAAAGCAGAGGTGTGAGAGACAGGAAGATGCAGCTGTTGCCCAAAGAGACATCTGAGCACCCCAAACCCACCCCATCACCCCAGCCAGGTGAGGGAATAGAAACAAAGAGTCAAGGAATGGTTTGGGTTGGGAGGGATAATGATCAAGCTGAGAGTTCCATCACGGAGGTTTGAGGCAGGACAAGCTCAGAGCTTCCCTGTGTTGGTCCAATACCTGACCTGCAGAAACATTTACCCTCCATGGACCTGCACCTTAAAACGGTGTTGCCTCAACACAAAGGCATGTTCCCTGTCTCACATCAATATTCCACCTTGGAGCGCTCGGAGGGGATGGCGTGGCACGAGCCAAGCAGGCAGCAAAGCTGTTCCCACATCTGCTCCTCCCAGCAGGCAGGTGTGAGAAGCCCAGCCATGCAGGAGAGAGCTGCAGACAGAAATGTGTCAGGCCGTGCTTTATCTCCTCCAGAGCTGGCACAGTTGGTGGAGAGGAGTTGGAAGAGGGGGGGGGAAAAAAAACAACACCGTGGTGGAGATAACTGAGATGGAAGCAGCGGTGAAGAAAGGAGGATGGAAGCAGGTGAGAACGATCCATAGCCCTCCTCCCACAAACACTCTCTCCAGAAAAGATGCTGCATTCCACTGCCACAACCTGCAGACATCCCCAGGGCTGTTTACTCCAACAGCAATTTCAGCAGCACCAGGATTTTACCCATTCAGCTAAAAAATCCCCACGATTGCTTCACAGAGCCCAGACACACAACCAGAATCAACTGCTCTGTGTGAAGCTGTTGGCACCTCAGCAGCTCAGGCCCTCACTCTGAGATAGGCTCCCTGTCCTGCAAATCCAGCATATCCCACCTGTTGGCCTCTCCTCTTAATCCTTGGCACAGCCAGCAGCTCATCCCTCTGCACGAGCTCTATCCCTGGCAGTGTTGGTCAAAGACTGTTCCTGAATTTCCTGAACAGGGTGCCCAGGGAAGCTGTGGCTGCCCCTGGATCCCTGGAAGTGTCCAAGGCCAGGCTGGAAGGGCCTTGGAGCAGCCTGGGACAGCGGAAGGTGTCCCTGCCATGGCAAGGGTTGGAACAAGATGACCTTTAAGGTCCCTTCCAACCCAAACCATTCTGAGATTCTCTGGTAATTTCCTTAAACTAAGCAGTCACTCAGCCCCAGCCCTGTGGCCCTTCAAATCTTCTTCAAACAAGAGTCTAAACAAATGAAACTTAAAGCAACACTCTCAGTCACAAGTTTTAGGGTAAGATTTTGGTGATACTGGGTCTATCCAAAGCTTGTTTCCTATCTCCAAAAGAAATCAGAGCTGGGGTTTTATGGCACAAGGAGCAGATTGATTTTTCCTCCGGTGCATCCCAAGTGCAGGAGATAAGCTCAGGAAGATCTCAGAAGACACTTAACACCCAAACACAGCAGTACGGAGGATGAGAACAGGTGATGGAGCCTCACCAACCCAAGCTAAAGGCTCTGGTGGAGGTGTAACCAGTGAGTGACTGTGGGTCGTGTCTTGTAAAAAGGGTCCTGCAGTTGCACTCCCCTTACCAGGAGTTCAACTCCACATCAAAGACACTTCAGTCAATTCCCACAGCCTGATCTTTCATTGCACAACTGCCATTAATACAACCAGAAAATTAGTGGCAAGGCTGTTTTCCCAGTCCTTGCACTCTTACTGTGCTGCAGGGGAGTGGATTTATTTACTACAACCGGTTTACGATGTGTTTATTCTCATCTGCGCCGTGACCTTTGTGGTTGGGAAATTAGCAGTTATTAGAGGCAGCTAAAATAATACAAGATAAAATAAAATAGCCACAGCATCATTAAGCTGCAATTATTATTGAAATGTGACCTGAAAGAGATCCCATCTGTGTAAAACCCTCCTCTCTTTAGATGCACAGATATAGATCATATTTAAAAATAAACAGGGACAGATCTCTCTCTTCCTCTGTAGGTGTAATTATACAGAGACATCATCTATACACAGCCACCCTGGGTGTAAATTCCACCATGCAGATACAGTAGGCGGTGTGTGCACGAGAAGAAAGTTGTAAACTATATTTAAAACATGATCATTACTCAGAGTATTTGACACCTCGAGTATCAAGAGCTACATTTGCAACGAAATCATGTTCTGTTTGCTAATCACTCAAACACCATTTCCCATGAGCCTCCCCTCTCCTCCAAGCAATGGACTCAGCGATCTCAGAAGTCCAAGAAATATTTCCTGCTTGTCAATTAAAGGCAAAGCAGAACTGGCTGTACTCAAAATAATGAACAGAACCAGTGCTGATTCCTCTGAGCAGGGGCTGGGTGCAATGTGCTGACTCAGCTTCCCCAGAACACAGAGCAGAACCATAAAGCAGCCATCAGAGAAGCACTTAAAACCCAAAACGAAACCAAAAGGCAAAACTAACCCTGCCCTGCACCATGAAATCAGAGGAGGCAGCAGCAGGAACACATTTCATATTGTCTGCTAATAAATCCCTTCATCAGATTTGGCTGCTCTGTGGGTGTGAGGTGAGCACATGTCTCTATCAAATATTCCTGGTGGAAGTTCTTGCAGAAAAGACATCCTTGATGTACAGTTTTTGCTGCTCTTTACGGAAAAGCCACAGGAGAGGCAATTTTTAAGCCTCACTCCAGAGCTGGAGTCACTTCCTATGAAAGCAAACAGGGGAGGCTCAGGCTGGACATCAGGAAGAATTTCTTCCACGGAAAGGGTGTCAAACCCTGCAATGGGCTGCTCAAGGAGGTGGTGAAGTCCTCATCCCTGCAGCTACTCAAGGAACAACTGGATGTGGCACTCAATGCTCTGCTTTAGTTGAAAACGTGGTCACAGGTTGGACTTGATGACCTTGAAAGTATTTTGCAACCCAAATTGTTCTGGGACAAGGATTCTGTGACAGCTGTGGCTTTGGGGATGATATTTGCAGCCCCACTCTGGGGTGGCATTACTGTTAACCAGGCAGCTGCGTCCCACAGACACCTCGCACAAAGCAGCTTTTGGGGATCCTGGTCTCACCAACTTTGCGCAGATGCAACCCCCTCTGCTTGCCTGGGGGGGACCTGCTTGCCCCACACCGAGTAGAAAAGTGCCTTTGGCCCAGCACTAAGAGGTCAGAAAAGTCCTCCTAATGTGGAGTAGGGCACATTTTGGAGAGGACATTGATCTGCCTTCTTCCTTGACCTACTGTGATTTGAAATGAAGCCAAGGAAGGAATCAGGAACTAATGCAGCAGCTCCGGGAATGAAGCAGATTGAGAGTTTTGTTTTTCGTGACAAAGCCTCAACTGTGCAGAAATAACTGCAGAGAGGTGACTGGCAATGACCCTCCAGGGACAGCATAAATGAAATCATGGTGACAAGGGGCTCAAAGACAGAGGGAGAATGGGATAAACTGCAAAAAGTATGAAAAATATCCGGCTGATACATCAGAGGCTGGGAGCAGAGCAAAGCATGGCTGTCCATGCTGGCACAGAGACATCCCTGAGACAGAACTTTCGGCCTTCAGAAATCAAAAAGCACCAGCAAGTGAGTAGAAGGGGAATAGAGATGTTCCCAGAAAGAGAAAGGTGTTCCTCCTCGTTAGACCAATTCTTCTGCAAGGATGGTTTTAAGAAGAGCAAAGAGGGAAATTTCGCCTCAACCTCACGGATTTTGCATCTCCTGGGAAAACCACTTAAGAAATAAAAATAATCACAGGGCCAAGTCCTTTTGATGGCAAAGCGTGACCATGCTGTCCCCTCTACCCTTTTAAATACTTCTCTCTTGTAGTGGGAAAAGCAGAGACTCCAGGAGGAGCCTTGGACAATGGGATGCTGTGGTGGCAGAGGTGTTGAGGAGACAAAACTCTGTCACGAACTCTGTGGGTTGAGGACATTTTGTTTGAGGCAAGAAATCTCTTAAGACATTGGAATATCAGGATAGGGCACCTCGTGTGAAGCCAGCCATGGCCGGGGAAACACAAGACCACAGAAGATTCATGAAGAAATCTGGGATTAAGGAGGGTATAAATGTAAAGAGGGTAAAAATTGCCTCTACAAGGCACTCTGGAGGCTGCTTGAGCACCAAGCCTGCTTTCCCTGCCTGCACACACCCCGAGCACAGCTTCCCTCCTAACTTATTCATGATGTTCTGGCAGCCTCGCCAAGTTCACCCCAACACAGCTCATGCAAAAAACAAAAGCTCGAAGCGTTACAAAGGGCATTTCCCCAGCGTGTGGAGGGAGGAGGGAGCTCACAGTGCTTTTCCAGGGAGTGGTGCAGCTCCAGAAGCTGCAAGGGGCAGGGAGGGAAGGTTGGGAACTCGGGCCAGCCCGGAGCTGCCTCTTCTGGGAAGTCGGGGCCTCCCACCGGGATGCAGAGTCAGCTCCAAGGAGGGTTTGAAGCAGAGCCACTGCGGGGAGCTGTTTCCAATTGGGACTCAAAAAACAGGGAAAGGGATCCTATAATCAAGCTGCAGCCCTTCCACCTCTGTAACCCCTCCTCACGGGCACACTCAGGCTGAAAAAATAGAAATGTGCTCTCAGCAGCTTCCCTGGCAAAAAAAAAAAAAAAAAAAAAAAAAAAANNNATGTCCCTCCCAGACTCTCCCCGAAAAAAAAAAAAAAAAAAAAAAAAAAAAAAAAAAAATTATTTTTCCATACTACTCTGGCCACTGTCTCCTGGTTGTTGCCAGCACATGGTCAGAGTTTGCATCCTCCAGAGGAGCAGATATCCATGGAAGAGGGAGAAGGAGTGTGGTCACCTTGTGAACACCACAGAGCTGGTGTTCAGGCTGGAAAGGAAACAGCCAGAGACTCGTGTATCCAGACTCTGCTAATTCCCCACTTTCTTATCCTGTTGTCAACCGTGGGAGATGTCCTCTCACGTCAGCGCTGTAAAGAGGAGATACAACAAATGTGATAATGCCAGATGCTGCTGATAAGGGAGGGAAAAGAGGCAGGTAGGGCTGCTTGCTCCCCCCAGGGCGAAGAAAGTGAGATAAAACTGCAGCACAGAGCAGCCCAGTGCCTTCCCCGGGAGGATCCTAATTCCACTGAGCTGAGATTGTCTCCTCCTACCATGCAGGAGTGCTCAACACTCACTTGCAGCACCCCAAAAAGACCTGCTGGGCCTTCAAGAGGGCAGCACAGTGCCCACTCCAAAAAGGCCCTGCCCCTGTACAGAAATTATGCTTGCTTTTAATATTATTAACAACAAGTTTGCTCAAGGCAAAAGCAGAAAGTGCAGAGGTATAAAATCACCTTGAAGAATATTCCCTTTGGTCCTTACTAAGAGCATCCTACAAGGTATAATTCAGGTCCTTACTGCATTTCATTCCCTGCAGGCTCTGGCCTGAGGGGAAGATGAGGATGAGGACAGAGGCCTGCGGCCAGGGGCAGCCATGGGTCAGGGTCAGCACCCCAGCCCAAGCTGAAATCCAGCCCTGCTGCACCCTCGGATGCAGGGAAGGGGCACAGGGAGGGGAGCAGGTGATGGAAACCCAAGCCGGGCTCCAGCTGCCCAGCTGCTATAAATAACACCCTCATGGCTCTGGAAGCAGGGCAGGAGTGCACAGACACAGACACAGCTCAGGGCACAGCAAGGCCAAGGCCAGTCCAAACCTTGTGAAATTCATCCCAGCCCTTGGAAAGGCTGAGTAGAATAATAATCCTTGGGGTTTGTGGGTTTTTTCAGGGACTTTCTGAAAGATGTGGGCTCTACTCAGCCCTTGTGAGACTTCACCTGGAGGACTACACACAGGTCTGGAGTCCTCAGCATAAGACATGGAGCTGTTGGAGAGAGTCCAGAGGAGGCCACAGAGCTGCTCCGAGGGCTGGAGCCAGGCTGGGAGAGCTGGGAATGTTCACCTGGAGAAGGGAAGGCTCCAGGGAGACCTCAGAGCTCCTTCCAGGGCCTAAAGTAAGCTTTTAAAAAAAGGAGACAAGTAACTTTTTACACAGGCAGGTGCAGAGGCCCTGGCACAGGGTGCCCAGAGAAGCTGTGGCTGCCTCTGGATCCCTGGGAGTGTCCAAGACCAGACTGGACAGGGCTTGGAGCAGCCTGGGACAGGGGGAATTGTCCCTGCCCATGGCAGGGGTGGAACTGGGTGATTTTTAAGGTCCCTTCCAACCCAAACCATTCTGTGCTTCTCTGCTCTTAACCTGGCTCTATAAATTATTTAACTCCTTTGCATCCCCAGCCAAGGGAATGGACATTTCCTAGCAAATGACTGAGAAATTCAAAGAGGAAGGTGCCCTCAAAACATGAAGTGTGTGTGGGCCAGGCCACCCTCACATCCACCTGCTCACGGCAGCCATGGAAAACACTGACCAAGCTACAGATCAGGGGAGGAAGAGTGTGAATTTTACAGCTGCAAGCTTCTCCTGTGCCTCCTGCCTGGCCTATCCCGAACATGCCAGCAAGGTTCAGCATTGCTCCCACTGGAAATAAGTCTCCCCATGTAATTTAAAAATACCCACGCTCATGCCAACAATAACTTTCTGCCACGCCACACTGGCTCTGTATTTATAGCCATGATTCCTTCATGCCACACACCCCTGTATTTCCCCCACCAGCACATCCGATCCCATAAAAAGGGATTTTGTTATTTTAACCAGCAGTGGTGACTCCCATTTCTGCCCAGGAGCGAGTTCCAGCCCCACGAGCACACATCCACATCAGCACAGGATTTCTCCTCACTCACTCCTCACCAGCAATGACAAGGCAAAGTCTCCTGAGGGTAAACACAAAGCTACAACCACTTCCATTTGAGCCATAATTGAAAATCAATAGGATTGGTAGTTGGAATGCTCATGTGCTTAAAGCAGAAGTCTGGGAGCCAGGAGCAGGAGCGGTTTCTTCTCCCAGCCATGATCATAAAGAGAGATTTTTTTTTTTTTTAAGTTCTCCCAGCTTGTGATCCAGCACCAATAAAATGGAGATAATCCAGTGTTGGGTTGGAATTCACCAGAGCTTCAAAAGTGCTGAGGCAGAGAGGTGCTGGGACACGCTCATGGAGAACAAGTTATTTTTAAATATATCGAAGTGAGAGGCAGCGAGGGATGCCGAGCCTTCCTTTCATTTTTTTAGGACCATCAAAGAAAACTCTGCATCAGCAAACCCTGCTCCACCTGCCCGATGCCAAGGAGCAGCAGTGCCAGGACACCCAAACTGAGATCAGCATCCCAGTGCTGCCTTAGGTGGAATCAGGGATAAAATATCCTCATTTGGAAGGGACCCACAAAGATCAGCCAGTCCAGTTCCTGGCCCCTAAAAGGACCACACAAAAAATCCCACCGTGTGCCTGAGAGCATTGCCCAAACATTTCTGGAGCTCTGGCAGCCCTGGGGCTGGGACCATTCCCTGAGGAGCCTGTTCAGTGCCCAAACACCCTCTGGGTGAAGAATCTTTTCCTAACCTCCATCCCAAACCTCTCCTGTCACAGAGGGAGCCTGTCCTTGCTATCAAAATAATGGACTTTGTTCCATTCCCTGACCTCTGCCCCTGAACCCCAGGAACGGCACTTCCTCTTCATGGATATTGCCAGCAGGTTCTGGGAAGAAGGGATTCATTTCACTAACAGGGTGAAAGACCACAGCAAAGGTGAAAGGGGAAGAAGGTATAATGACTGATTTATCCTAAATCAGCACCTGTGACAAGAGGAGAAGATAAAGGTGCCACCAGCTACATCATCTTTAAACCAATCAATCAATAATCAATCTATTTCCCTCCCATCTCTCTCTTTTTCTCCCCAGCAGCAGAGAATTCCACCATACACTGCCCCACATTGTTGCCTTTTCGGCTGGTAAAAATATGAGGCAGACACAGCAGTGAAAGGAAAAAGGGTATTTTTACCTCAGTTTTAATAGGATCCTGGGTGCATGGCTCATCACAGATGGAAAACAGCAAAAGCACACCCCATATAACGCATCTACAATTTTTATGGACCTCACAAATTAGCAGATCTAAAATCCCCCAATAAGAAACTTAACAGATGAAGTAACTGTCCTCC
>VZRN01006632.1:679325-711775 GCA_013397935.1 Dasyornis broadbenti | reverse complement strand
AAAAAAAGCCATCAGGCATCAACAAGAACAGGGTTTTAACCAAACCAGTGCTCCAGTGTGAGCAGAGTCAGCCCAGATCAGGAGGATTTGCTGCAACACGACACATTGTCCCTCTGCCACGGGAACTGCTGCCCTGGTGAAAGCCCTTTAATAAAGCAGCAGGGAGAACATCTTCTTTCTTTATTACAGTCCAAGCAGCACAACTCCTGTGGCACTCCAGGTTCGTGCCGTGCTGCCTGAGCTGGTTCACATCTGTCCTTCAGCTCCAAAGCAGCTGCCCAGCTCCTTCCCAGGTCCAAACTTCTGCCAGCCTGGATCAGTAACACAAACCTTGTGCTCCCAGGCATGGGCAGCCTCAGTGGAAATCCTCCTTTTCCCCAGCACGGCTCGGAGGTGTCATTAAGAATCCAATCAATGTGACGTCATGGGTGTAATTGAATTATGTGTATGCTCAGCAGACCCTTTCCACTTGGTATCCCCATTGGCTAATGTTGAATTATGATGGATCATACACAGGGATATATGAAACATGCATGAATAACCAGAGCATGCATTTTTAATGATGCAATCCTGATAACTTCCCCCTCCTAACAAAATCAAAATGAATTAAACACAAGTAGCTGTCAGTGGCATTAAAGGAAAAAAAGGAAAAGAAACCCTCATCATTTAAATGGCAACACGAAATGCTCCCTGAATTGCAGGGTGACTGGGACCGTTTGTTGTAATGATACCAATTAACATATCTATCCATTTAAAGTTTCCAGTGCAAGAAGAAAGAGCAGCTTGGGTGATATTCAGGGTAGGGAAAGAAAGGTGAGGATAATGGATCGCTGGGAGTGAATAGGGCTGAAATGAATGGGGTAATTCAGATGAATTGTCTGACAATGGCTGGATAATCCCCCAGAAGAGCATGTCCCCAGATATAGGACAGGGCTTGCAGGCTTGTGACATTCATTAAAATAAAATAAGGGCAAAACCTGCAAATCCAACAGTCAGAAATTACCGAGTCAGGCAGAGGGCACTGGACTCCAGGGGTCTGGCTTGAGACACCGCTATGGCCGAGTTAATGGGAACATCCCAGAGGCTTTTCTTTGGGGCACAGGGGATCAAAGGATCTCTTGAGGTCACTTCCACACCTGTATCCTCTGATTTAACTGATTGTGATCAAAGAAGAGGGAACCAGAGCAGGAATGCTCTGGCATCTTGGATTTGCATTCTGAGCTATGACCGAGCTCTTCCAGCTGCAGTCGAGAGTTATCTTCCCCATCCCTGGAAGTGTCCAAGGCCAGGTTGGATGAGGCTTGGAGCAGCCTGGGATAGTGGGAGGTGTCCCTGCCCATGGCAGGGGATTGGAACTGGATGATTTTAACATCCCTTCCAACCCAAACCTCTCCAGGATTCCGTGATAAGGAGGCAAGATGGACCCAAGTCTGAGTCTCCATCTATCAGAGCCATCCAGATAATCTTTTACCTTCTACCACAACAATTTATCAACATCAATTACCTAACAAGCCCTCATACACCTTTTACCCAGGGTTATAGCTCCAACTACCTGGGCTAACACCGTTCTGATTTCTAAATCCCTGGGGAAAAATGGGCAGCAGCTCCGGAAAAAAAAAAAAAAAAAAATCCAATTTTTTAAGATAAGTCCTTGGGGACATCTGGACTTCTAAAGATTTTGAGTCATAAAGAAGAAAAATTTGTTCACACTCTGCGGATCAGGAGTTTCTGTGCGTTCGGTGCAAATCAGACATTTCTGTCTCGTTGCAGATTTAGGATGAAGCACAGTGTCACAGCCCTTGTTCCTAATTGCAGACAGGCTGGACACGGCGGCAGAGCATGGAGCCGCCAGAGATCCCAGGATATGGCTCATAACAAGCTCATTAGCTCCAACACCAGACCCCCTGTTCCTCAAAAACTGACCCGGGGCCCTCTCAGGATTTGTGCTGGAGCAGCAAATCTCTCGGAAACCTGCAGAGGGGAAGTCAATGCACCTCATAGCAGATGAGGGAAGGGCCGTCCTTTGCAATTAATAATGAGTTAAATAAAGAAATGAGAGATTGTTTATCTCCTCTGAGCGCGTGGCTGCTGTGCCTTGCTTGCCTTTTTACAGGAATTTGGAACATCAAGCGCTGTCAGCACATTTTGGAGATGTTGGGACCAAGGGTAAAACACAGTTCAGGGTGGAAACGGGGTCAGGGAAAAACCCCTCTTTCCCAAGTGCAGCAGAATAACTCATTAAGGACGACTTCTGTGATTAAAGGGATAATTTTGCTGTCAATCTAGGGACCTTGAGGTTTATTCCTGCTGTGTAGCTTGTGCAAGTCCAGATTTTCTCCTGTGATTTCCCCCATGGAGTGACCCCTCCAGCCTGTCAGGAAGGGAATTTCGTGACTCTCCCCCCTTAAGGACTTGAGTTATTTATATTCAAAATAGGTAAATCTCTCCAAGAGTGGCATAAATGATGCTCTGAACTCCACTGACTACACACAAGGACATCATGGCCAGAAGGTGATACGAACCACTCTCAAAAATAAATATCTATCCCTTTTCCAGGTAAAACCACTTGAGCTCAGAGCCTGAATAGTTTTGCTCCCTCTGCAGCTCTGCAAGAGCCCCACTTCCACACCTGCCAGCAGAGCTGGGAGGATGAATACATTTATTGATTTGATCTGCTGGGCAGCCAAATCCTACAGCTGGAGAATCCTAGTGGAACCTTCAGCTGTATCCCCAACACCCAGCAGAGACAGCCACAGTTTGGCTGGAGCACCGAAACTCCACCGCCCTTCAAAAAAAAACTGCAGAGATCTTTCTAGAGAACTCGAATTCATCGGGAGAGGAGGACTGGGAGAAGATACCTTTGTAAGGATCCACACATCCTAAAAGTGTCAGCATTTCTGATGCAGCAAGAGCTCAGTGCCCAACGTCACATCCCAGTTTTCCTGACTGTGGCTTTTCACAACAGACAGGAGTTTGTGAGAGAGTGGAAGTGCCATCCCTTGAAGCGATCATTGGTGACCAGAGCTGGGGACCGCTCTTCATACACAAACCATCCCTTAAAAGCGCATTACTGACTTACACCAAAAAATTCCAAGTTAAATGAGGTGGGTTTTTTCCCTTTCCCTTTTTTTCTTTACACCAACTTCTCTGTCATATGTAAATGTTAAAACATGGCATAATTTAGAGTCAGGGTTTTTTTTTCATTTTAAAGAGAATCAATTCATCTTTTGTGAAGGAAAACCTGAAAGAAAAGATGCTTCAGCTTTGTTAAATTTCAAAACTAAAATCACTTCATAAAAAGCTGCTCAAAGACGGCACATCACTGGGAGATATTTAAATGCAGACAGCGGGTTTTTAACTGTTCCAGGGAAACCCTCCTGTTGAGCAGAACAAGGGCCACGGGGTTAAAACACAGCCATCATAACCTTTATTGCTTCATTTTTGTGAAGCCATTAACCACAGGAGGACCCCAGATGTGCCACAGCTCCGGCAGCTGGAGTGAAATCCAATCCCCACATCAGAACCTAATTTATGATCAACCTGTTGGGAGGGGGCAGGGGAATCAGGGATGCACGGGGAGCTCAGGAAAGCCACGTGGTGACAGAGCTCAGCCCGAGCCCTTGCGCAAACACATGTGGAAGGAGCGTCCACTCCCATCAGGGAATTTGTGCACGTGGAAATTTTTGCATCTGAAAGCAGCTGAACCCCAACACCGTCCGACTTTGAATTCCAGGTTCAGCTGCCTGGGAAGCATGGAGATGAAACCAAAGGGTGGCTGTGCTCAGGGCAGGACAGGCTCACAGCAAGTGACAGCCTGAAGAACTCAGGGAAGAGCAGAGCAGGGATGGAGAGAGGGAAGCGATTTGCCTGAGGCCGTGCTGCAATCAGCAACAGAGCCAGGCACAGATCAAGGTTCCTGCTCTGCCATGATGTCGCATCCAGTTTGTTCCAGCCACCCCTTGTGTTCTCCACATCACCCCTAATCCAAGCTTGCCTTTCCCATCCACACCTGCTCTGCTCCATTCAGCTCCTTCTACAGAACTTGCTTCTCCCCACTCTTTCCCCTTTCGGGTTCTGCCGGCTGCAGTTCCTTGTGCCCTTTTGATCGCAAGTTCCTGGGTGTCAGAGCCTCCTGCATCAGCAATCACACACGTGAGTACCGCTGAAAGTATCCTGATTTCATCTTTGCATGCCTAAATTCCTCCTCCTGTCTTTAATGCACCCCATCCCGCTAACCTGAGTCCCCAAATCACATGGAAGTACGCTGGGCATTTCAAAATATCCTCGGGTGTGCCATATCACCCAAAGCATCCTGTGGTGCTGGTGCAGCAAAATTCACCTGACTGTGACTGTCAGATGTGTAATCCCAAGGAAATGCCAGCCTCCTCAGCCACTCCTAACTCCCTGAATTTGCTGGCAGTGCCCTTGGTCACTGCAGATGCTATAAATTCTGCAGGCTCTCTTTTGCTTTTAAGTGAGACTAAAGGTTTTTCCATCAGCTTTTAGCAGTTTAGGGAGAGTTTGTAAAAGAATCCACGGATTAGGGGGTGCTGATGTCCTGGGCCTGTTCCAGCCCCTTTTTCCCCCCTAAACCACCTGGGCTGATGCTGCAGCCCAGTGTCCCCACTCTCAAGCCACCTCCTCCATATTCTTTGCCAACTTCAGGTGCCTGAGTAGTTTACCTGGCCCAGGTAAGAGTCCCTGACCTTCACAGGAGAGGCTGGATAAGTCACCTGCAGTAAAATGAAAAAAATACCTGGGACTAAAAGAAGTTTCCCCATCTGAGCATGTTAATCAAATTTCCAGCAGGAAAATCATGCATAAAATAACCCTGCACAGAGCTGTTCTATTATCATAATGTTGGAGCACCCTCATGACCACTGATTGTTGGCCAGACCCCTGACAAAGCAGGGAAACCATTACTGTCATTTAGGGAACAGAGAAATAAGGGATGCTTACACCTGAACAAGTCGCCTTCAGGTCCCCTTAGCTCTTAACGGAGAGGGGAAAAAAAAAAAATTGGACATAATTCACCTGCCCTGGTTTAGGGCAGTTTCATTCTCTTGCAGGATGAGATGAGTTGTTTCCTAAAAGGCCTGATTTCTCTCCCTGGAGTGGGAAGGAAGTTGGCAGAACCGCCTGGGGATGGAGATATCTCCATTTAATGAGATGAATCCCTACTCTCCTAAAGGTGGGTCCCTGAAAGTCAGTAGCAAAGCAGGAACTTAATTCAGGTTGCCCCATAAAATTCTTATATTTTAGTCTGATGAAACTGGAAATGGACCTTGAAGGTGAACAAAGCCAAAGGGTCACCCCAGGAGTCACAAAATTGCGGGGGCTTGCAGGAAGCTGCTCATGGGTAAGGAAAAAGGGAGACGGAGGAGGGAAAACTGAAATATCCTAAAAAGTAAATTAAAAGGACATTCAGGCAAGATGATTAGTGGGAGGAAGGGGACAGGTGACAAGACAGATGGGGGTCACACTGTTTGTGAAATGCTGCAGATGTGAGGAAGATCCAGAAGGAGCCCACACTGACCATCCCAGTGAATATATATGAGACAAACCTTGCTAAAACACCATCCCCAGCCCAGATATTGTGCAGGAAGAACTCAGTCCTTTCCCAAGCATCATCTTCCCACCCCTCTCTTCATTTTAATAACTGCAGTATAAATAGGGAGAGCAGGCAGACAGGTCTGAGATCACCCAGGGAACATAACGGGGAGCAGATCCCACCACAGCCTGAAACCCTGAGAGTGAACTTTCTGGGAGTTGGACTCCAATTCCAAATTTTGCAGCTTATTTTTATTTTAAAAAATTAAAATACAGAAGTAGATTTAAAATACAGAAGAAGATGACACAGCTGACCTGTGCACTTGGGAGGTGCGAACTGCAAGGTGGCCACCAGCACCTTTCCATCAGGAGAGTGAAAACAAAAAAAGAAAAACAAAAAAAAGCAAGAGCTCAGTTCTCTGTGAGCAATTAAAGTGCAGTTAATGAAATCACCTGCCAGAGAATTGACAAAACATAGAAAAGAAGTCACTTCAGAGTCTGCCAGAGCATCCCTGGCACGGACAAGGGGCCTGCCTGCTGGCTGGGGTATATTTAGTGCCAGTGATATCATCTTTCCTAGCAGCCAGGAGAAGGGCAGCACTTCCATGGCAATGTCAGCATGGGCTTGGAGAGGGAAGAGCCTGAGATTTCCTTAACAGGGCAGGGAGCAGCACAGACACGGCAGCACAGGGCAGGAGCTGCAAAATGAGCATGGTGAGAACCCAGAGGGGAACAAACCCCACAGAATATCAATGTTGATAAATTAAACAATAGTAGAATCAGTGTAATGAATTTGGGGTTATTCAGCTCCTGTTGCCACATCCCAGCCTGGGACTGCTCAGAGCTTTAGGGGAGGGGTAGAGCTCAGATCTGCCTTGCCAGGTACCTTGGTTCAAGCTAAAGATTAATCTTTTTTTAACAGAAGGGCATAAAACACCTCGGTCAACAGCCCTGCACCTGCATTTCCACCCCCTGTGCTGACAATTTGTTAAAGCACAGCATTGGAATATTAATTACAACAGATCTTTCAATCTCCTGCCCTCCCTCTCTGCCTTACAGCACTGCCAGTCCCCTAAGAAGAACCAGATTCCTCTAAAAACCAAGAGGCTGGCTTAAAAATCGTGAATTAACAATCAATGCTCAGCTTCAGCTTCTATTATAGTTACTGTCAGTGTCAGGATGGATTTGGGACCATCAGTATTTATGTGTTACATTTACCTGCATCCCCCTCCGCTCAAAATGAGAATATCCCGGTCGTGTGCCCCAAAGCCAAAGCCATATTTTACATCTCTGAACGAACAGACGCAATACACCAGGGTAGTCCTGCACTGCTCACCATCCTAAAATATATTCTTTTCCTGCTGTATTATGATAATTTATTTCACTACCGGGGCTCCCAGGTGAGTTCAATTCTCCTGCTTCCAAGCAGACAAAAATGCTAACCTGGCAGAAGAAGTTTAACAAAGAGACTAAAGGCAGCAGCCTCACAAGATCTCCCACCTCTCCACATAGTGCAGGCTAAGACAGACGTGCAAGGAAAACAGAGATACACAAATTTGGAAACTTTTTTTTTCCCCTCTCCATGAATAGAAAATTAGCTAAAAATTCAGAATTTAGGTGGGATTTGGGGAATTAATTTACATTATCACAGGAGGAGAAGGGGCTTGAAAGCATCAAAAGATTTTGACTTTTCTGTCTCGCAGTAGAAATATCTGTAAGAAGAGAACTAATTATACAACAAAAAAAAATAAAGGAGGGAAAGGGAGGAGAGGAGGTCAAATAATCATAAGTGGTTGTTTCATAGACCATACAACCTTCACAGCTTGTTTGTTGTATTGAAAAAGAGAGGAGGGAGAAGCAATCATTTTTGATTTGGCACGGAGCTGGGTTGGGTTTATTTATTTCTTGTAAAATTTTCCTCCGTTCTGTAAGGAAACAACGAAATGAATTTGTAGGAAACTCTCCAGCCTAACAGGATGTTAGAGCTCCATCTCTTACCAGCACACAGGTGCTGTCTGAAGGGCAGGAGGAATTCCTTACCACTCAGGTTCTCTCCATCCTCAATATTTTCCCTTAGACCCCAAGGAGATAAATCCATGGCGCACGAAATCCGAGAGAAACCCACGGAAACTTGTAAGCGGTGGGGGAAAGATCAAAGTGCCTGCGGTGTGTGAAACCACATCCACCCCAGCAGATATCACAAGCCCTGATAACCCAGCCCTGATCAACCACATGACAGACGAGGCAAACACGGGGAGATTTGCACAGCACCAGTTGCGGTGTTTAATTAGATCTCATCAGAAGGGGTCCTGAAAAATTCATATGATGAGGTCTCTGCCAGCCTCAGTGATAACCTTTTCTCCTGACATCACTGGAATTTATTGCCAGCTTCAGTTTAAAAATAAAATAAAAATTACAACAAGTCAAAAGGATGGCTCCAGAGCTGATCCGCAAGGATCTCAGCAGGGTGGGATACCAGCAGAGCTGGCAGGAAAAGCTGTGGTTTGCATTGCCAGGATGCCACAGATACAAATGTGCTGGGGTCCTTTGCCAACGTACCACATCAGCTGGAAAAATCCCTCAGCAAAGCTTCCCAAAGCCACCACAATCCCTCAGGAGCTGCTCTTTTGTTATCCAGAGTGACCCAGACCTGTGAATCAGCAGCAGAACATGTTCAGCACAACGCGGTGTAACCAGAGCTGAAACCCACAGAGCACTCGCTCCCAACTTTCCCCTCCAGACTTTGCTTCCCTTGGCACCTCCAGGGTCCCAAACCATCTCTCTTTAAAGCCTTGGAGTGTTCCACTGGATTCCAGTACACATTTCCAGGCTTAGTTCACCAAGTGGGATCACAGCTTGGTGCCTTCTGGATACACAACAAAAACTCTTAGGAGTTCCATAGAATTATGGGATATCTCTGTTAACACGGTCCTGCTGTCTCTACTCAAGTATGGACACCAACTCAGCTGGAAAATTTTTTTGGGGGGTTTTGCATTGAAATATCACTCCAACTCTTTATAATTCAATGCCTCTTTTGGTTTACAGGATGAAATACCATCCCTGGTGTCAGTGTAACATTGGCCAGGATGAAGAAATCCAAGCAAAGAGAGTCAAGATCATGAAAAAAAACACCATTGGCATCAACCTAGATTTGACACCACCAGCCAACTCTATAGTTTTAGCTGCTGCTGCTACAGTCAGGAAGATGCTTTTTGGTCACGCTGGGCACAGCAAGGGGGTCTTGGCAAATCTCATCTTTGATTCATGAAACTGAAGACCTAGTTTGGTCTTCAGTTCATGTCTCTACACTCCTCACCCAGCAATCAAAGCTCTTCTAATTCCAGAAAGGGCCAGGAACCTGCAGCTCTTCCATATGGGTTTCATTTAGGAGAGGGTTTTGGAGGTTAAGGTAAAAAACCCAAACCAAAACAAAAAGACAAGTGTGAGAACAAGCAGCAACAGATCCCCGGATCCCACACAGCACCACGCATTTTCCCCTCCCGCAGACACCAGATGGGCTGGGGCCTACAAAAAGCGGCACAAGTCCTCACACACGAGTCCAAAAACCAGAAATCCATCAAAGCCTGAGAGCTCTCCAGCCAGGCTGCCACCATGGAATGGGAGACAACAAAGCCAAAAAGTCCTTAAACCAAAATGAAAGAAGCACAAGGGGAAGAGCTCAAGTTGGAAAGGAGCAAGGGGGATTTTATTTCTGCTTTTATTCCTCAAGCCCCAGCAGCAGCATTCCCAGCTCCTGGATATGCTGAAGTTCCCTCACAGGGGTTCCCAACCCCTGCACGGATCAGAGGGGCTGCCACCCATCAGGACACTGGGTGTGCACAGGGGAGACACTGAGAGACCTTCAAACCACGCCCAGCCCAAAGCTGCTTATCCTAACAAAGGATTCACATTCCTTTTGCCTTTTAATTAAAACCTGGCTCGTAAATCAAACCCCTGGTTCCTACACTTCATTGTCATTTGAGGGAAAGGCTCTTTTTCCAAGGCTCCCTCCTGCAAGCTGCGGTCCCTTCTCCAGCTCCAGGAAACAACTAATTACACCACTTTTGTTTGCTATGAACTCACCCTGCCTTCGCCAGACCAGGAACTGGACTCTGATCACTGCCACAAATGCCTAATTACGGGTCACAAACCAAACAAGGCCTCCCCCAGCTTAAACATCAGCAGTGGGGAGGAGAAAATTGCTGTTAAATAAGCATTCCCCTCTATTTCCTCAGGGGTATCCCACAGCTGGTTCCAAATTAGAGGGTTCCTAGAGGTGGGCTGGGGGAACTGCTCAAGGCAAATTATTTTCACAGAGCAATAGGCAGAGAACAAAGCCTGTAAGAGATGTGTTTATTTAAGAGACTTTCTTGCATTCACACACATTTGGACAAAATACGTTTCAACACTGTGCATCCCTGGTTGTTCTGTTCTCAGCCCCTCCAGCCTTACTCTGGTGTCTCTGCACAGCGGTGATTTCCAGCAGCTCAGAGCTGAGCTAAAGGTGTCAGCCCAGACTGCAGCAAACACCTGCAGAGATAGCCCAGCTGAGACTCAACAAAGCCAGAGTCAACTTAAGGAGGGAACAGTGGGGACAAGAAACTTTCGTGCAAAACATCCCCCATAGGCACAATGGGATGCTGTAAAGAGCTTCAGAGAATCACAGAATGTCCTGAGCTGGAAGGGACCCACAAGGATCATCAGTCCAGCTTCCGGCCCTGCACAGACACCCCAACAATCCCATCCTGTCTCTGAGAGCATTGTCCAAACATCCCTGGGTCTCTGGGAGCTTTGGGAATATGACCATTCCCTGGGGAGCCTGGTCAGTGCCCAGCACCTTCTGGAGGAAGAACCTTTCCCCGAGATCCAACCTCAACCTCCCCTGACACAGCTCCAGCCCTTCCCCTGGGTCCTGGCCCTGGACACCAGAAAGAAGAGATCCCTGTCTGCCCCTCAGGAGAAGCTGCAGACTCTGGGGGCTCCGACTCCTCCAGGCTGAACAAACCAAATAACCTTGGCCACTCCTTACATGGCTCCTCCTCATCTTCATTGTCCTCCTTTGGACACTCCAATAGCTTTATATTGATCTTCCTTCTACTGTAGTGTCCCAAATTTCACACAGGAGTCAGGGTGGGAGCAGAGCAGGACAATCCCCTCCTCAAGCACCCAGCAAGGCTGTGCCTGGTGCCCCCCAGGACATGGCTGGCCCACATTCCCCTTGCCATGGAGGGGAAAGAGCAGGAAACTGAACCTGGATCTCACATCCCCAACAGCGCCCAGTTCCTCTCCTCTGCCCATCCCTTCCTGAGGACAGGAGCTGTCAAACTGTGATGTCTCCATTCCCCCTATCAGCAGCTGAAGCACAGATCAGTCATCTGGCCAAAGGGAGAGGGAGGAGGTGAGAGACTGAGGAGGTGATTTTGGGCACAGATACGACAGCAGGATGGTGAGGGGGACAGTGTGGAGGACGGTGAAAGGAAGAGATGGATGCACAGAGCCTTATCAGGGACTTGCTGTTCTTTCAACTGGCTCCCTGATAACATATGGAGCTTAATCAAATATGCAAATGATGTCCTATCTAGAGACAGGGGAAATAGAGAAATAAACCCAGACCCCATGCATGAAAACAAGCCGATAAAATGAGGAAGTGGGGAGAAGGTTTCCTCTTTTTGATAAAATTTTTTCAAAAGATTAAATTAAAGCAAAACTAATTAGGAGAACCGCACTTAAGCTGGCTCCCTGTAAGAAGGGTCAGCAGGCAAGAGGCATTCAAATCAAAGGCAGATGCAAGAGGCGCTTCAAGGGCTCCCTGAAAAGTCATTATCCCAGTCAAAAAGGAAGGGGATAGAGAGGAGGAAGGCATCATGAGAGCCTTTTTCGCTGGGCATCCATCCGGGCATTAAATGGAGTTCATGGGGAGTTAAACAGCCTCTCTTTGTCACCCTGGAGAGCAGAAGGAGCAGGTGAAGACCAAAACTGATCACCTGATGTTCCAGCCACAGCATTTCTCCAAGAACAAAGGGACAGACAGGAGTAAACGGACCAGAGGGACACGAGAAGTTATTTGCTTTTCCTTGTATCCCTGCACGATTTCCATCGGCAGCACGGCCGTAACAGGCTCTGCAGCCTGAATATTCCACAGACATCATGCAGAAAATCACCTGCCACCACAGGGCAGGTGACAACCAGCAGCAGACCAAGCTGTCCCCCAGGAGGCTGCAGGACCCACGGATTTCAGAGAGGAACAGGCGGCAGGACATTGTTACCTGTCTCCTCGCGTCTGGTTTTGTCGCTAACGTGCCCCTGCCTGCACAAAACACACCCTCAGCCCTCTGTGGGGAAAACCAGCTCAGCTGTTTGCCACTGCAAAGCTGTCAAGTGCAGGCTGCATTGAAAGGAAGGGCTTGAAGAGATGGAGGCACAACCCTGCTGCCTTCCCTGCTGCAGTGGGTTCACTGGAGCCTGCTGTTCCTGCTGGAGCTGGGAGTGAAAGCGCACAGTGCAGCACTGCTGGTGTAGAATTTGGAGGGATCAGACAGTTATTTGCAAATCCCACTGCATGATCACAAGATTCCATCTCTGACAAGACTCTGAGTCACAGCTAAACCAGAATATCCCCAAAAAAGAGCAGCACTCAACACATGTAGGAAAAGCACCCAGCGAAAACATAGCTCAGCCAAACCCCGCACACCAGCGGGGAGATTGCTGAGTAGTCAGAAAGCAGAGAGGGGTACTTGAAGGAGAGACACGGAAAATTAATTGTTCTCTGCCAAAAAGGAGGCTCCAGTTCTTCCTAGGAACAGCAGCCTTCCTATCAGGAGGAAAAAAAAGGGAGTTTTCCTGCTGCAGTTAGACACTGCAACAAGCTGCAGTGTGAGACATGGACAAGTTGTAGCTGGAAGACCCAGAGCAAGGGAAATGAGGGAAATGAGAGGGAAAGCAGCCACCTGCAGTGACGGAACCCTTGGTGGGTATTTCCAGAAAGTGTTGGCTGCACCAGTTCAGCAGCAGAGGCTGGACAGGGCCCTCTGATGGGGTTTGGGGCGCAGGATGGATCTCAGGGCAATCCAGGCTGGAAGGGACACCACAGGGTTTGTAATCAAACTTCCTGTTCAAAGCAGGGGCTGCTGTGAGATCACACCAGCTTGTTCTGTCCCTTCTGGCCCTGAAAGTCTCCAAGGATGGAAACTGCACAGCCTCCATGGGCAACCTTCTTCAATATCCTCACGGGAAAAAATTTTCTTATATCCAGTTGGAATTTTCAGGTGCCACCCCCCTATGCCTGCTGTACCACATCCTCTTCTCACTCACCAACGTGAAGAACCTGTCTCCAACTCCTCCATAACCTCCCTGTTGACATGGGAATGCCATTACCAGGTCCCTCCACATTTTCTCATCTCCAGCCTGATTAAGCTCGTTTCTCTCTCTGTGTCCTCTCAGGGAAGGTTCTCCAGCTTCTGGACAAACTCTTCAGCCTTTCCTGGCCTTGTTTTGATTAATCAACAAAACTTTTGTTCTGAGGAGCCTACAGCTGGGCACAGTACCTGGATATGGCCTGGCGACTGAGTCCAAGGCCATCACCTTCCCCTCCAGCAATTGCCAGTGCCCCTATTTGCAAATCCTGCATCTTTGATTTCACCCATGGAGTTTTACATCGTGTTTTAGGACTTTATTATCACCAGCCAATGATTTTTACATGACCCAGGAGAAATTGTGCCAATGTCCACATTGATTCCCACCACCCCTTTCACCCAACACGAGCATCAAGTGCTGAGTTCACCACAGCTACCGAAACCACAGCTTTCTGAATGCTGCAGCCAGAAAAAAGGAACTGATTTCCAGGCACCGAAGCTGGCAACAACCTCTCAAAGAGGGGCTGCACATCAAGGTAGGACACAGACAACTGCAGACATCGAATTCCGACAGGAACCAGCATTGCTCCATCACAAGTCAGTGAAGCACCCGGACTCCCGCTGGCTCAGGAAGCTGTGAGGAGAGGCCAGGGTGAAGCAGCCCCTCTTGCAGAAACCATCTTCCCAGCAGGAGCCAGAGCCTCTGCAGCATCTTTTCAGAGCAGTCAAGTCCACTTGCCAAACAGTGAGGGGGAAAAAATAAATTTCAAAAGAACCCCAACTCCTTCAAGGCAGCAGAGGGAAGGAGAAGGTTTCCCTGCTGACATTCCCACAGGGCTGTCAGCTGCAGAATTCGCTCCAGAGAATATCAAAACTGAGCAGGGCTTCTTGTTTTGTGTGTATTGAAAAACCCCCTGGCCTGGAGGAGCAGTGGGGATCTCTGTCTGTGCCTGCAGGTACCACCAGGCTGGCATTCCATGCACAGCAGTCCCAGCACTGCCACATCAGCTCCAGTTCCTTGGATGGGAGGCAAATTCCAGCCCCCTGGTTGGAATTGAGACACCAAACCCACAGGCAGGAATGGTCAGGGACACACCTTCCACTCCACCAGGCTGCTCCAAGCCCCATCCAGCCTGGCCTTGGACACCTCCAGAGATGGGCATCCCCAGTTTCGCACTTTCCCTAAACCACTGTGAGAGGGGCCAAAAGGAGAACTGTGAATCCCAGATTTTAAATCCCAATCTCAGATTTTAAATTCTGCTTGTGGTGCTTGGTCTCCGGATCCAAGGAAAGCGCAGCCTCAAGGGTTTGGGGCTATCCAGAGGGCTGTTGTGGAACTGGCCAATACTGAGAGTTTTCTCCTAAGTACAGTTGGTACTTGGTGGGAAGTGCTGGCCAGATTCCAGAGCTGTCTAATCCAAATGAAAACCTTCACCCCACGTGACATTCCACATCTAAAAAACCCTTCAAAGACCACAAACTGATAGGATTTGATGAAAAATGAAATACAACCCACAGAGCGAAAGTGTTGGTTTTTAAGCTAAAGTTCTCTCTCTGCAAGGAATTCAGCACAGAAAAGGCTTGGACTGAAATATTTGGATGGAATAAAAAGAAACCAAGCAATTTCTTACAGGGAAGTTTCAAATGAATGAAAACTTCTACTACTCCATTTTCAAATAAACATTTCAAAATAGACCAGAGCTTTGTTTTGTGAGAAATGCAATTCCTAGGGCTGTTCCCAGGCTGACATTTGTAAGCTCAGCTCACCCTTTACACCTGCACCTACACACAGAATAATTGCAGGTAAGTTGCATTTCTTTGACTGGAAATGATCTGCACAAAAGCAACGACCCATAAATTAAATGCCTGGGGAAGGAAAGGAAGGAGTACAAGGAATATGGAATATTGCAACATTCCCTTAGCGATGCCAGGTATTAGTGGCACATGACTTCGCCAGACACACCAGGCAAAAAATCCAAACCAAGCTCACAAAACATCTCCATGGGTACATCCCTGGTTTTCTCCTGCCACTGGAGTGAAGAGCCAAGCGTGTAATGAGAGAGTGAGCAAGGGAAAAATGAAAAGCCAGGGAATTTTGGCACCTGGCTGTTTCACAGTGAAGTGGTTTGCAGGGAGAACATTCCCAGGAATAGCTCCTGTGCTGTTTGCAGGGAGATAAAACAGACGTTTGTTAAACTCAAGTGAGGGGGTTTTGCATCTCCTGAAAGAAATCACTAAAAATTCCCAGGGGTGCCAACTGAATTTCAGCCACAGGTTTTGCCTGCAGCATTCCCCATGGTACAGGGGAGTTCACTGCCAAGGAAGCCCACCAGGCTCCCTGGATTACACTGAAACTGTTGGAATACTCCCCAAAGTGGTAGGGATACACAGGGAACACCATGGGACAGCCAGCACAGGAGGAAATTTCAGATTCTGGGTTCTAACCAAAGCACAGTGAGGTTGAGATTAAACATTTCTCATTAAACAATACCATGAGTGGTCAAGAGCTGGTTTTCCATCCCACCCGACTGGTTGAGTTAAGCTGTTTGAGGTGATCACAAAACCTCACAGCATTCAATGCATTCATTTTCTCCAGCACTCTTTGAGCGAGGAAAATATTCCCTAGCATTCGTAGGAGAGAAAATGAGGCATGGAGACACAGAAGTTTTTGGCAGAGCAAAGGACTGAACCTACTCCTCCCTGGGCCACCCTGCTCTATCCCCAGGATGCCACAAACCCCCATTAGACCATTAATCCAAGGGCAGCGGGTTTTGTGCATTAGATACAGACAAGGGAAATTTTTCCTTTCTGCACCTCTTCATTTTTATCCTATTTATTTCTTCACTCTGCAGGGCCAGGCTGTGCCGTGGCCAAGGCAGCAGAATTGGAGGGAATATTTCTCCAGTACATTATCCAGTGCCTTCCTGATGGACTGCACGTGGAGCTTTGTGAATGAGCAAGGGTTGCAAAATGTATTTTGCCCGGGGCAGTGAAATAGCTGGGGCCAACCGTGTCATTCGGTTTCACTCACACTTTCCCTACCCTATCTCTATCTTGGTTTCTCCTTTTCTTTCTCTCTTTGTTGTCTTGGTTACATGGGCAGACTCCTGATATGCTGCTAGTGTTCATTTTAATGATATGTTCCCGTAAAGCACAATATTTTGCTCCACTTGTGTGTGCCACTGGATAAATTCCTTTGACACATGTGACATTTGTATATCAACTAACAGATATTGCTTTATGACTGTGGGAATTTTGCAGAGCGTTCATGGATGGCATAAATCAAAATCTGATACACAGTCTGCCACTTTCATAGTAAAAAAAAAAAACCCACACAGAGAGGAAAATACCAAAACTGCAAGAAAAAAAAAAGCAGCAAAGTTTCTCCAAAACCATCTTGTAATGACTTGCAGCGAGTCTTCCAAGCACAGAGTAAATCCTGCTATCTTGGAGATAATCTCAGAACTCCTCTTTCATGCCATACAAAGTATTCCACTGCAGCTTGACCGAGGAGCTGCACTGCACCAGGAGAAGCAGCAGAGTGTGACACGCCTGGTAGGACCCAACAGCACTAAAACAAAAAAATTTCCCAGTTCCTGGGATTTGTCCAGGATTTTCATCTAATCCTACAAGGTTTATTCCAGTTTACCTCTGTTTTTAAACAGAAGAAAAAGCTTCACGCTAACATCACGGATTATGCTGGAGCCGCAATCCCAATGCAGCTTTTTCCTTGCTCCCTGTTCAGCAGCACCTGATTGATGAGCCAAGGTGGAACACCAAGCATCCAAAGGCTCGTGGCAGGGGTTGAGGAGCATCAGGTGAAAATCCTGAGTGCCAAAGCACCCAGAGGAGGTGACAGGTTGTTGTCACCAAGGTCAGACACCCTCGGGGGCACTGGAGGGGGGCAATCCATGAAGGAGAGCCAGGGATTGCAGAAGTCACAGCAAGGATGGCACTGAACCCACAGGAACCTGAAGTTTCCAGGAGTCTGGATCAACCGGTCCAAAACAATCACACACGTTCAGGGGAACCCCATTTTGCTTTGTGTTCTGCCTCTTTGGGGGAAATTTATTCACCTGATGGAAATCTCAGCCCAAGGCTCCAGCTCTGCTCCAACTCACCCAAACTGGGAGCTACCACAGGCAGAATATTCAGCACGTTACGAAAAAGCTTCATTTTATTCCCTTTCTCAAATTACATCAGCCGCTTCAGCTCTCCTCATTCTTTACCCTATAAGGCTGTCCCTGCTCCCTACCACACTCCATAAAGCACAGAAAACTCTCTCTCCTATTTTCCCCTATTAAAAAGCAGTCAGATCTTGGACCTGCAAAGGCAAAGACAGAGCTGTGGCTGAGTTTTCTTCTCCTGAAGCCAAAATAAATAAATAAATAAAATCCCCAAACCAAACGCTTGTGAGCACAGGGAGAACAGCCATTAAGTGTTTGGGTCTTTCGGATTTGACCATTCAAATCTCACCTACCCCCATTTCCCTCCCTCCAAGAGACTGGCTGGAGAACTGAACAGTTTATTGTGATATCGCACATGACAGGGAAGCAAAACCTAATTAGTCAGGGGAGGAGATTATTTTTATTATGACCATTTAAAAAATAATTTGGCTCCTTTTCCACATGCCTGAATAATAATTAAAAACCACCATATTTTCTTTTCAAAAGCATGAGCAGCCTTTCCTCTGTTTTGAACAAAGCCAGAGACATTTGCCAGTGGGCAGGATCCCATTCCCCTTGCAGCCCTCCCTCAGCATGGGGGAAATGTTTCCATCTGAATTTACAACCCAGATTTTCTTTTCAAGTGAAGGAACAGGTAGAGGAATAAAACCAGAGGTTTCAGGCTTTCCTTAAGCATCCATGAACAAACAACTTCCCTTCACTGCCCACAAGCCACAGTGGGGCAGCTTCCCACAGCACCTTCCTTGCCACAACTTGGAAGTCTTGCTTGCAAAAGGGATTTAAAGAGGAAATGATGTCCTAAAACATCCCAAGGCTCTGCCCAACCTCCCCATCTCCACTCTGATGGCAAAGTCACCATCTCCTCGCACATGCAATATTTTACAACACTCCTGGGCTGAGCATTCAGGCAAACATCGTCAGACTGACAATGAAACGGACGCAATGTCCATCACAATCATGAGAGGGTCACTTCCAATTCCTCTTCTTTCCTTGGGAGAGCCACAGGTGGATGATTCCACCATCTCCAGCCTCTGAGTGCTTCCCAAGGCAAACCCCAGCCCCTCAAAGGGCACATTTCCAGCGAGAACGCCCAGAAAGGAGCACAAACACTCTCTCTATTGTATTTGTGTGGCATCAGCCATAAACAAAGCTCATTTATGGTTCACACACAGCTTTCTTTTGATGCAAACACTCTTCCTCCAGCACAAAACCTCAGCCTGACCTCAACGGAGCAGCCACTAATCCTGTGCTGGGCTCGTGGTGAAATCACAGCCCGGTCACGCCGCTCTGAAGAAAGATCTCCAGAGCATCAATCCTGTTTCCTAAACTTCAGCCCCAGTCAGTTTTTCTCCAGCATGCACAGACACCTTGTGATCAATGACTCAATTAGAGATGGTCTGAGCACAGAAAATTCTGTTGGATGCAAATTACATCACGTCCATCTGCGACTGGGGCTGTGGTTTGACTTCTGAAGCATTAATTTCCTGATGAATAACCATTTGGAAGAAGGATTTTATCCTCTCTCAGATCATCTCTATCCCCTGAGGGCGAAACAGTTTTTTTGCCAACCGAACCATTTTTTATCCTCTAAACAGGAGCACCTTAGGACAAGGAGTGCGCTCACGCTCAACGCAACACTTAAATCTCCATAAAAATATGAAAATCTGAGTTAGAGGCCCACATAGGTCTTACCTTCTTGAGCTTCCCACTCTTGGTGCCCACGAAAGCCAGGGAGTGGTTCTTGTAGACGTAGGCGATCACCGACGTCATCCTGTCCCCATCCTCGGTGAAAATGGGGAGCCCTCGCACCATGGATGATACTCCCAAGGGGGCATTCATATCCAGGCCACAAAAATTGTCATCAATCGTTAACAGCTGCAAAGAAAGAGAGAAAAAGGGTGTAATCAGCTGAAGTCACTGATTTTTCAGCCATTTGGGAAGTATCCATCCATTGCATAACGTGCCTGTAATTTATGCAGGCTGACAGAAATCAGGGAGAGATGGAGAAAGAGGTGGAAAAAATAAAATTGTCCAAAGTTTGCATGATGAGTTACAGCCAGAAGGAGAACTGGAAACTTGGTTCCCTTGAATGACAGCCCAGCAGGATACATTACATTAAGCCTTTTTCCTTACTGCTTTACCAGTCAGTTTTTACCAGTCAAGACTCACCAATCAAATGAAAGTCTGCTGAAAATGTCTTAAACATACCTAGTTCTGTCAAAAAAAAAAAAAGATTTCACATCATTCCCATGAATCCAGAGTAAGGACCACGGAGCTGAATCTGCCCTGGCAAATAAAACGGACCCTGACCTGCCCTCTGATCCAACATTAAGGATCACATCTGTGAAACCTAAATAACCACTCCTCTCCTAATTCTAAACTCTGTAGGGTTGTTCATGCTACATCTTGGAAATCACCATCCTCCATGGAGCGTACAGGCATTGGCTTGGAGAGAGCCGTGCTTAACCCAGGCCAAATCTGCAGTAGGGACGGTAGTAAGAATTAAACACCATAAACTTTCCAGTGCCTAGAGGGGCTCCAAGAGAGCTGGAGAGGGACTTTGGACAAAGGATGGAAGCACAGGACAAAAAGCAATTGCTTCAACACTCCAGAGGGCCGGGTTAGATGGGAAGAAATTGCTCCCATTCTTCCCATGTGAGGGTGGGGAGGCTCTGGGCTGGAATTCCCAGAGAAGCTGTGGCTGCCCCTGGATCCCTGGAAGTGTGCAAGGCCAGGATGGACAGGGCTTGGAGCAGCCTGGGACAGTGGAAGGTGTCCCTGCCCGTGGCAGGGGTGGCACTGGATGGTGTGAGGAAAAACCATGCTGTGAAAAGCCAGTGTCCATAAAGGAGACAGGAGTCTTGCAACTTTATTCCAATAAAGGGAGAGAGTCCCCTGGGACCCCTACCCTGTAAGGCTTCTCTCGAGGTTTTGGAGGGACACAGCCTCTTTTTTTTTTACTAAATTCCCAGCCGCATGTTGCCCTCTCCCTTTCCCCATTGGCTGAGGTACCAGGAAGGCACAGCCTTCCCAAACCGCTACCACATATTCCCCATTGAACACGTCACTGTCCCCCAAAGTTCAGACTGCCAGGGTCTGCAACAGACTTTGCATGGACCCATTTGTCCATTACCTTAAAATTCAGGAGTTCAAAACCCTGTTCAAACTTTGAGTTCTCTAACAAACCTGTGGAGCTCAATGTTGGTAGAGAGATTAAGGCCCATTTCAAAGACATTAACACCCATTTCTCCTAAAGACCCCTCACCCCTCGAGTTGTTTGTAGAGACATTTGCATCCATCTTTCCTTTCTTTAAGGTCTCTTCCAAACCAAACCATTCAGTGAATACAGCAATCCTGTAATTCACTGAAATTCTTTGGAGAGGGGGAAGATTTCACAGCCACCACAGGGACTTCCCAGCCTTTATGGGAGATACCCATGAATTCCCAACAAGCAGAGGAAAACCCCTATTTATTGATGCTCCTACCTAAGCTCCAACACCCAATGCAGCTGAACCCAGCAGGATTTTCGTCAGACAGATGCTCTACTGGGACTCCTTCACATAAATCATCGCAGTGCCCAGTTATCCCTGAGGCTGTTCTTTGGGCTTCAGGGAGTTCCAGAACCAAAACAGGAACAGGGCACAGGCAGCTCTTCTACCTTCAGGCACCACCACAGCAGGTGACGCTAATGCAGGTCACAGAGCTCCACAGAATAAGTCGAAAAAAGCTCCAAATATCCCAGCACACAATTACCAAAGCAGTTGGACTTTATTAACTTCTCTGGGCCACTCACAGCTTTCAAGTTAAACATCCACTTAAAATGTTTTGCTGGACTAAGGCCTAGAAAAGCAATAATTAAGTGTACAGGAAGGTTGCCTAGTTTTGCTATATCAGTAATAAAGGGCCATGACGATTTTCTTTGTCTGAAGTCACATCTTCCTGGAAACACAGCTAAAAAAAGTGATGCTCCCTGCTTGAGTTCACGAGGAGTAAAAGCCTGATAGTTGATTCATTTTATCCTCACCCAGCAATTACTGGCAATAATTACAGATGGTTTTGCTGAATAGAAGAATAATGTGTCCTAAATGTGTTTATAAATACATAAAACCTAGGAGGAATTCAAAGAGCCATTAGCAGGGATCAGCTAGCCTGAGCTCTGGCCTGCAGGAGTCATTAGTGTTTGTGGACTGCCCTTTTTAGCAGAGCTAAAACAGCGGCTCAAAGAGCAATTAGGGAGCAGATCAGCAGCCTCCACCAGCAGCAGGCAGGAGCTGGTAGTCCAAAAACCAGCACAAAGTCTGAGATAAATCTGCAAACCAGCTCTGGTACATGGAAATCTGCGGTGGTTTAAGGCATGGACTCCACAAGATAGTGATAAGCGAAGACCTTTTATTGCAAAAATCCAGGGTTCTTAAATTGTTCCTTTGTTCTGAGTTTCCAAGCTTGTGAGGCACAACAAATGTGTTTAACCAACCCCCATAAACCACGATAGGAGCACGCGTCAGGTGTGACCAGCCACCAGCCCCACGGTGTGAGCACCTATTGGTTCTAACAATTGTTTTCCAGTTCTGGAACTTGTTTTTCACCTCTGGTTCAGCTGAGTCATTCCCAGAATGCTCTCTGGTTAGCCAAAGTAGCAGAAGTGAGCAAGGATTTTGTAAGAGCAGCAAGGCCCTCACTTTGCAAGGCCTTTCTGCTCCGCAGCAGAAATCCATAATTGGCAGGGGACAGGAGGTGTGTCAGAGAAGGAGCCATCCCACCAAACTGAGAATGCACCTTCCAACAGAACCAGATTATCACAAAAGGACTCCAGAGGATCCACTCAGCCTAACTCTGATCCCCTCAGCCCAACTTTATGGGCCCCTGATGTCGTTCCAACCTGAATCTCTCTATGGACGTAGGATCTGAGAAGAATCCAGGTGTTCAAGGCAAGCTGGGTTTGACCAGAAACTCTTAAACTCTCGGATTAGCGCGATTTGTGTTCCAAGGCTATAATCAAACTGCCTAAGTGCTCACTCTAATGGCCTGAGAAGCTGAAAAGAATCGCTGCAGACTGAAAGCAAGAAACTCCCCAATGGCAGAGAGAGGAGATAGGGAGGAAAGTTTTTAAGGAAAACAAGACAGTTTCCTTCACCACCAAGAGGATGAAAAGCTTATTAGTGCCAGCAGACATCTTACCTAAGGCGCAGGGTACAAATCTCCATCCCAAACAAAGGGAAATGACTCTGACAAGCGCTGAAATGAGATGAATCCAGCAGAGCTGGCACAGTTAGAGGCATCCTCCTTGGAAGAGCACAGACTCCTACACAATCCCAGCCCTGCAGCACAGCCAAAACCAAGCACTCCAGCTGAAGCACTCGAGACAAGAAAGGGGCCCTGCAATCACCTAGCTGCCCTCCTGCACCATCCAGAACTTCCCAGCCCAGCCAGGAGCCTGGAGGATATAGCCCCCAAAAAATCACAGCATTAAGCGCAAACACCTGTGGCTGATTTGCAGCCCAGCTCCAACCTGTTGAGAGTTAATTGATCCAAATGCCACAGGGTTGTTCCTCCTCCATCTGACTGGGCTCCAGCTGAACTCAGACCTACCCTTGATGGGGCTGACATCCCGTACAGACACAAAATTAAATTTATGCCTCTCCATTTCACCTTATTCCCATGATACTGTCTTCAGAAGGACACGTCCTTATAAGAAGGACTTACACAGAAATATGGGGACAGATTTTTAAAATAAAGTAGAGTCACAGTAGATTTAAAGGAGAAATTGCTTATGATGAGGGTGGGGAGGATCTGGCACAGGGTGCCCAGAGAAGCTATGGCTGCCCCTGGATCCCTGGAAATGTCCAAGGCCAGTCTGGACAGGCCTTGGAGCACCTTGGGATAGTGGAAGATGTTCCTGCCCATGGCAGGAGGGTGAGACTGGATGATCTTTAAGGTCACTTTCAAAAACTCCTCTAGAATTCTGAGTCCCCTCACGTGCTGCTGGTTGGGTGCCAGGGAAGCAATCCCAGAGCTGCGGTTTTTGCCATGTGGACAACCCTCCCCCAGGAACAGGAGCGAGGCCAGCGAGCCACACGCCACGCGAAAACTATTTTCATTTAACATATTTGGGTTATTTCCTCCGGGGATCATCTGCCAAAAAAACGCCAGCAAGCAAAACCCTCCAAATAAACACCACCCGGTTTCTGCACAGCTGTGGCTCTCAGCTGCACACAGGCCTTTGTAGAGACAGAAATACAGTCATCTTCTGCAGCAAAGAGAGACACGTAAGGAAGTTTGGATTTATGATGAAAGGGTCAGGAGTTGCAAGCACAGGTTTATTTTCAATTCCAGACACTCCTAGCAGCAATATAAAGTAGCCACGTTAAACTCTCTGGAGCTTCTCTGCTTGGCAATTTCATGTTAACGACTTTCCAGAATGAAAGAGGAGGTGAGGGCATGAATTCACTTCTAACGCTGCTGCCACACCGGCTGGGATAGCAGCGAGAGGCAAAGGGAAGGTCTAAAGAGGTGGGAAGAATATCAGCAATTCTCACATCCTGAGCAGTTAAAATCCAGCCCAGAAAGTCAGCAGGTAACTTGGAAGGAAATGGGGGCCTGCAGATGGAATTCTGGGCTGGCACCAATCACTTCATCATCCCACCCCAAATTCCCACTTGCAAATGAGGGAGTATCTCTCACCACCCCTCTGCCCCAGGGAAACTGAGAAACAGAGGGTTATAAGGTGCTCTGCATATCCAAAATATCTTCATCTGAGGCTGCGTGGCAGCTCCCAGGGTATAAATGCCCTCTCGAGTCCCACCAGCTGCCTCTCCACCCTGGGCTGATGTGCAGGGGTGTCCAGCTGTGAGTGTTCTGCTCCTGCCACCACTCCCCGTGTCACCAACCAGGGCTTCATCTGCAGCCGTGACACCGTGGCCAAGTGTCACTTTCACCACTGAAACGGGAAGGACGTGCAAAAGAACGGCCCTGATTTACAGGAGGATTCTGGCAAGCATTGCCTCCTCCAGAATTAAGCCTATCAAATAAACAATTCACACATCCCAGCCCTCCTGGAGAGGATGGGTTTACAAGGCTGGTGCTGGCTCAGTCCCGGAGGGATTCGCTGAGCCCCAAAAAGCCCCAAATTCAGCAGAAGGGTTAGAGATTGGATTACATCTCCTCCTCCCAGCAGGAGAGAGCACATTGGCACTGCACAAGTGGCAGGAGCACCGAATACCAGGGGATGGTGCAAACAGTGCCCATAACACACCAATTGTCCCTTAAACATCTGCTTTCACTATTTGCCTCTCAAACAGCCCCTGATAATCAAACACAGCCTAATCCCCATTTGGGGAGCAGCCTCGATAAAGGATTAGCCACCCCTCACATCTCCTCGCTTTCACTCCTGTGGAATCTTCCTCCCCAGTCAAAGCCTTTTTTTTGCAGATATCTCAGCAGGCTCCAAAGCAATTCCACAGACTCACCGGGGATAAAGGCTGTCCCAATGGCCAAGCCTTGCCTTTGATTTACAGCTAATACCTAACTAATACCTAACAGCCCTGTCTTCCTATGGTGGCAGGTACTTGGCTCCTCTCTCCTGTTATCTCAGGCTTGGCTGCAGCAGAGGATGGAGGGAACACACATTAATGGATGTCTGTGCTGCCAGCAGGGCCAGGGAGCCAACAGCAATAAGAAATCAACAGGAGCAGGCATCTGAGTCTCCGCAAGGAGATATCCAAGGTCTTTTCCATCACGTGACTGCAAGAGCTCCGTTCCTTCCTGTCTGCAAGGACTGAGTGAGGGTGAAGGTGGGCATGTGTCCACTCAGTAGGATATTTAAAAATCTAGAGAGATGGAAGATGTAGAGAAACCTCTCAGTAGGAACATCATGGTATCTGAAGAGACACAAACTAGGAAATTTAGATCACCTGGTGCAGAGGTGAACCATAAACCCCCGCAGAGTGGAGCTGGAAATAATGGAAACCATCTCCCCACAGACCACAGGTCTTTCAATTCCAACAGCAGCAGGATGCGCTTCCCGAAGTTTGTGCTTCTCCTGTTTTCCTGTCCACATCCTCTTGGTGGTTTGAGCATGGTTTCAGTGCAGGGTGAGCTCCTGGTTAGGAGGATTTGCCCTGCCCATGGCATTAGTACTTGGCATTCCTGAAGCTGGATTGACCCTCCCTCTGACCTCCTGCAGTTTCTCTGCTTCTGGCCATGCTGCTGGAATCAGTGGATTTGGGTTCACCAGCCCTTCTCCCCTACAGAACTTCAGCAGAACCATCCCATCTCATCCTGCTGCTGTGCCAAGCTGTGAAATCCCAGAGCAGGATGCACACGGCCCCTCTGGCTTTCCCCTCCTGCCACATCATTCCCACAATTTGACGCCTGTCCCTGCCCTCCCCACCCCGTGCATTCCTGACAGCGGGTCAGGAAAAGGCTGCAGCTTTGCCCAGCTGTCGATCTTTGTCATCTGCAGTTCAAAATGTTGTGGACAAAGCGATGGGCAGCGACCAAAGACAGCCCAGACCACCAACCAACCCCCTCTTCAGCGGTCGGTCTGCAGCCTAATGACATCCAAAAATACCCAGTCCCGATTCCCCAGGGTGCCCTGTGATATAATAGAAGCTGGATAAAGAGCCAGCATTTGGAAATACATTATAATTGCACGCTGCTTTTCACTTGTGCGCCCACAGCAGTGGTTACTGTGCAATTACATGTCACCATATACAAATGACAGAGCAGTTACAGTAACTTTGACCAATTACAGGGAAATTGCACCCACTATGCTGAGAGGTTTTCATTCAGACACGACTCAGGAACGCAGGAACAAGGGGGGAAAGTTACTCAAATCGAGTAGAACTGGTACAGGCATTTGGTTTTTAGGTCTGTAGTTCAAGCATCAGTTCAAGGACTGGTGTCAAGTTTCCAGAGTGCTGCAGAATCTTAATGGGGTACAGACTTTTTATGCCTGCATTTATGTTCCTGCTCTCCTGTGAGTGTAAGGCTTCCCAACAGTCTACACCACGCTCCTCCACGTCGTAAAATTTGCAATTTCCTGAAGAAGAGGCTGCCTTTCTTACAGAGAGCAACAGGTTTCCTTCAGTCTCCAGGCCTTTTGCTCAGCAGAGCTGGGTGATTATCAGTAATTGTGGATAAAAGGAATTGTGCTATAAATTTAGAATCCTCTAAGTCTCGGTTTTATGAGCACTTACAGTGCCCAAAGATGGATGTGCTCAAGGTAAATCCATTAGTGAACCCCTACAAATTTTCTAGACCCCAATATTACAAAATTTAAGCAACTCTGGCACTAAGTTTGCTTTCCTTACTTCTTGCTTCAGACCTCAGAGATGCAGAGCCCAACTTTCAGCATCTGCTGACCCTGTCACAGCCACGGCGATGCGATTGCAAGGATTTTTCAATTTTTTTTTTTGCTTGTTCTCCAACTCTGTTCCCCACTTTTGCTGGGCACATTCTGCTCTGGAAGCAGAATTGAGCTGTCATGGGGATCTGAGCACCCTGGGATAGTGGGAGCTGTCCCTGTCCATGGCAGGGGGGGTGGAACTGGATGAGCTTTAGATCCTTTCCAACTGAAACCATTCTATGATTCTGTGATCCGAAGGAAATGTGTGGTCACTGAGGTTCACCCCTACAAACCACAAGGATGGAGGTGACCTGAAGAGCAGCAAGTGGGACTGTAAAATGTGTGAAAGGAAGAGGCAGAGCTCTTCCGTGGTCCCATAAACTTCCCCTTGCTGGCTCTGAGGATCATATGGATGAGGCGCCGAAGGATAAACAGAGGAATATAATCTCTGTGGCTCTCAGATCAGTGCTTTGAAAAATTCACTTAAAGTTTTTCACACCCCAAAAAAAAGAGATTATTGAGTGTGGAGACTCTGCCTTTGAAACTGCCACGGACTGTTGGGTAAATAAGCATTTAGGGATTTTTCAAAAGGGAAGTATTGATCAAATAAGCTGCTCGAGCTGTTCTGTAAGAACTTATTCCAGCAGCAAAGCTCTGTTACACACCTGAAACACAGCAGCACTGATATGGTCTGGTGCTGCTGGAGCTGAGACGGGGAGAGAGTCCCAGAGAGAGGAAATCCTGGGTGAAAAGGGTCTTTTGTGTAAGCAAAAAGACACCTTTGAGAGAAGGTGCTGTGTTTTACCCCAAAGGATGTCACATTTCCCTGATCAGCCCTCTCATTCCTATTGAGTGCACACCAGCACCTGCTCAGATAAAGTCCAGCTGCCTCCCTTTGCTGGCACCACCAGCCATTCTCCCCAGAATCGCAATTGCTATAATTATTATTTTGTTACACAGGAAAAGAAAATCCTCATTTGGGCTGCAAAGTGCCACCCGCGCCAACAGCGCTGCAGAAATGAAACAACAAGGCTGCTTTGCATGCAGGCAACACCTTCACCCCGAGAGCCCAGAGCCTCTTAAAAGCATTAATTAAGCCTCACCACGGTCCTGCAAAGGTGAGTTAAGTGCTGTAATGAGTGAGATGTATGTGCTGCTGCTCTTCAGCACGGGGAAACGGTGAGAGCTCGGCTTGCTCAATAAAGGAACAACGCAGAGTCGAGATCCAGGGCTGGCATCTGTATCAGGGAGAATCGAGATGTGTCTGGTCCCATCATCTCGCAGAAGATGAATTTAAAGAAGCTTGGTTATCAGTTTAAACAGCAAACTAAAGCACTCGAGCACTGCTGAAAGGGAAAATCTCCTGCTTGCTGCCGCTTATCTGTGCGGATCTGGGTGCTTGAGGAATTCAGAGCGTTGGTACCAGGCAGTGTGAATTCACTGGAGCTCCAACTCCTCCCGAATCTGAAAGCAGGACTGAACAACTGGGAGGCTGCAGCCCGCCCTGGAAGCAGGGACACCATCACAATCCCAGCCTTATGTTTCTTGGCATGGGATCCCGACCAGCAGCCCCAGCCCGAGAGTGCTGGGTCATTCCCTCATTAGGAGGAGTGAATTTTTATTATTCCCTTCTGCATGTTCCCTCACTCTCCCTCTCCCACTCTCTCCATGTCTAAATACGTGCCTGGCTAATATTGCTTGTTTACAGGATAAATCAGCTGTACAAATCCTATTGCATTTTGGATCACGGACAACGACGGGGTAATGACATTGAAACGGGGAAATGCAATGTTGTTCCTGCTGATCTAATGTCACCCACATGTTCCACCAGCTCCACCAGCTCCCAGTCCTGCATGGAGGAAGCAGAGGCCTCCCTGTCTTTACCATTTAGCTCCATTCCTACCTCAGTGTTTTGCCTTTCCTAGCATCAAGTATTTCTTTAATATAGAATCATAAGATGGTTTGGGTTGAAAGCGACCTTAAAGATCAGCCAGTCCCACCCCCTGCCATGGGCAGGGACACTTTTCACATTGTTCAAAGTCTCACCCAAACTGGCCTTGAACTCCCAGGGATGGGGCTCCAGCTCTATCCTGAACCTGGATGTGTCTCCACAACCAGCTCCGTGCTGGCTCTGCAAACACTGAATTTTGCCCCAAAATTGTTGCCATGTTACCCAAAGATTGTCCCAGTGCTAACAAAATGCCTCTCAAACAAACTCAGAGCAAAAATTATATCCTACAACAGCAAAGTCATGCATGTGCCAGGCTGGGAGTGTCTGGGGCAGAAATATTGTCAGACGTGATTCAGGCATCTCTCTGAGAGTAAAAGAGCTTTTCTCATCTCCATCTTCACACCGTCCAGTCTTCCAATATCTGTGTTATCCTACCAGGTATAACGGGGACCCATCCATGCAATTTGGATAAATGGAGAAACGTGCATATGTCAGGGAGGGCAAAATAAATACATCTTATGTTCTACGTTTCCTGGAACATAAATAAATAGACATGCACATCAGATCATTCCCAGAGGCTGAATATCTTCACTGATCCTCCAAGTTCTAAGACAGACCCTGCCCTGTGTTTCACCCTGACAGCTACACTGGCATCAGGCGAGGGAGGAAGGGTCTGTGCAGGATTTATCCCAGAGAGCAGAGCTGAATCCAGCACCCCCTCGACCCCCTCCTCAACAGACCATGCATTGTACAACCTCCCCTGCTCTGGATGCTTTAAATAGCATCGGCCTCACCAAGGGAGCTGGAGTCACTTTGCTTCTGGCTCTTCCAGGACATCTGGGGTTTGCTTTCTGCCTCTATTTTTTTTTTTTAAATAAAAAAAAAACTCGCTCTTGCACAAGCGTTCCCCCTGGCCTGCCAGGCGACCTCCTGGCGAGGCAACGCGAGGTCAGGTTTGCGAAGCCGCCTGAGATCTCCTGGCGTGGAAGAGAATGTGAGGAGATCATGTGGAGCCCTCCAAAAATGCAAAGCTGAGCCCACAGGCGACCGCAGGGCTCGACCACAGAAGAAAACAGCCTGGGCTGCTGGCAGGGGAAGCAGCAAAGAGCAGTTCCCAGAAATAAATCTAATTGTCCGTGCGGCAAGGAGCGCGGGGAGGTGGCGCAAGCGGGGACGGAGAGTCTGGCACTGGGCTCACCTGCACCCGGGGGAATCAGCAGGAGCTGGGGGTGACGCTGAGCTGCTCAGGCAGAGCCAAGTGGAGCAGGGATGGGGTGGATGGTGAGGGAGGGAGCTGCGCCTGGAATATCTCAGACACAGCAGAGACTCTGCAGCCTTGGATCCTGCTCTGCCCTCAATGAACATTTTGTGTGAGCGGGGTCACCCAGACGCGAGAGAACAGCTCTGTCAGAGGGTTTGGCACCCAGCCACTTAAAGGCAGAGGGTTTCTCCTGTTTTATGCTTTGGAAAGAAATAAATGGGTTTGAGAAGGTTGTTTCCAATGCATGTTGGGTTTTTTTTCCCCCAGGACAATGGGGACTTTGGAAGGAGAGGTTTCAGGGTGGGGGTGTCGTGAAAAGGTAATTAATTACTGCCAGTATTATTTCTGCATCCACTGATCTGGCAGTATCCTTTCAAGGACAGGTGTTTAATACTGAGAAACCCACTTAATACCTCAAATGCAATCATCCTCTCCATGCAATTAGGCCCTGGTTTACAGCCCTTAAGTGCAAGCTTCTGTTGATGTAGGGGATTAAGAGTTTTTTGTTTTGCTCTCCCTCAGAGCGTCCAAAGCCACTTTTCTTCCCTGCCTGGAGCACAGAGCACTTTTCAGGGGCAGGGAACTGTCCTTTTCCCTGCTGGCTGAAAGCGGAGAGCTGGCACGTGGGAGAGAGAACCATCACCCAGGGAAAAGAGAAGATGAGCCCATGTGCTGCCTGACCTCACCCCACAGCTGAAGCCGTGGGGAAAATTTCCTAATCCCAGTTCAGAGGGGCCAGGGCCCTGCTGGGAGCACTGGAGACATGAACTCAGTTGCTCTCCATTAGCCTGAGGAGCCCAGACATCTCTGGCCACTTCCACCACTGACCACAATCATGAGAAATAGCAGCTGTGTCCCCGTGGAGAGCTCCCTGAGCTGCCTCATGTGGGGAGAAACCCTGGAATTTCTCTCTGTGGAAGCATTCCTCACCCCAGAGCAGAGCTTTGCAAGGGAGATGATGCTGAGGCCCGCTGGAGGCGGAAGGTGCAGGGGGAGATTTGCAAACCACAGAGCTCAGCTGCAAAATCTCAGAGCCAGCGCCCTGCCCTGTGTCCCTCCTCCTCCCCACCTCAGCCCCCGCCCTCTGCAGCCCCCAGCAGCAGCAGCAGGACATTGTCACCTCTTATCAGAGCCACCGGGCTCGGCCGGTCCCTCGCACGGCGAGCTCTGCGCTCACGCCACGCGCTCCATCCAACACAAACTGACGGGACCGAGTGCACAAACACAGATCTGGCAGCAGGAAGCCTGTTTGCTCCGGCTCCAGTCTCCAGTGAGCATTCCCAGAGAGGCATTACAACATTGCTGAGGGTACTGCCCTTCCAAAAACTGAACTTCATCATTTTTGAGGGTGTTTCCTGCTCTTTTTTGCATTTTCAGAGGAAAAAGGAGAAGGTGCTGTTAAAAATTGACCAAGAATTGACCTCAGCTGTCCACAACTCTTTTCGGTCAGCAACACCAGCCTGTCTAACCTGGAGTAGAGACATGTACACAAAATTTGTGCGTGGCCTGTCCAGCTGGGATGAGCAAAAAGTCCTGTTGTGCAATCACAAGTGGCACTGACACGCACTGGGATTTACTTAGGATGGCCCAACTGGCAAATAGGGAGATTGTGGATTTTTAATGAAACTGATAACTCATCCCTGGGATTGATCCATTCCCCTGGGAAAGCACCAGGCTCACGTACTCGCCAGTCCAGCCAGGAGAAACGGGCAGGGGCTGTGTGTACAAAATGCCAAAGCACCAGGATTGCAGGGACATCCTTCCACACATTCCTTTCCCCAAGGACTAAGCAAAAGGTAACATTCCCTTTTCCCCAACCTTTCCCTTTTAAGGGAAAGTGGGAGAAATGACAGATAGGATGACAAGTTCCCCTTGAGGAACAAATGCATGGAGATGGTGCAGGGCTCTCCGAGATCTCACCAGCGGCATCTGCAAAGAGGTTTTGGGGAGTTACCCACAGCCACCAGAAGCGCAGGAAGCGTTTACAGCCAAGTCACTCGTCAGACAATGACTTGGGACCCAAACATCCACTTCTGGTAACAAAGTGTTGGGAAAATATTGCCCAGCTCTTCACACAAGGCCTTTTGTTGGCCGGTCAGCTTTGAAAACATTTCTGTTCTCCACCAAGTGACAACGCTGCCATGAAAAACAGGAAGAGTTTGAATACAGCAATTTAAACAGTCAAACCCCATTTCCTGCCAAAAGGAAAAGAAAATACCAGCAAAAGGCAGAAGCCAGGCGAGAGTTAGGGACTGACACTTTGATTATCTTGGACAGATATTGGTGCTGCGTGTCCGGTAGGAGCTGCAGCGGTGGAGGTGACACCTTTTCAGGGCAGGGGCTGGAGTCTGCTGGGCTGAGAGGCAGATCAGGCTGAGGAGGAGGCCAGGATCTCCCAGGAGAGCAGCCCTGGGATGCAAACAGCTCCTGAGCTGACAGCCAGGGTCCTGTGGCAACAGCACCCCGCATTTGGGACTTCATTGCCAGCCGAAGCTCCAGCAGGATCCCTGCTCCTCTCCGTTCCCCCACAGCCCTGACGCCCTCAGGCTGCTTTGGGTCAGTCTCTAATACCCTCCTCATCTTCATCCATGATTTTTGTGTCACAGCAGTTCACCTGCCTGCTTCCCTGCCTCATCTGCTGAGGATCCCAGCAGTGGAATTCTCACTGGGCTTCAAAATGCACCCATTAATCTTATTTCATTGCAATGACAACCAACAAATCCCCCAATGATCAATTCCTGTACACAAATGGCACATTTACATCTCCATCCTCCTCTCAAACGGCCTTTTATTTCCCTTTTTT